>NMXN01000010.1:82188-370355 GCA_002851775.1 Verticillium isaacii | reverse complement strand
GCCTCCTCCTCCTCCTCCTCCTCCTCCTCCTCCACCACCTCAAGCTCTTCTTCACGAGTCTGCCGAGGAACGCACAACGTCAGTGACCTGACCTAACGAGAATCGCAGGGCCCAACTCCAAGCGGCAGCCCGTCCGCCTGCGCCACAAGATCCAGAAGGCCTCGGCCGCGAAGCAGCGCAAGGACAAGAAGCTCGGCAAGAAGAACCCGGAATGGCGCTCCAAGCTCAAGAAGGATCCCGGCATCCCCAACCTCTACCCCTTCAAGGAGAAGGTCCTCGAGGAGATTGAGGAGACGCGCATGCGCAAGAAGGAGGAGCAGCTGAAGCGTCGCGAGATGGCCAAGGCCGCCAAGTCGGGCGCCCTCGGCCAGGACGGCGACGCCGTGGACGCCGCCAACATGCCCGTGGACGTTGACGATGCCGACGGCGACATGATGGTCGACGAGGACGGCGAGCTCGACGAGTCGAACCCCATGGCCGCCCTCCTCGCCACGGCCCGCAAGGCCGCCGAGAAGTACGACGGCGAGGAGATGGACGAGGACGACGAGGACGGCAGCGGCGACGAGGACCAGGGCCCCGTCGTCGACCCGGCCTTCAAGAACGCCACCTCCCGCAAGGCCTACGACAAGATCTTCAAGCAGGTCGTCGAGCAGGCCGACGTCATCCTCTACGTCCTCGACGCCCGCGACCCCGAGGGCACCCGCTCCCGCGACGTCGAGCGCGCCGTCATGGCCGCCGCCGCCGGCGGCAAGCGCCTCATCCTCGTCGTCAACAAGATCGACCTCATCCCGGCCAAGACGCTCAAGGCCTGGCTCACGCACCTGCGCCGCTTCTTCCCGACGCTGCCCCTGCGCGCCTCCAACCCGGCCCCCAACGCCCACACCTTCAACCACAAGGAGCTGACGGGCCAGAAGACGGCCGGCGACCTCCTCCGCGCCCTCAAGTCCTACGCCGCCTCCAAGAACCTCAAGCGCGCCGTCTCGGTCGGCGTCATCGGCTACCCCAACGTCGGCAAGTCCTCCGTCATCAACGCCCTCCTCGGCCGCTACAGCAGCGGCAACCGCAGCGCCTGCCCCGCCGGCGCCGAGGCCGGCGTCACCAAGAGCATCCGCAACGTCAAGATCGACAGCAAGCTCACTCTCCTCGACTCGCCCGGCATCGTCTTCCCCTCGGCCTCGACCTCGACCACGGGCGGCCTCGTCTCCCTGAAGAACGCCGCCGAGGCCTTCGCCCACCTCGTCCTCCTCAACGCCATCCCGCCCCGCCAGATCGAGGACCCCATCCCCGCCGTCACGCTGCTGCTCAAGCGCCTGTCGTCCTCGGACGACCTCATGCAGAAGCTCACCGACGTCTACAACCTGCCCGCCCTGCTGCGCTCCGGCGGCGACCCCACCACCGACTTCCTCGTCCAGGTCGCCCGCAAGCGCGGCCGCCTCGGCCCCGGCGGCGTGCCCAACCTGCACTCGGCCGCCATGAACGTCGTCACCGACTGGCGCGACGGCCGCATCCAGGGCTGGACCGAGCCCCCCGTGCTCGCCGTCGCCGACGCCGACGCGCCCGCCGACGCCAACGCCGTCGTGTCCGACGACACGGCGGCGCCGGACCAGAAGGTCGTCGTCACGGCGTGGGCGAAGGAGTTCAAGATCGAGGGTCTGTGGGGCGACGACGGCGCCGACGACGAGACCATGGAGCAGTGAGGTGCTCTGCCGGCGCGGTGGCCCGGGTCGTGGGAGGGGCCGTTCCTTAGTTTGTATGTTGATACCTAGGTAGACGTTGCAGATTTTGCTGGGTTTGGGCGTTTAGGGCATGGCAAAAGGGGCGAATACAGTCACGATCTTTATGCTACCGCTTCGCCTCGTGCGTGCTGTCTTGAGTGTACATCTCTGGTGCCGGCCTGGCCATTCCATCCTCCGTTTCGACCTCGACGGCAGGACGGGATCAGCCTTCTTACTGACGGCTGGGGATCCTCTGTATGTTCTCCGGACGTCTCTACTGGTATCGAATGCTGCGACCAAGCTGAGGAGACCAGGTCGTGCAGCCAGCATTGCAACACCGAGGCTAGCCACAACATGTCTACGTAGACCAGCCTGCCTTTGGTAGACTCGTGAGTAGATGGACTGGGGCTTTAAACTTGGATCTTGTTTGAACTGTTGTCTGGTTCCCAAAAACGCGGAATGCCCTCTGTGTGTCCTCCGGGAGTTGCCACTACGTGTATATGCCCTAGGCGGCATCCTCTTGCCAGCTCTTCCCTTCCAAGTGAGATGCCTAAATCCAATCACCACGAGACAATCCACATAGACCTCACATGGGTGGTCACGCCCCTGAGCTCTATCGCTGCCGGCCTCCCTGTTTTCTTGCCATCGGCTGCCACCGCTTCGTCAGCGCTCTCAGCCTGTTCATCCTAGCGGTTATGGAAACGTTGCCCAATGCTCAGCCGATCGAAACTCAGATTCCATCCACCCCTGGTCAATGTCAGCCTCCAGGCCACCCCGAATCAGCTCGGGCAGGTAGGAACGGTGATTCGAGCACACAGTTACTCACACGCGTACATACCCGAGGCTGGGCACATGCGAGGCATCCTGCTCAAGTCGCGATGCCAGTGCTGGTGGCCCAGCATGAACGTGTTGTGGTCTACACATTTTGTCTCCCTGGGACAGAGGAACTCAAACCCTCGAGCCGCAACCGGGGAAAAAAAAAAGTACACCGAATACTAAGCCACTCTTTAGAAACATGACTCTGGCCTGGGTGCCGGTGCTGGACGTTCGCATAGAACGGAGCCTTTCATGGTCAGCATGGCTGAGCCCATGATCCTTGATACAAGACGAGATCGAGAGCCTCGAGGAGAAGATGATAACATACTCTGCACACCATCAGTCGAAAGGAGAGGCATCAGTCACGAGACACATTCACGCAGCGTACGGCAACCGATAACAAGAACAGCCTCCGGGCTTGGTATTTCCATTTTCCGCCACCTCCGACACACTACGCGCGCACGAGCTCCATCTTGACGCCGCGCTTGCCCGTCCTCTCGTCCATGTCGTCCTGGATGCGCACGCGCACCTTCTGGAACAGCTCGACGCGGACCTCGCGGCTCCCCGTCGTCTCGAGCACGTAGTTCTCGGCGTCGAACGTGCTGTCGGGCTCCGGGGTCGCCAGGTCGCGCAGCCGGATGAGCCCCTCGATGCCGAAGCGCGGCACGAGCACGACGAAGCCGTTGCTGAAGATCTTCATCACGAAGGCGTCCTCCTCGGCCTCCTTGCCCTTGAGCGCCTGGCCGACGTAGTAGGCGATGCTCGCGCGGCCCGCGAGCTGCGCGTTGCGGTGCCGCACGTTGATGTTCTTGCACACGGCCTCAAGGCGGCCCCGCGACCGGACGGCCGGGTGGATGGCCTCGTAGCCGATGGCCGCCGCCAGCTGCCGGTGGGCCTGGAGGTCGGCGTACCGGCGGATCGGCGACGTGAAGTGCGTGTAGATCTCGGACGCGAGGCCGTAGTGGCGGAACTCGTCGTACGTCTGCGTGCCCGAGCAGAAATATTCGGCCGACATCATGCAGCGCGTCGCCATGATGCGCACGAGCGTGTTGAAGAAGGGGTTCTCCGGGTCGACGCACGTGTCGAGCGAGTCGGCGAGCGCCTTGCTCGAGTCGACGCGCAGCTCCTGGCCCTTCTTGACCTTGAGTTGGTTGGCGAGCTCGTCAAAGTTGGTCTTGGGAGGCGCGCCGTGGCGCCGGAGGATGGCCGTCTGCGGGAACGCCTCGTAGATCTTGGCCGCCACGCTGACGTTGGCGAGAAGCATGAACTCCTCGACCAGCGACATGGTGTCGAGCAGCTCCTTCGTCTTAACGTCGATGGGGTCCGACGTCTCCGACTCCATCTGGACCTTGACCTCGGGCGACGACAGGCTGAGGGCGCCGGCGTCCGTGCGCTTCTGCTTGAGCTTCCGCGAGAGCCTCAGCAGTATGCGGATGTTCTCGGTGAGTTCGTCCTTCTGCGAGGCGTCGTCTATCCTCAGCTGCGCCTGTTCGTAGCTGAAGGCCTCTCTTGACTTGATGACCGACTTTGTGAAGCGTACGTTGACAATGTCGGCGTTCTCGTTGACCTCCCAAATGACCGAGAAGGCAAAGCGCTCGACGTAGGGCTTGAGAGAGCACAGGTCGGTACCCAAGAGCATCGGCAACATGTCGATGCGCTTGTCCACCAGGTACACCGTGGTGCCCCGGATGCTTGCCTCGTTGTCCATGGCAGTCGTGGGCTTGACAAAGTTGGAGACGTCGGCGATGTGCACACCGACCTCGTAGTTTCCGTTCGGGAGCTTCTTCGCGTGCAACGCATCGTCGATGTCCTGGCACCCAATAGGATCAATACTGCAGATGAGAAGAGGACGGAGATCCTCACGATCCCTCCAGCCAGGGTCGTCCATGCTCGTCGGAACCCTCCAGTCGTGGCCCTCCTTCGGCAGGCAGTCCAGGACCGTCTTGGGGAAGGGCCGATATTGGACGTCGTACTCCAGCAGCAGCGCCTCCGTCTCCGCCGCCTTCGTCTCGAGCTCACCAAGCGACCGCACGAAGTGGCCCACGGGGTGTCGTGAGTCGCGCTCCCAGCCGTCAATGGTGACGACCAACCGCTTGCCGAGAAGCTCCGCGGCCTGCCTCGTGCGTATCCGGATCTTGGGGATGCACTTGTCCATCGGGATGAGGAACACGTTCTCCTGACGCCTGCCCTGCGTGCCGCTCTGGCTGGTGGAGGACGGGTCGATGTGGCCCACGTATTGCCGCCAGTTGCGCTTGATGACGCCGACAACCTTGGCCGTCGGCTGGGGGCGGCCCTCGGTGCTGTTGCTTTGTGTCTTCTTGACCTCTTCCTGCAGCGCCTTGCGCTCACGTGCCGACACGAGGTCGGATCCCTCCTCGTTGTCGGCGTTCTCGTTCTGGGTGATGGCCTCCTCCTCGATGATCTTCGTTGAGGGCTCCTTCCACTGATCCTTAGGCAGCACCTCGACGACGACGAGGTCGCCGTTGACGGCGCGGCTGATATTCTCTCGGCCGAGGATGATGAGCGGCTTGACGAAGCTGGGTACCTTGATCGAACCCTCCAGGTAGTTGTATGGCGACACGTTGAATATGCCCTGGTGCAGGAGCCCGGCCTTGGTGCCCGTCATGAGCTTGGACATGCTGTAGTACTCCGGGTACAGGGGACCGTCCTGCTTCTTGAACGATCCGGTGCTCTGCAGGTCGGGGACCATGTCCAGCAGCGTGTCCGCTTCTTCGAGCCCTCCGACGTACTGCGCGAGGGACATGCCGTGGAGACCGTCCGCCTTGGCCTTGCGCAGGCAGTCCTGGTCGTCGCTCAGCATGACGACGGCCGGCGCCGCCTTGGCCGTGCCGTGCTGCGCTAGATGCTCGCCGTACCACTTGACGGACCTCCTCACAGCGCGGTCGTTGCGATCGTTGACGGTCTCGTGCGACTCGCGGTGGACGTAGGTCTCCAGGCGGAATTCGTTGAAGAAGACGTAGAAACGCTTGTCCTCGCTCTTGGTGAGGCCGATGAGGCGGTTGTAGAGTGGCAGTGAGCGGTTGCGAAGCTCCTCGAGAACGGTCTGGAGAATGACCACGTCGTAGAAGGCCGCGCTCTGCTCGAACAGGTCCATGGCGTTGAGGAGCGCGTTGGTGTCCGGGATGATGTAATGACCTTCAGGGAAGGCCTTGGTGCCCGCCGGTTTGTCCGACAGCACGAACGGCAGCGCTGTTCACGTCAGTGTACGGACCTCAAAAGATAACGGGATCCTTACCTTTGCCGCTGGCATCGCGGGGCGCGATCTGAGGGCATTGCCGGCACAGCTTCGATGAGCAGGGGATGTCTTGGCGCAGGTAGACCTCTCGCACAATCTTCTGGACCTTGCCGCTCTTGGTCGACCGCACATAGACCTTGCTGGACAGGTTTGAGGCGGCAGGATCCACGTCTAGTGTTCTTTTGAGACTCGTCATCTTGGCCTATCTCTGATGACCTGTCTGCTGGCGGTTGACGTGACGATTTCGTGCTTGTAGTCGCCTTGAGATTGAAGGTGCTGCATGAAAATTGAGGTGAGGTCGCGATGGCGGCTGACAAACGAATCGGATTTTGCGGGGCGTCTATCTTATCTTATCGCATCTCGCTATCTCGACAGGAGGTCCCCGGCGGCTCCATCACCAGGTCCCTTCTCCCATCTGCCTCTATCCCCAGACTCGATTCACTGGTTTCCGAATCGGGAGCATACGCGCATTGCACAACCGGGGGATAAATTATCGAGAACCGACAGCAGTAGCCTGCTCAGCCTGGCCGCCCGCAGCACCACATTTGACGTGGAACCGCACAGGCCTCGTGCCGCAGAGCGCCATCTTCGCATCCCTATTTCAGACTGCATCAAAAGATGCGCCCACGTCGAACCTTCTGCAATCAACCTCCACAAAAAAAAAGGGCCAGAAGCGGAATGAGGCACAGTGCCAAGAGCACCGCTGCACCTCCTGTTCCCTCTTGCCTTTTCAGTCCTGTTACCCTGCGTCGTTGCGTTGTTTCGCGCCTGGCACTTGCAGAATGTCCGACAAGATTCGACCCGTGTTGTTGATTGGCATCGAGTCCGCCGGCAACGAACAAGGCGAGAGCGGGCCGAGGATTCGATACCCCCTACCCCGGGCGACGGGGACCTCTAGCGATTGCAAAACGCGGTCAACGCGCGCGCGGAGACCGGGAACGAGAGCATGGCGTCCTCAGCAGTGATCCAATCTGCCCGCCCCTCTCATCAGAGTTCACAACATGGCCTAAGTATGCAGGTCGTCGAGCGGACGGACACGGCCACATTGCTCGCACGCGAAAGATGTTTGGGAGCAAGGGGGAGATGACTTACATATGCGAGAGAACTTCCCACACACGTCCCCCGAGCGCTGCAGCGGCGGCCACTGGGGCTACAGGGCCACGGGGCAGGGTCTGGACGGGAGCTCTACCACGCAGGGGACGTTCCGACAGAAGAAAAGCGTGCTTTCCGGCCCGTTGGTGGAGGGCGTTGGCACCCATCCGTTGCGGGAAAATAAGCGTGTGGTCCTGCTGCAAGAGCGGGTAGCAAGGATAGCTCCCGCAGAGCTGGTGGTTGTCTGGAGCGGACGCCAGACGGTATCCCAGTGGGGCCAGGGCACAATTCCCACCCAAGAAGAGACACTGGGCCGTAGATCAGCAACCTCCGAAGGGGGCCCCAGCACCCCCCCCCCCCCCCCCCCCCCCCCCCCCCCCCCCCCCCCCCCCCCCCCCCCCCCCCCCCCCCCCCCCCCCCCCCCCCCCCCCCCCCCCCCCCCCCCCCCCCCCCCCCCCCCCCCCCCCCCCCCCCCCCCCCCCCCCCCCCCCCCCCCCCCCCCCCCCCCCCCCCCCCCCCCCCCCCCCCCCCCCCCCCCCCCCCCCCCCCCCCCCCCCCCCCCCCCCCCCCCCCCCCCCCCCCCCCCCCCCCCCCCCCCCCCCCCCCCCCCCCCCCCCCCCCCCCCCCCCCCCCCCCCCCCCCCCCCCCCCCCCCCCCCCCCCCCCCCCCCCCCCCCCCCCCCCCCCCCCCCCCCCCCCCCCCCCCCCCCCCCCCCCCCCCCCCCCCCCCCCCCCCCCCCCCCCCCCCCCCCCCCCCCCCCCCCCCCCCCCCCCCCCCCCCCCCCCCCCCCCCCCCCCCCCCCCCCCCCCCCCCCCCCCCCCCCCCCCCCCCCCCCCCCCCCCCCCCCCCCCCCTTTCCCAAGCGTCAAGCCAGCGACCGATAGCCGATACTGTGTACGTAGGTAGATACAGGAAACAGAACCAGCGACGGCCTGTCAACGATCGTGCACACGTGCGAGGCTTGGGCCCCGGGCCCCCCTGGCCTGGACTCCCCCTCAACCTACGGGAGGGGCGGCAACGCGTGGTGGAAGCTTTCCTTCATCACATTGGGCAGGTCGGGGATTAGTCAAGCCAACAACACGCAGAGCTCTTCCCCTGTCGGCGAGCCAACACCGTGTTCCTTCTGCCTTGGACGGACCGGGCGTTTGTTCGCCTGGGTGGCATTGTGCCACCGCGCCTTTGTTGCCCGCCACGGCCTGATTTTCTCCATCGGTTCGCGACGCAATCAAGATGGGCGCCCGCCACCTGTCGAAGCGAAGCGAAGGAACACCACTTCAGCCCCGAGGCCAACAGGAGGGAGGGGATGGGCGGAGTCCCTGCCGTGTCGTGCACGTCTCGAGATGGTGGGGACCCGCCGAACCCCATGATGTGCAGCCAAGCCAAGGGAAACGCCCTGCCTCCCGGCCAAATCACTAGCCCCAAGCTGGCTTGGTCCCCTGTCCCCCTACTTCCAGACGTCACTCTTCCACGGCACAGGCTGTCCCCCCCCCCCCTCCTCTTCGTGCCCTCCCCCTCTCTCCCGGCCCATCCAAGCATCCAAGCCTCCAAGCCCAGGCCATGCCATCCCATGCCATCCTCAAGCTCGTTCCTCCACACCATCTCCGACTGCACTTTCCCCTGGCTCGTAGACCTGTCTGCTGCTGGGATAAAAGCCGTGTCGAGCGTATCGAGGTGTGTGGTCGAGTCACAAGGCATCCCGCCACCCTCCCACATCCTCCCTCATGATGTCGCTTGCCGGGTTCCGACACGCCGATGAACGCGTCAAAGACGTGGACGCGTTTTGCGATACGAAGTCGACAGACGTGGAAGGACCGGCTAACGCTGATGGGCCCAAACCTTCTCCCTTTTCGACTTCCAACGTCGAGGTCAAGTCGATCGACCCTGCTTGCACACGGTGTCGTGCTCATGATGCTGCCCATCTGCCCCTTCGCTTGCTGGCCCTGGGCGGAAATGCTCCCTCGGCCGGCACGATCGTGCCAGACGAGGCTGCTTCCCCCGCCGTAGTCTGAGTCCGGATCGTACGCGAAACGGCTCCCACACCTGATTCGCCAGACTAGGGATGCACCGTTGCCTTTGGAAGCGCGTCCAAGGCCCCGTTTTCTTGCTAATGGCGCCGCTCTATCCCAGCCCCCCTCACTTTTGGATGCGTCGGTTCAGCCGTTTTGCCCTTCAACGTCCGCGCCGTTGACACCAGATTTCAGCTGTGGCGCATTCCAATCTAGCACGGATGCCAGGATCTCCGCGGCGAGCCAATCAGACGTCGACCGATTCCTGTTTCGTTGTGTAAGATGCCCATCGCAGCCAGCGCTCGTTGACGACCTTTGCATACCGCGCTGGCTGGGACTGTCTGTCGGTCATCGGCGTCGAGACCGACGTAGGCTCTCCGAGGTGCTATCGAGGCTGAACGCACGCAAACCTACCCACGAGTCCGCTCGTGGCAGTGCAGTCGTCTGATGTCGAACCTAGGCTAGGGTGCAGGTAACGGCGACATTCGCGGCATCATGTGTTTCGGATGCTCGCAGCTCCTCCACACTCGGACGGGCAGCTGCTTTGTCGGCAATCGTCAACGCATATGTGACTTTCCATGGCTAGATCCGTGACACCTTGCCAGCCCCCGGGACGCTCAAGCCCAACTGTGACGAGGGGAAGTCTGTATGCATAGTCATTCAGTAAGCACGCCGTAACCGAATGATGAAGATGACGAGGTGCTTGAGGCCGGAGCAGGCAACGTTGTTGCCGTGCAGTGGAAGCGCTGATGGAGGGCTGATGGTTGAAGAGGGTGCACTGTTGCGATGCGACCTTGGGCCAGGCAGATGACCTTGGCTGCATCTCGCAGTGTGCCTTTAGTCCTGCATTGGAACCGCCGGGCGGCCCGACTCGGCTAGTGCACTGTGGCTCGCCATCAGCCCGTCCATGTGACGGGCTGCATTGAAGCTGGTTTCGCTGAGGAGACAGGGGTATCTGTCGAGGCCATTGTCAAACGACGTCGTAGAGGAATGCATTGCCGTTGCCCTTCGAGGTGGCGATGAAGCCTTATCATCACAATGACGTATCGAGCCCCCAGCGCCTGCTTGGGCTGTGCGACTGTCGCGTCTCAACAAGCCGGCGCTCGGTGTCCTCTGGGAGAGGACCTAGGTTGTTCAAGGCTATGGTTGTCGGGGTGAGCACGCCACACGGAGGAGTGGCAGTACGAGTCACTCTAGGCGTTAAACCCTGTTGACCGGTCGGGCGGGCGCAGAGTTGGACGGTCCCCCAAAATCAACAGTAAGCCGGTCAGATGCTGCTGATCTGACAGCTTCGGACGCAACGTGGACCTGGCCGGCACCTGCTACGTTGCTGACTTGACGGAACTCATGCAAGCCCGGAAAGACGGTGCAGAGTGCTGACAAGGTGGCCCGGCCTGTGGAAGCCCGTGAAAGTCACTCCGTGACCTACTGAAGTACATGATGTACAGTGTCAGGGACTCGGGTCATCTGGCTTGCAAGGGTCCAGGAAGCCGGAAGTTCTGCGACGGCTTCGTACCGTGTCGATAGGCAAGTGCGAGAGGTCATGCGGTTCCGATATCCGTCTAGCTGTCTCACATAGGAGCTTCACCAAGGGGGGCAGCAGAGTCGGATCGCGTCATCGCCTCGCGGATTTGATCCATAGCCGGAGCGGAGAGGAGGGTCCAGGTAGCGCGTATGCGCGCGTGCGCGTTATTGGAGTCGCAAGTCAGCCTGCGAGATCGAGGTCGAGTCTGGCGCGAAAAAATGCAGCCAGCTGAAATAGGCACCAACGCGACAAGCTGAGTGGAGGGCCGAGACGAAGATGAGTCAGTCCAAGGGACGCGAGGCAGCAGGCGGCAACCGTCCATGACCTGAGCAAGCGAGCGCTGATGCGCTCATGTGCTGATGCGTGACACAGGATCCAGGATCCAGACCGGCGAGACCGGTGAGACGGAGGAGAGAAGGCTGGAGGCGTCGTGAGCGGGACGCGAGAGTTCGCGCAACAGGCGATCTCGACCTCAGGCTGGAAGGGGAGACGAGGAGCTCGTGCCAGGTCGAGGTAGAAAGACGGGGATTCTCCTACGGATGCCATTGTGCGAGTCGCGAAGCAACGCGTGGACGCGGAAAGTCCGAGGCAAGAGAAGATGCCGGAGGAGCAGCAGCCCAGCTCTTCCGCGCCCCATTCATCATCGTCACGTCCGTGCCGCGGTGGCACGGCGAGAGATGAGAGATGAGAGAGCTGCAGGAGCTACAGTGCAAGAGCTGCAGGAGCTGCAGGAGCGACCCAAAGAGGCCCACTTGGGACGCCTCGGCGCGTCGCTCGTCCCTTCCTGCCCTTGCCTGCCCTGCCTGCCGCTGGACATATGATGTTCAGCACGAAGTCCCGGTCGTCAGTGAATTTGTACGGAGGCAAGGACAGGACGAAATCGTAAAACGGCAAAGGAGGGGGGGCGGGCAGCTCAGGACGTGTGTGATTCCCACGTTGAGCTTTGACACAGGGCAGACTGATGGTCCAATCCAGAGCGCACTGTACGTTGCGGCCGTCTGCGCGTAAGCCGTACGGCAGGGACAGAAACAGAGAGGGCAGAAAGCCCCCGTTGGCATCGTCTCAGGCGTCCCCACGGCCCACCCCCCCTCCATCGACACGATACGGAGACGGAGCAAGTTATCGCATTCAGGTCGTTGGTAGTGTCACGCCGAAAAGGCGGCTGCACCGGCCTCCCGACGATGGTGTTCGTTTAAGCTCCGCGAGATGGATGGGTCATGGATGTACAAGATGGTGGTGGTGGTGGTGGTGGATGGGTGGGCAAGCAGACGGGCAGATGCGACGGCGCGTGGTGTGTGGTCCCAGTGGTTCCATGTTTCCATAATCCGGGGTTTGGTGTTGGTGCTGGCGCTGGTGCTGGTTGTGCTGATCTGTGATCGCTGTGAGTTGCTGCGTTCCCGCCCCTTCACGAGCACGAAACCTGGGGCCCTGTTCCATGCTGGGGTCTATCCTGTATTGGCTGTATGCGTGCCTCTCGCAGGATGATCACTCCTGACATCCATGCTTCATGTCCTCTGCTGCGTAAGCGAAACGGAGACGGGCCTACCAAGCGGAAGAAGACGAATAGCTCCAGAAGACCTGTTGTAGAACACAACGCCGTTTTCCTGCGTCGGTCGCTGCTTGGCCTGCCGCTGGCCAGGGCCTTCGATAGAGGACGGCCAGGGGGGGTCAGAAAGTATCGATCGTTTCGCTTCGGTTCGGTCATGGGAGAGAGCGATTTCCTCCGAGCCTAGACCTGGACCGGGCCGACATCCTTCGCCTGCGACGAGGTGATAGATGAAGGATGGATACTGCCAGAAAGGCGACAGACATGCGTGTTCGATGGGATACGAAGCGATGCACTTGGATGCAGATAGAGACGGGAGGTGATAGAATGGCTAGGAAATCCCAATCTTTTTTTTTCTTCTCCCCCAGTGTCGCGCAATGCAGCCCTATAGCAAGACCGTGACACTCGGAGGCTCTCCCCATGTTGTCTGGCGTGCGACCATCTCTCTCTCTCTCTCTCTTTCTCTCTCTCTCTAACTCTCTCTTTCTCTCTGCCAGAGCCATGCCGGGGGGGGGAGCTGTCAGGAGCTGGCAACAGTTGAGAAGCAGCAGGCCACAACAACCCCGAGATACCCAGCATTCATTCATTATTTCCATTGCTGCCTACCTGTCAGCAAGAGAGGCAGAGGCCTGTTGGAATCTTGGAACTGGCGGGGCCCCGTCCGCGCTTGGCCGTCTGTGCGGTCTGACTGACCCCCCCTGGTCGAGGCTTCCCAAGCAAGATCAGGCAAGACTAGGGCTAGTTGAGTTCACGTTCGCTGCAAAAGCCATGGCCCATGGTCTCTAACGTGCGCTTGGCGCAGCAGACCTTCCAAGCTCCTTCCTGCCTCTCCAACTCCCAAGCCACAAGTCCCCCTCCCCCCCTTCCCGGCCGCCTTCCCACCCACCCAACTCGCCCGACCCCCGGTCCTTGCCCCCTGCCCCGGTCCCTGTTTCCTCGCACCGTCCGTCCAGTCCAGCTGCTTCTTCCTTCCTTCCCGACAATGGCCCCGGTCTGGTTCTTTTTCCCTCACGCCTCACGCCTCGTACCTCAAGGCTCAAGGCTCACGCTTGCTCAACCAGCAAGGCTCCAGGATTTGCCCCCGTCGAAGGCTTCAAATTCAAAAAGTCCCAGCAATCGCTCCACAAGGTCGAGGGACTGGACTGCGGCGAGAGGTTCCCAAAAAGCGAAGAAGAGTGGGAACTGTAACCTTGTGGCAGATACGTACAGCCATCCATCCACCACTTTCGCCGTATGCCGAGGCCCAGGGAACCGTCGACCTCTCCTCTGTTAGACCTTGATCCCCGACAGCACCGGCACCAGAACCATCACGCGGAAGGCTAGGCGCATCGCATCGCATCGCATTACATTGCCTTGCCTTGCATTGTATCGCGCCGCGACATCGTCATCGCCATCATTATCATCATCACTACCACCGATATCGCCAACGACCCTCTTATCCGTTGACGTTCGACGCCTTGAGACTTGACAGCACCCAACGTTCTTCCTCTCTTCTTCGCATCTTCATCTCATTGAAGCAACGTTCGGAATCTCGAATCTAGGTCCGAGACGACCGTCGTCTTTCCTATCAAGCCCGCACGGCTGTGCCCCGGTCTGGCCTATCCTGTCCAGCACATCTGCTGCACCTGTAGCAGCCGACCCGAAAGAGTCAGGACGCCAGCCATTCTTCCCGCAACCGCCCGGCCGCGACGCTCGTCTTGCTGCCTTGCATCCATCCGCCTGCTTGCTGCTTGGCTTGGCCGCAGCCTCTATACATTCGGCCCTCTCACACCCTCCACAGGCGGCACTGTACAGACACACACACCCTCACGCACACCCACACCCACCGTCGCCGGGCCATATACACACACCTCCACGCACCCACATCTACCTCTGCATCCCCTTCCTTCTTTCCCCCTCCATCCAACCAGCCGTTACTTCGAACATCCCTCCACAGCTTTGTTCGCGCAGGCGCAAATCAGACCAGCCAGACTAGCGACGGCCGTCGCGGCATCAATCTTTGCGTCGGGCCAGACCTGCAGCAACAGCAAGCGTATCGCATTGCGGTCCTGTTCCCCATCGCAACGCGCACCTTCAATCCTCATTCAGCCTCCTCATCTCGTCTCTACCAGCTCCTCGCGACCTCTTCAACTCTGTTTGCCTCCAGCGCAGAAAACCCTGACAAAAGCAACGCCAGCGTCAGAGGCGTCGACTCATGGTCTGTCTCGCCCGCCGCGCCGCTTTCTCCGAGTACGAAAGAGCCTTCGCCACCCGCCGGAACGACATCCCATCACACCTTACCTAGCCTTAGGGCCCTTAGCACCCCGGGCCTATCATCGCATTCCTCACCCGTTCTTGTCTTGTCCTACATTTCCTGGCCTACATTACCAACCTGGGGAAAATACTCCCGCCTTCACCTAACCATACCCCTCGACTCCTTGACGCTGCTCAACGTTGCAAAGCAAGCCTCTTCCTCGCGACTTTGCGCGCCGACGCCTCCAGTCGACGTTCCACCATTCATTTTAAAGACGAGACTACCTACGTCGCCGTCAGGGACCGCGCCCGCAACGCCCCGCCGCCCCCCCCCCCCAATCCCTAGCCCAGCGCGCACCGCTCGGTTCTCTTTGCGCCAACCGCATGCACGAGTAATCCCGCCTGCATCGCCCTCCGCACCACTCATCCCTCCTCAGATCTGACCTGGCTTCGTCGCGCGACCCGGCTTCGAAGCAGCCCAACTATAACAAGACACGTCGTCGATGACCGGGCTTGTCTGCGCGAACCTACCAGCACGTCGATTTTGACGCATTCAATGTACTCCACACAGCCAAACAGCGCTGACAGTGGCACAATCAATCCCGCTGCCCTCAACTCGGCTGGTAAGTGCCATCTCCCTCACCCTCCTGCGTAACAGCCATCCCGAACCGCACCCCCTCCTCCATTCCGGCCCCCCAGCCCACCACTCCACATGCCGCTCAGTTTGGTTGCACCTTGCCGCGAATACAATCGCGCGCCAACAAACTCTACGACGCTCCCTGTCATTGTCGACGCGTCGCTGCCCACGCATCACGCGTAAACCCCGCCATGCTCTGCGCTACACCATGCTGACGATTACCGTCGATCAGATCTTCTAAACACGACCTCGCGCGGCGTCAAGCGAAGTCGTTCGCCAGAAAACCACCAGGACTCCGCTCCTGGCCCTGACGGTAAGTGACTCGCCTGTCTTTCCCGTACGGCTGGTTCACGCGTCGTGCTTGCAATCGCGGCATGCGCGCTGGTTACATCTTGTCATCGTGCGACGCTGTTCACGCAACACCGGCTGACCCGACCGCCACACGAACAGGAACCTCCAACCCTAGGAAGCGAGGAAAACAAATGAAATCCCGAACATCCGAGCCTGCCGGCCAGGCGCCCGCCGCGGGCGCGACCCAAAGCGTGCCTCACACGCCTCATAACCCGAACGCGCCGCTGCCCGGCCAAGCCGTCGCGTACGCACCTGCCCAGACGTCCCCTCCACCAAAGACCACCCCAACCAAAACCACTCTGAAGGCTTTGCCGACTGTCAGAGATCACACCACCGACCAACTGAACCCTACTGGTGATGAGTACTTGCCACGCGAGATCGATGAGTTCGGAGAGAAGAAGGTCATGGCCAATGGCCAGCTGCTAGGCGGGCGAACATACCGATGCCGGACCTTCCTGGTGCCGAACCGCGGCGACCGGCTCTTCATGCTGGCTACAGAATGCGCCAGGGTCCTGGGGTACCGAGACTCGTACCTCTTGTTCAACAAGAACCGATCGCTCTTCAAGATCATTGCCAGCCAGCCTGAAAAGGACGACTTGGTTGCCCAGGAAATTCTGCCCTTCTCCTACCGATCTCGGCAGATTGCCATTGTCACAGCACGATCCATGTTCCGCCAATTCGGCAGCCGCGTCATCGAAAATGGCCGACGAGTGCGGGATGATTACTGGGAGACCAAAGCCCGGAAGCAAGGATTCACCGAAGCCGACCCTGCAGGCGAGAAACGGCCAGGCCAGGCCAAGGCTCGCGAGGCCGCCGAGGCTCAGAATCAGGTCATGCTAGGTGGCCCCCAAGGTGAAATCGTCTACAGCAATGCGCCAGCACAGTTCCCTGGCGCACCGCAACAGCCTCAGATCGTCCAGACCGGCATGCTCGGGCCGGCTGGAGGATCGACGAGAATGCCCATGATTTCGCTTGGTACGGACCTGGGCGACAACCGTCCCCGTGACTACAGCGTCAACTTCAAGGGCGGTCCTCGCCAGGAGATCACCGGACCGCCTTATCAGGACTTGACTCGGCAAGCTCAGCCTGGAGAGATCAACCAGCAGGCTCACCATGCTGCGGAGTACAACAGGCAAGTCACACAAAACCGCGAGAGGAGTAGCAACTACCTCCAGGACCACTGGAGGCGACCACACGAGCAGCCCCAGTCATCCAGCCTACACCCGCAGCCCGTAAGTACCACCGAGGCATCTGCGCCCACCAGTCGGGCCGCTGCTCAGTCGCCCCATACATCGTCAGTCGGCATGTCCCAGCCCGGCCTCGTCCCCAATCAGAGCCCTCAAATGGCACTGTCGAACCCTCCCTACTCTCAGTCCATCCACGCGCAGAACCCCATCAGCCAAGCGCCGATGAGGGGCATGCCGCAGAGCTCGCCCCAGTTGAACAACAGGCCCACGTCCCTGGGCTCAGGAGCTGCTGGTAGCCTGTCCCAGAGCACCCAGAGCTACCCCTACACAGGCAGCTCCGGACAGATGTGGCCGCAACAGATGCCACAGGCTCATCAACATTACCCTGGATACACAACGCAAGGGGGGCAGCAGCCGCCGCAGCAGCAGCAATCGCACGCGCAGCAGTCGCCCGCTCCTCAGCTTCGGCAGCATTCTTCCAGCGGCGTACAGCCAGGAATGCAATTCTCTGGCATGCCGGGCATGAGCCAGGGCTACGGGTCAAACCAGGCCATGTATTCGGCCGATCAGACGCCACGGCAATACATGCCGCAGCCCAACCCAGGGGCACCGGCTGTTAGCCAAGCCTGGTCCAACCAGCAATCGCCCGGCACTCAGTGGTGGGCCAACCAGCCTCAATAGGCACCTTGCACACACATTGCGGCTTGCCACATGGCGCGGCCTTGCTCTCACGTTTTTGACTGGTAGTCTCTGAGTCATTTCTCTATATACGTCGACGGCCTAGAAACACGATTTTTGGCCCTGTTCTCTTTGCTGCCTTATTTGAAGGATACCCCGGCATACATTTTCAGTGGAGGCCCTTGTGCTTTTCTGCGGTCGAATTGATCGAGAGTCTGCCCACCACATACGTGCCGAGGACAGGATAGAGGAGTTGGGCGGTCCCGGGGAATGGTGGTACTTGACCAGGCAGAAGCGGATTCGCGCCAGCCTGCGAGTCCCGATTCGGTGATGGCTCACTTGCCTTTCGACATAACTCTGGCACATCGGTTCCGTTCTTGCGTTGTGTTATTCGACTGGATTTGGTTACTAGTTTCTTTTACCTTGCTTCGGATGGCGACCGTGGACACTGTGGGACCTAAGAGACCAGCATCATCAAAGCCCGTTGACTCGGTATGGGCCTAGTTTGTACGGCTTGTTCCTATACGTCCCGCTGCTTACCCTGCAGGAGGCATGCTTGCTATTTCTCTCTGTTCTCCGCGTCTCTTCTCTTCAACTCTTCATTTCTTAGGGCGGGGTTCTTGCAGCATAGGAGGAGTTTTCGCTTTTCTCGGCTGGGAATTTGGCAAGGATACCTTTTGACGTCGGCTACGTGTTTGGAGGGACAGGGTCACAGAGGGCCCATTCTTATATTACTGAGCTTTTCTCACTGGGTGAGAAGCTTGTTTGCCGGGGTGGTTTCCCTATTTTCCTCGCTTTCCTTCTCAACTCTTTTGCTTTTTCTTTGGCCTAGCAGGGGGTGGATTATCTAGGTTGCATGGGATACCTCCACGACGGGAATACTTTGTTTAACTGCGCTTCATCTCGAGTTTGCCTGGCGCACGTGCATGTGTGATAGTTGTTGACGATTCCCACCCAGGTCACCTGGTTCGTGGTGAGCCTTGGCCCGCATAGCTCGACAATCATGACACGGCTTGAATGCGACACGGGGAGCGACACGGAGAGCGACTCTGACGTGAGTAGCCTAGGTGATTGCAAGAATGAGATCAGAATCCGTCGGCGTGTTTCTCGTAGCATTATCTCGCGGGTCTCCGTCATGCTTAACGCATGGGCTTTTCACACGACGCAGGAGGTGTCATTGACCACCACCCCCTAGTCACTCTCCCCACCATCCAGCGCCTCGTCGGCCTCCTCCCGCCCAGCCCTCTCGTCGTCTCCCTCGAGCGCATCGACCGTTTCCTCGGCCTCGCTCTCGGCCTCGTCTTCCTCGTCGTCTTCTTCCTCCTCTTCCTCGTCCTCGTCCGCCTCGTCCGTCTCATCCGCGTCCTCATCCGCCGCCTCCTCGGGCTCCGTCTCGTCCGCCTCCGCAGCGGCAATGACGGCCCCGCCCGCCGCCGCCGTCGCCACAGCACCCGCGGCGATCTTGGCCTTCTTGGCGCGCGGCTGCTGCTGCCCCTGCCCCTCGTCCCGCTCGCCGCCCGCCGCCGCGCCGCCGGATGCCGAGGTCAGCGTGTCGTCGGGCCCGGGCGCCGACATGGCCGAGACGTCGCCCATGTGGGAGTCGTCCGGCGCGGCGGTGGACGCCGATGCCGCGCCGCCCTGTCTCTGGCGGCGGCGGTAGTCGATGCGCTTCTCCGACTTTGTCTGGGCGTATTCTGGAGACCGTCAGCATGCCGGCACGGCAGGAGAGAGGGGTCGTGATCTCCGCTCTGAGAGCGGCACTAGGGGTAGGACAAAAGGGGGAACGTAGGCGTACTCGCAAACTCAGCCTCGAGAGGCTCCCGCAGGAAGGAGAGCTCCGTGTCTTCGAGGGCCTTGAACACGTGGGTGGGGTCGATTGTCTTCTTGCCCGCGTTGAGGGTGTGTTCGTTCGCGCTGCGGTCGTCAGCCTGTCGTCCCGTTTTCTCGTACACACGTGGAGAGGGAGGGCCTAGGGCAGGATGAGGAGGGGACGTACTGGGTGGCGAGGTAGTTGACAAAGACGGCGGCGCTCTTGTTCAGCGCGAGGATGGCGTTGGCCTGGATCTGGGTGCCGGGCGGCAGGACGCCCTTGGCGAGGCGGGTGATGATGGAGCGGGGCAGGGTGAGGTCCTCGATGGTGACGGCGTCGCGGTCCTTGTCCTTGGACGCCGACTTTTCCGGCTTGTCGTCGGAGCGGAGCGGCGGCGCGCCCGAGTCGCCGGCGATGGACGTGTCGGGGCCTTCTGTCGTGGGCAGCGGGTCGGCGGCACCGGGGGTGGCTGGCGTGTCTTCGTCCATGGGGACGAACCGGGCGGCCGAGACGGAGGGGTTCGCGGGCAGAGACTTCTTGGGGGGCATGGCGGGTATGGTGATGGTGGTGAGGGGTTGAGTGATGAGGTGAGGCTGAGTTTTCGGGGGCGGTCAGGGGGGGGGGGAGGGGGTGGGTTGGTGAGAGTCGAGGAGGTGCGAGCCGGCGGAGTGTGCCCTCAGTACTTCGGACGTTGTGTGGTGTGGCGGCAATTGGTGAGAGCTACCGTCGCATTGCGATGACGGCGCCGGGCTGGAGATGAGTATGATGATCGTGAGCGGCTGTTGTGAAGTGAGGTTCTGGGTGAGGTGAGGCGAGTGAGGGAGGTGATGTGCACGCGCCACGCCGCGCTTTGCGACGCGACTTTTTCTGTGGCGCGTAAAGTGACGGCCGCCGCACCCCCGTTTCCCGGGCGGCCCCGTGCTGTGGCCCTCTGAGGCCCCAGGCCCTGGCGTGCACCCGCACACATCGACCTTGGTGACGGCTTCACGATGGATTGTGCGCTCAGCTACCACGGATGAGCTTCATTAGATTGCTGGGTTTGTCATCCTGACAACCGTCCCCCGGCAATTTTTGCGAGGGCCTCGACCGGCAGATACGTTTCCAAGGGCACTTTGAACCCCCCCCCCCCCCCCCCCCCCCCGAACTCAGCCTTCATCACAGTTCATGACACCGCCATCGCTGACTCGATCTTGCCGTCTCTTCAGTTAGGTCCCCGTCCGATCCGAGCTTTTCATACGTGCGTGCGTTTCAATCCCCCCCAAACATCGGATGCCGTGCTGGGGTCATATTTCTGAGATCGCAGCTGTGCCGCCTTGACAACAGTTGCACGAGCTAGATCACTGAAGGGTTTCAACCTCCGCCCAAGTCATCCCATCGTCACGCGGCATCACGAAGTCCAGTCACGACCCAACATTTTCAACAGTATACGAGTGTGTACCATTCAGCCCCATGGGCTTTACCTAAGGTGGCTCTGCCAACCCCCTATCAGCATGGTCTCCGATGCCATGCCATGCCATAGAGTCCAAGTAGCTCTACACACACGCTACGCTATGAATACTCAAGGGAATAGGATGAATGGAAGAGAAAAGGCTATGTTCAAGAAGAAGGACAAGGAAAAGGGCTGCAGTCAGCAGCGAGTCGTGAGTCTCGTAATAAAAATGGGGTATCTCCGACACAAACATCCTCCCAAACCCATGCATGTAAATCCCCATGAAAGAAAGTCTCAATGTCACGACATCGGTGGTCCGGTCCGGTCCAGCCATGTGTGTTTGGTCGACCTCGCTCTCATTCTTCTCGCCCGGACCCGAGCTAGCCGCCAGTGGCCGATGTGGCCGACGTGACGTGGCCGGCGGATGCGTGCGAGAGAGGGGGTCGACGCCGCCAACATGTTCTGTCCAGCGAACACCCCGCAAGAGATCACACGATCCCCCGCACGACAGACACTTCCACTGGTCTCGTGCAGTACGTGCCTCTTGTTTCGTTCCCAACCCTGCCCTGCGGGAAGGGCACAGGGATGGCCCGCATCTGAAACGCGTCAAAAACGCACGTCGTTCCTTGTCAGCGAACACCCCGGTCGTCAGCATGACATGGGTTATGCCGGCATGCTTCGTGTTCGACGTCAACGCGTTGGCGGGGTCCAAAGAAAAAGTCGCTCCGCGATCAACCGATGGCGCGACCAATCTCGCACTGCCGGACGGGAGGCCGAGGCGAGAGCCCGTTCAGCAGGACGTCGTCGTCCAGAGACAGTCTGGGCGGGACTGACGCTGAAGAATACACCCGGTGATGTTGGTTTCGCTGCTCCGAGTAGGAAGCAGAGGGGCTGTGGAAGGCATGCTGAGTGAAGCTGCTCAGCTGCTCATGCGAGGAGCGGGGCGAAAGCTCCGTGTCGGTGTGGAAGCCGTGACCGTAACCATACCACTGGTCACGGGCACTGCCACCACCGATACTGAAGCTGCTACGCGAGCTCTGTGTCCTGCCGTGGGCACCGCGAGGCGATGTCATAGATGAATTGGGAGGGTACTTGGATAGCCGGGACGTCTGGCGCTTGGGGCTGGGGATGAAGGCATCATCGCCCTGGACCGCCTCGTCAGTCAGGCCCGGCCGGGAGTTGGGCGCACGGGCGAGAACGGGAGTCTGGGGGATTTCGATGCTCTTCTTGCCAGTGGTGTTGAAGGTGAAGGAGTATGGTGATTGGCTCTCTCGGGATGGGCGAGGTTGATACTGGGTCTGGTTCTGGTAAATGACCACGCTGGGTGGCTTCTTCAGCGAAGCTGTGGAGGCGTGCTTGGTGAGGGTTGTGGGAGTCTTCTCAAGTGTGGCCTCCTCTTCCTTTCTGTACTTCCAAGACTCGATTTCTTCGTCGTCGATAGGCGTGATGCCCCGGTTAATGAAAGGTAGGCGTCCTTGCCGGTAACGGTAGCACATAAGTATACTTCCGCCAATCAGAGCAACAGCCAAAAGGGAGAGCACTGTGCTGAGAGCAATTGCAAGTGTTTGGTCGGATTCCTCGTGCTCATGGGTGTTGCCGCTGCTGCCGTCGTTGTTCGCATTTGGGGCCGAGAAGCCGGGCTCGTCCGCAGACAAGAGTGTCATGGCGAACGACTCGCTGAGTGAATCTGCTACAGACTGAGAGCGAACGGTGGTCGTCACCGCGTGGCCGTGGAAGACATAGGGCGGGCCCAAGGCGAAGCTCGTTGGAAGATGCGTGGCAAGACCAGACACCAGTGCATGAGATCCTAGATCAGGAGCGGCGAGCAAGTTCGTTGCCTCTGGTAGGAGGGCAAAGGTGAGGCTTGAATCCGGCCCGAAGTGTAAACGCAATATGGGCGGGTGTTTGGTTGTTAGTGCCCCAGTGCCCCGAATGAATCTCAGCAAGGAGTGTGATTCTACTGAGAACTATACGAAAGATGAACTCGTCAGCAAACGTTCTTTTCAAGATGTTCTAATCCGTATTGTCATGAACTGCGATGGTGGACGCCACAAATGTGAGCTTGCAGTTGAGGCTAACGAAAAGGTGGGAGCGGCGCTGCTTGAGCAACCAGTGCGATGCTTCGAGAGATGCACATGTGTTGCGTAGTTCTTCATGCGTCAACTTGGCATGGAGATCGCTCATCACTCCCTCCGCCTCCATAGAACGTTGAAGCAGGCAAAGACCCGCGGCGCCACCGCCGTTGAGAATTTCATGTGCGTACACGCAAACAGCACAACTCATCGTGATCATGACAGGTACAAATCAGAATGGGGACGCAGGGGAGACCAACAAGAGCGTTTTGCTGCTCGGCGGAAAGCAGGACAATGATCGACTTAGTCGGCAGTTGACAGATCTTCCGACTCAAGACTTGACGATGGAGAGTCGGTCGGCCAGGTGGGTTGACCTTGGGGCAAAGAAAGAAGAGCCGGGGACTACTGGAGATATCAAGAAGCAGGCGGGTTTCCTATATAAGCCACGGCACTTGGAGCGGCGGCGACCAGGGAGGAGGTGCAAATCAGGTGCAGGTCCAGTGGCCCTCTCCGGGGTGTGGTACACCACTTTGGCTACCACACGACAGGACATGGTTGGGTATACATGGTGAGCTATACAGCCGTGCACGGCCGCGGTGACCAGGGTAAGGGGATTATCCCGCAGCTTAGCTGCTGCACCATGATGTGCGGGCGAGGTGGGTGTCGCTGTTGAATGGAAACGCATTGGCGTTTAAGACAAGTCGGTGGTGGTGTTGGAGGTGGATCTTCGGAGGAGGTTGAAGTGGGCGCAGGGGGGGTGGGCAGGTCGACAGGGGTTGCATGTCGAGGTGCAATGAGCGACGGTGACGGGCCGGACGGGAGGGGGTGTATCCTCTTCTGCCTCTCGAGCCCCTTCCTTTTGGCTTGGTGATCTCTGGCGATGTGCGGTGTGGACGCAAAGACAACGGTACCCCTGCTGACGAGGTTGGCCGTCTTGTCAGCCGTTTGACGTTGGCTCGATGACGGCGATTTGTCACCTCTGCTTTCAACGGTGGTTAGACGACAGGTCTCAGAGATGGGACGGCCAGGGACAGCGAAGGTGAGATGAGGGATATCGACGAGTTGCGGGGATGTTGCGTTTGCTGCCTTATCCCGAGGCGACCAGCCAGTGTGCCAGGACGAATGGGATAGGCTGACGTGCTGCCCGACGGGACATGTACAGCACATCGCGCATTCATCATTGTATGCTTGGCACCGAGGCCAAGGTGAGCGAAAGGAAAGGGCCGCAGCCATGGCCGGCCTGCCGCTAGTCAGGCACCGGGCTCTCACGGCCCAGGTCAGGGCGGACGCATGGACACGAATGGCCTGGATGGTGCCATGTGTTCCTGCTGCTGGCCGTTGTGCTGGCCTGGCGCAGGAACAGGCGCAGGAACAGGCAGACAGGGTAGTGCCGGATCCGAAGAGGCAGATTGGCGAAGGGAGACCACAGCTTACCACGCTAGAACCACTCTTCTGTGCCGCGCCCTGCCATGGCCAACCATGACCTGACCAACGTGATGACGGTCAACCGACGTACGCGGACATTGGACCAGCTTGTAGTGAAATGTTTCATCGAATCCTTCCGATGCCAACGACGCCTCGAGGCTGCACCGCATCTTGACAGGTCAGGGACGTAACACGGTGATTGCGGGAGCTCGAGGGTCGATCCGACAGCGCCATGGCACAGGCTTTTCTGTCATGGCGGCGCGATGGAGGCTGGGATGGGAACCTCGGGCAATCCCAATTACGGTCAGGGCCAAGCAGCTGGCGCGGGCCGTCTCAGCACTGGCCGTTGGATTTTCCCATGTTCTTTCCTCACCCGTCCCATGTCTGGTGTCCGGTGTCTGGTGGTGAAATGACGATGGCCGGAGGGGAAGACCGACCACACTAGCACATGGGAAGTGGGACTAGAGAAGACGGTCAGCAGCACGCCGGTGAAGGGCGTGAGTGCGTGAAGGTCTCAGCCCGGCCATGGCGGCCTTCGCTGTCGTTGTCGCGCGGCGAGAAGCGGTGAACGAGTCAAGCAGGCCGAGGAACGACGAGCGAAAATCAAGAGGCTGGCTCGGTGGACAATGTTTCGCCATGGGCCGGCTCCATTGGCAGCCGTCAGGTAGCGCGGCGTGCTGGGCACGACGCGGAAAGAGGCGGGCGGGTCGAATCGAGGCACAACGTGGTGTGGACTGGAGTGATCAGTCTACAAGGGGCGCGTGAAGGAGAGGCAGCTGGCTGTCGGTCTTCGCGTGCGATGGCCTGGAACAGGTGGGTATCAGTTCGGCAGGTGGATAAGATAGGGTCGATGGATTGGTGGGTTGGCGAAGAAGGCTGGACGTGGATGGATCGGATGGCGAGACAAGCGGGTTCATCAAGGCAATGACAAGCGAGGACGAGTCTGGCTCCCTTCCCCGCTCCTTTGCTGTCCCCTGGCGCAAGCTCGTCCTCGGTCGAGAGGTCAGGGTCGAGGTCGAGGTCGAGGTCGAGGTCAATTCCCAATCGGGTCAGATGAGGGTCGGCCACCAAGGCAGTCAGTTAGTCCAATGAGAAACAGTCGATGCCGTGGAACGCCGCCGTGCTGAAACCAGCGCAGGTCGTGGACCGCGTCGATTGGGTTGCCCTGCACATGGCATGCGGCTCACCACACTCGGTCAGTTGGTTGTTCCCTTTGGAAGCTGTCGATTCGACAGCCTGAGCATGACATGGCGTTGGGTTGCCTCGCTGTGTGACTGCAGCATTTCTTTTTCGAGATGCCGGTGAGGAAGAGAGAGTGGGAGATGCGATGGAGTGCCGCACTTTGTGTTTGGGAAGTTGTCCGCCATGGATACACTCCTGCCTCGTCCCTCCCTCTTTCCCTCTCCGACTGCCTGCCAGCCTACCTTGCCTTACCTGGTGCCCTGTGACCCTGCTCCTTCTCCCGGGGTCTATCACGGACGGCCGTGGGGCAGGAGCATTTCACCCGTACCTCCAGAGAGATGAGCAGAAGAAAGAAAGAAGCTTGGGCCAAGAAGCTATCCATTAACCGCACGAGCCGCACGTTCCCCGCCTGTCGCCGGTGGGCGAGGCCACGGGGTATCTACACATTTTCCCATATGGCCCGGGAAGACGATGGGGGGAGAGGGTGCAATTGCCTGCCAGGTCTCGAATCCCAACCTCCACCTGCCCCCCCCTCCCCCCTCCGAACTCCACTGCCTCCACCTGCACCTGCATCTGCACCTGCGCCTGCACCTCCTCCCAATCTCGTTCTCACGAACTGTTCAGCCAAGTCGGCATACGATGTCACCGTCGCAGTGACCGCAAATGACAGGCTCGCAATGTCTGTCCCCTTGCGGCTTGACAATGCAACCTCGCCCCTGCCCTTTCCAGACCCGGCCTCTGGGGCCGCGAAAACAAGGAAACGTGGTGCCATCCACCCCTTCTCGACTGCTGCGTCCGTCGGAGGTTTTCGATCGACATGGCAGTCGATTCCGAGGACACTTAGGTCCTTCGCCAGGTGGAAGTTTCTTTCTTTTTCCTTTCTCTTGACCTTTCGACTCGCCATCGCAACCTCGACGACCAAGGCCAGGCTAGATACCTTACCAGGAAAGATACCTAGGGTGGGCACGCCAGTGTCCGTTCGCTAGCCTTGCATCTTGCCGTCCTCCATATTTTCTTCTTTTCGTGCCCCCCGCATGTCACTCGCTTCGGAAGCAGACGAGATCCGAAAAAAGGCGTCTTTGCTGCTGCGGCGGACTTCCTTTTTCGGGCGGCTGTCTTCAAAGAAGCGCTCGAAATGATGAAAAGCAATGGCCCGCATGCCGCCCGTGATCACCTGCGCAGAGCCACCAGCCACCGTTACGCAGCGCTAACGAGCGCCACTGTACACTTTAGGTCTCCTGAAGCCTCTGGGCCTCTGCCAGGACACCACCACCACCGCAAGAGGGGGCGCCTTCCCCTCCTCTCGCGGACTCAACGACGAGCCTTGCCATGTTCGCTCCTGCGATCATGGCCAGCCATGCCTTTTCCTCGCTAGGTCCGCAGTCGGCTCGTGCCTCGCGATATGATATGTCAAGGCGGTCACCGTCATGACCACGCAAATACGGTTCGGACCAGCGAAAAGGGCAGGTCGGCAGTGACCCTGGCCGAGTCTGAAGGCCAAAGCCGTGGGCAGACGGGCTGAACGAACTCCGACAACACCCTCAAGCTACTCTAGTCCCCTCTCAACACCACCACTATCAGCTTGGAAACGCCATGCTGCCACCATCATCATGATCACCACCTTCGAAGGAGGGGTTCAACACATACGTGCATGCCCTTTCCCCTCTCCGGTGGAGCACCTGATACTTGTTTGTACTCATGCGGCATGCCACTTCACACCATCACCCACAACCTTTCGAGGTCCTGTGCTGTAACCGCATGCACACCTCGCCTCCCTACAGCACGCACAGTGGGCTTTTGCGCCCTGATAAGCCCGCCCGTATTGAGTGAGGCGCGGTTGGCCGGAAGTGCCTGCAGGAGATCCTTTGCCTGCCGCGCTGGACTGGCCACCTCGTGCACGACGCGGCGGAGACCAAACGCCCGAGCATCTATCTGGCCGGGGGATGGGATTCGAAATGCCCATCCTGACATGAGGGGCTGTAAGACGATATCTCGAATACCCGACGGACCTGGCTTCTCTGCTACGCTTGGGCTGCGACATGGCTCATCCCAACAACGCTCAATCTCGAATCTCGATTGCCAGTCCTCACGGGCCGCCTCATGAGACCTGCCCTTCCCCGGCGGCCATCGCTGACCCTCACGCGGCCGGTCTGATCGGACTGATCATGCTGCGTCGGCAACGTGTTGGCGTTGCACGCCAGCCATCCCACCCCTCCCACCCTTTCACCCCTAAAACACACTAAACGCAAGCTTGACAAGGTCCGCTCCGCGATCGAGACCTGGACCTGGGACCTGGCATTAGCTCCAAGCTCCGCCAGGGACCAGCCGCATTCCACAGAGACCTGCTGACCTTCTAAGGCTGATGGTGGTGTGGCGCTGTGTGCCTGGAATGGTTTTCACCGCTCATTGCTTTCCTTAGGTCTCTTCTTCAATTCGCTCGTCACGTCGTCACTACTGAACACCATCGCCCACCAGCTCTCCCTGCGTTAGTCTCTTCGCCATGGATGTAAGTATGTCTGCCTACCCACTGCGTGCCACTCTAGCGCACACCCGCACGCGTTCTGCCTGCCAGGTACCAGGGCGCTATCCACGATGTAAGACACTCATCAGGTTCGTTTTCGGACGACGTGATTATCGCAACACGGTAGAGGGGGGGTCTTTTGAGGCGCTTTGGAGGGGTCAAACATCTCGACCACATCACCAGGTTGTCCACGGTTTTACCCGGCCCCACCTCCACGCATCGGGCGGCAAACGATGACCCCGCGATCATGTATACGGTTGCTTTTCCTGATGGATGACTCGCATTATAGAAATAGTGGCCGCGAGCCTGAGAGTGTACCGTTCCTCGCTATGGGCAAGGCTGGCCAGCTGGGCAGACGATGGCCCCCCGCGCCAATTTCATGCACCCGAGCTCTGTCCCCAGATCATCTGCACGGCATACACCTGTCTGCGCATCAGGCACTGGCGCCGCACGAGCAGAAGCTCACGATACGTCCTGTCTGTCAGTGACTGACAAGGAAACGAGCGGCCCGCAAACCGCACATGATTCGGCACCCCAGACATGCGAGACGATCGCTGTCGCGGCCTGCCAGGGCTGGGCCGTCTCCGCTATCTCTATCACGAACACCTTGAGTATCAAACATGGCCAGATCGGGGTCTCTCGGGATGACGTTTGCCCTTATTTCTCCCCGGCTCTCAACGGGTCTCATGACGGCTCGGGCACTGTCTCCCAGCTGTATCCCCGCTCATCAGAAGACCAGTGCCCGAAGCGCACGAGTCTTCACGCGGACAAGGGAGGACATTCCCTGCCTGCCCGCCCGCCCACGTCGCGCCAGTTGGAGTTGTGTTCGTTCCGGCCGCCCGGGTGTCACACTGGGCTATATCCGTCTTCACCGCCATGCTCGCTCCATTCGTGAGATCCAGACCGGTCAGCGACTTATGAAACATTGGTCTCGGGGAGAAAGGATTAATGGACGTCACAGACAGCCTGGCTGATTGTTATTTGATGATTAGAGACTAATTCGTGTCGCTACCCTTGATATCCCGCGTCTGGCGATGCCTATTCGAAAACGTCACAGACGTTCGATGGGCTGCGGGCGTTTTTTGTGACTTTCTCGACAGCGAATCAGCCACCATGTTTCGCATGGCCACTGAGCAGGACATGCTTCTTCTGATCGCCCAGATGAGCAAGCACCGTCTTTTGGTCTTCTTTTGGTGACATATGCCACGCCTTATGGGATGCGCATAAGGATCTGATAATGCCTGCTCGCAAGAGGGTTGTGGCTTGAGACAAGCAACTGGTCGGGGTGACAATATTGAACTCTTGCAGATCGGCTGTCTCGAGACGAGAAAAGAAAGATGCGGTGTACAACTAGCTTTCCCGGTCCACAGACCCTATCACGGAAGCTGATCTGGCGTGTCTAGTAGGTGCTTGGTTGTCATCCGTGGATATAGCTTGTCGCGGACTTTGATAGTGGTCACCAATGACAGTAAAATCTCTGGCTAGACACGGGAGTAGCATGAAGTCAAAGTGACAATTGCGAACACGTTGGCGATACAGATCCGAATACCTGGCGTTCCTTAATGTGATTGATATCTAGCAGGTTGACGGGAGCATTGCCACGTTCCGAAATATCACATGCGGTTGGAACGACCAAACTAAGCACGTTGAGGGAAAAGGGCCGCAGATAGATTTGTCTATATGTGACCTGAGTTTCTATAGATGCAGCCTCCTTCGACGTGAATCAGCGCGAATAGGAAGCCGCTTTATGACCAAAATTAACACGTTGAACGACGGTGAGGTCCATTTACAGTCGCATGGAAGCATTGCTCTAGAGCTTGTCGAATGCGAATGAAAGCTAAACTTGAGATTTATTATGTTGTAGGTAACGTGTGTCTGCTGGCGTTGTGACGTTGCTTGAAGGAGAGTTGGCAAGTCACCGTCATGTAAGATCATGAGAGCCTCAAGCCTCGTGGTAGCATTTAAGCTGGCACTACTTGATTGATAGTATATATATCATGCAATTGGACTCGAATTCCATCGACCGGCCTCTGACTCAGTCAGAGATTTGTTCTAAATGCGCCGTTGGTCTAGTGGTATGATTCTCGCTTAGGGTAACACCCTGAAGCTTAGCTTGCGAGAGGTCCCGGGTTCAATCCCCGGATGGCGCCCAATCTTTTATCATTTTGCCTGCCATTGCAGGCAATTGGCCTTTGATGTTATTGTCCTTTTCACATTCATCATGCTGCTTTTCCCCTGCTGCATACACCCTCCCTGTCAGTGAGCTTTGCGGTATAGATCTGTCAGTGGGGGTACCTCACCAGCCACGCGAAACCCGAGGGCGCGTCGGCCTCTGCGATGCAACGCGTGGACGCGTTGCGCCACACTTCCAATTCCACTTTACCTCGACAACGGCTTGACGTCAATCTTTTGCACTGGAACCCTGCAACTGAAACGACCCCAGCTCCCACACGCCTGCACTCTGTGTTCATTGTTCGGCTTAAGCCCAAGACCTCACAAATGACCTGTGATCCATGGACCGAGTATCTTACAAGTCATGTCCTCCTCTAGACAGGTCGCGCCCGCGGACGCGTCGCGTCCACGCTCAGGCATCCTGACGCCTAGCTCCGACAGCCTCATAAACCACGAAGCGATACCTTCCGAGTCTACCAAGAGCAGCGGACGGCGGGGATCCAGCGCACTGGAGCACCTCCTCAAATCCTACATCGTCGTCAAGGTTGGTTGATGCCACCTTCGTGTCACTGTCGCGAACCCTGACAGCCTCCCAGCCATACCGTCTCAATGCCGTAGCGCGACCCTCCACGCTCCAGCCCATGATGCTTCTCCCCCGCGAAGAGCTCTCCCTCTCCTTCCTTGACCTGTTCTCGCCCAATGGCGATCTTCCATCAAGCCGACTTTACGAATCCCACATCAAGATCCTCGACCTCGAAGACCGCATGGCCGACAGGCCGAGCCTCCTCATCGCTCGGAACGAGTCCTCGAAAACACTATACGCCGTCGAACGAGCTGATAAGAATCTCTTTACCGTCTGCAAGCTCGGATCATGGGTCAATGTGCAGGAGCTCCTTGCGAAAGCGACCGTCTCGAGCAAAGCTGCAGCCAAGACACAGACAGGCCCGCAAGAGCAGCAGGCCGTCCCTCTGACGACACCGCAGCTGCACAAGGAGCAGAAGGAGAAGAAGCTGGCCATTGAAGCGCTGCAGTCCATTGTACGGAAGAGAGGGAGGTCGCAGTCAGTGGCGACGTTTGAGGAGGGCGCGCGGGCCGAGAAGAGGATCAGGTCGGATGACGATGCTTCGCGGCCGCCGACGCCGCTGAGCCAGACTGTCGTTGAGGCGAAGCCGTCTTCTCAGGGAGACGGGGCGGCGCCAATAGTCATCGAGGCGCAGGCTTCGGCCGCGCCTGCGGTGTTGGAACCGAGGGAGGACGTCATGTTGTCGCCGACGGCAGAGGACATGTTCAACAATATCCGGACGCAGTATCTGGAGGCACTGTACAAGTCCAAGGTAAATCACCGGCACCGCATCGTTTCTTCGCATCACGGTTGGCTAACTGACCGCCGCAGGGTTCGCTGGCATATTTTGCAAAGGGACCTCTATCTCGAGCCAGGGCGGCTTTCCACATCGACTGCGACGCTACCCTGAACATGAACGACTTGATTAACTACCTGACCAGCCAAATCATGACGACAGTGCAGATGGACAAGAAATACAGGGAGACGATACCCGACATCATCTCAAAGATGAAGATGCACGTCGAAAGCTCGGACGACGGTAGCAAGCCTAAGAAGAGAAAGCCCAAGAAGATGAAGCTAGGCAAGGACGGCCTATATCCGACCGAGGACAGCAACGTTCGCACGTGGTGGACAACAAATCAGCCTGAAATTGCCGATGAGGATGCGAGTATTACGCCGGCGCAAATCCGGTCTCACGTTGACCTTTTGCGGACCCGAGAGACACAACTCCAGATGATCCTCATACTGGAGATCCTAGCCCTGGAACCTTTGCGGGTGAAAGAGGATGAGGAGGAGAACCAGCTGCCGGGACTCGGACCAACTGAACCCAAGGACAGTTCCGCATCACAAACTCCAAAGAAACGGAGCAAGCACAAGCTTCCGGTGCTTGTTGACGTGCATGCTGACCGGCTATGCATCTGGCAGTCGACGGCGTCGGATGAGCTGAGGCTGATTGAGGATTCCCAGGTAGTCACCCAGGCGACCGGAAGCAAACCGGGCCAAAAGGCTTCGGCAGACCCCTTGAAGGACTTTTGCACCGATATCATCATGCAGTTGTAGGTTCAATGTCTTCACCGTGACAGACCTTGACTAACCACGTCCAGCTTTGCTGCTCGCCTGCCTGAGCTATGCGACGGTATCAATCGGAAACTGGGGGGGCCAGTGATCATCCCTACCCCGAAGCCGAAACAGCCCAAGCCGTCATCATCCAGCAAGCCGAAAGCGAGACCCAGCGCTGTTACAAAGCGCAGCATATCCGCTTCGAAAGCTTCAAAGACGATTCAGGAGGAACTGGCCAAGGAGCAGTCCCGCCGCAGTGTGTCGAGGGGCCCGGGCAGTGCCATCGCACTGATGAGATCGGCTACATCCACCACGCTCCCCGCACTGAAGCGAGAGTCTAGTGACCAGTCGCTACTAAGCGGCATGGCAAAGCCCGAACCAGGCTCCCTTTCTGACAGGTCGAGGATGCTTTCGCGGAGTAACAGCATGGCGGCTCTCGGCGACCCCAAGGCGCAGAAAAAGGCCATGGTGGACGCTGAGTTGCGCAACGCTATAAGCGTGCTAAGGAAGCCGAATCGGGAAATGGCGAGTCTGGATGTCGTCGAGGCTGCGGAACGGAGGACGTCTGGCGGCCTGTCCCACACGAGGAGTATGTGACTCACCCTCTGCTCGGAGCTTAACAACCATTGCTAACCATGGCACAGAGACGAAGAAACCCGTCCGGCACCCGCTCTTCCAGTCCGTGCAGGTCAAGGCCACGCCTGCGAACAACCGGTTCCGCGACGCCCTGGCCGACGACGGCGGCGGCGGCAGCGCAAAAATCTCGACAATGTCCGTCCCGCCGTCCAGCGCGTCGATGGTCCCCTCCACGGCACAGCGAAGAAGCACCTCGGACTTCTTCGGGTCCTACTCCTCCTCCGCCGTGAAGGCCACGCCCTCACGACCTCGCTCTTCTGCGCGCCCGCGCGAGGAGCCCCCCCACGACGATGAACCCAGCATACCCCCCTCCTCGCCTCTTATGGCGAGAAAACCGGCGCGGCAGCAGCAGCAGCAGGCGTCCGTGACCACCGCGAGCGCCACGCGGGCGCAGCCGCGGATCATGCGCTCCCCGTCGCCGGCAGGCGTGCACGTCTTCGACACGCCGGTAAAGGCGGCGGCGTCCTTTGGCCTGCCGGATGACGAGATTGCGGCGACGCCGATGGCGAAGATGGCGACGCCCGCGCAGAAGAAGGCTTCGATTTACGAAAAGTTGGGATGGGATGACGACTTTGATGACCTGTTATGAGAGATTTCCCCGGGCGGGAAGGACTTGACGGAGTACAGCGCGTTTCGGGAGCATACATACAGACAGCAGGATAGTGGCACGGGGGGGCTGAATTTGAGGAGATGGGTATGACAACCACAGCTCTATTTATCGGGCGCTTGCCGGGGACGGGGGCGCCAGTGGGCATCGTCACTGGAGACATTTGTGCGTACGAGTTACATAAATACCCAGAACATGATTTTCTATCAACGTTGTTTTTCTATTCGGAATCCTCCCGCTCCTCGATCACCATGATTGGCAGCTCCCGCACGTCAACGTGCTCGGACGTGCCCAGGTCGATGACGCGAACGGCCTCGACGCCGACGATGCCGGCTCGGAGCGCGACGAACTTGAGCTCGACGATGTGGCACGCCCCCGGCGCCAGAGGCCCGACGCGCGTGTCGGCGCTCAGGCAGACGACCTCAGTGGAGTCGACGAGCGAGCTGCGCTGCATGGCGTGCACGACGTTCTCGTCGAGCACGGCGTCGGCCGTCTGGCGTGCGTCAAAGGGTGTCTTGCCCTTGCCGGACGTGGAGGGCGGGCGCACGGAGCGGGCGTCGTTGCGGCGGCGCTTGGGGATGGCGACGAGGGCGAGCTTGCGCGGGGTCGGGGCCGGGCCTGTGGCGGAGGCGGTCTCGGGTACGCGGTTGACGACGTAGACGGTCCAGGAGAAGGGCTCGCCTGCGTACAGGGGGCCCTGGGGCGCGCGGAAGGTCATGGTGAGGCCGAGGTCCGGGATGGCGGCTTCGGTCGTGCGGGCCGTGGCGGCTTCGAGAGTCGGAAGGGCATCGGGGCGGCTAACGGCCGGGGCGGTGAGGGACTGGGCGGACTCGGAACCGCCGATGGAGAGCTGGGACGGCCGGTGGGCGCGCTGGATAGCCTGGGGGGCGGAGCCGAAGCCGGGGTTGACGGGGAGGGTGAAGTCGAGCAGGGTAGACCAGGAAAGGGTGAGCTTGGGTGTGCAGATGCCGGAAATGGCGTGGATGGTGGCTTCGATAGTGATGTCGAGGTCCCGGGTGGGCAGCTTGGTGGTCATTTCGATTTGCTGGGGCGCCAGGCGGTAGAGGAGGGTGACGTGATCATGGGCGACGCAGGTCATGGGGAGGGTCAGGCCGGACTGTTCATTGAGGTTCTCAATTGTGCCGTCGGGGACAGAGAGGTTGATCTTGTCGACCGTGGCCTTGCAGTCGAAGTGTGGTGTGAAATCGATCTCGAGGAGGGCGATCAAGGCGGCATTGGTGGGGAGTGTGTTGGGTCTGGAGAAGCGCACGCGCGTGTGGATGGCCGGGAAAACATTGATCTCGAGGCTGGGCTGAGCGCGGATGGGCTGCAGGTGTTCTTTCGCCTGGGTGACGGGAGCAACGCGCGAGACACGCAGGGCCGATAGTCTCGGGGTGACGCCGTCGAGCGCCGGGTCGCCGTACAGAGAGTCAAGCAGGTTGAAGCCGGCGGGAACTCCACTGCGAAGATAGCCGGCCTTCTCGCCGACTGCCGTCGCCTGGTCCTCGGGTTTGAGACTCGCTGAAGCTCGGAAGACCACCGATGGGCCCTGCAGTCTGATGCGTGGTCTAGAGAGGAAGACGGGGAGCTTCCAGACGGCATAGATGTGCGGCTGCGTCTGCTCATCGTCGCTGTCGCTCTCCTCGGCGGCGTCGACAATGATGAAAGGGTCGTCAGTCTCCTCCACCACACCCTCGAATATGGTGTCTGATGCTGGAGGTCCGTCTCGGTCCTGAGCCTGACTGTTGACGATCTGTGCCTCGAGAGATATGTGCAATCTGGACAGATATGACCGCAGCGTCGTCTCGTCTGCGAGCGGTGTTCTTAAGATGAGATGCACATCGACAGTTTCGTCTGGCTGAGGATAAGTCTGCGTTTCTCGATCATCGTAACTGGGGCCAACGAACCGAAGAAGAGTGACTTTCGCTGCTCTATCGTGTCGAATAACGCCCCCGTGTCTTCGGCTTCTGTGGAGAGTTCCTCAAGGTCGAGCCCTGTGGCCTGGGGAATGATGTAACTGAGAAACGAGTTGTCTATGAAGTCTGAGGTTCCATTGGGGCTCGACCGAGGACTTCCCTCGTCGACGGACATCTCTGTGCTGGGCTGCGATATGCACCTAGGTCATCCCCTGACGATAATCTCAGAGATGCTGCCCAGGAATGGATCTAGACCGGGGATGTCTGTGAGGACGATGCCACGTTGGGCCAAGCTCGCAAGGTGTCGAACAAGTAGGAGGTAGACCGCCGATATAACCGGTGTGCAATTCTGTAACAATGAATACAGATCTAGCGAGCTGATGATCCCAAGATGATTGCGATGCCAATGATGAAAGGTAGCTAGTTATACGCTAAGATGACTGAAAATGAGGTCAACAAGGTCAGGTCAAAGTTGAGGTCGAGGTTGAACATGGAAGTGCCTCCTCTAGGCACACGACCCCTGACATGAGGTGCCTGACCGCACCTGGGTCCTCATGGGAACAGATCGCCTTAGGTAAGCAACAGACAGATCCATACTTTCCATTGGCAAATAGAAACTGGCCCGTGCACCCGGGGCGCTCTTGACTCTTTTCGATCCATCTCAAAATCTCGGCCGCCTGAGGTCGCGTCCGCCTCGGTTTTGCCTCCCCTGCCCTCCTCCACCTGCTACACGACATACGACGTGCGACTGTCAACCTCCGACCCACGCCATCTCGTGTGACGAGCTCTCGGCTGCATACGCATCGTCAAGCCCTATTTATTTGCGCGACACCCAGCTGCGATCGCCATTCGTGCGTCGCTCACCCACCAAGATGAATGGCGTCGGCAGCCCTTTCGGGCAACCTGCGCAATGGCAGGAGCACCGAACCGAGGACGGACGAAGCTACTACTACAATGCTGCCACCAAGGTCACGCAATGGACCAAACCCGAGGACATGATGTCCGCCGCCGAGGTATGTTCCATTTCTGCCCTCATACCCCCCGCCCGCGCATCCTAGACCGGAGACTGACTGGCCCTCACAGCGCGCTCTCGCAAATCAGCCGTGGAAGGAATACACCGCCGAGGGCGGCCGCAAATACTGGTACAACACTGAAACCAAGCAGAGCTCCTGGGAGATGCCCGAGGTATACAAGCAGGCCACCGGCGCCACCGACAGCCCCGCTGCCGCGCCCTATAACGGAGGAGACAGGCACAACGGAGGTGACAGACACCACGGAGGCGACAGGTACAACGGTGGAGACAGGCACAACGGCGGCGACCGGTACTCCGGCCACGACCGCTACCGCGACGACCGAGACGCCATCCCCGAGTCGCGTCAGTTGACCTACAACAGCGACCCTGCTGCCAAGGCCTTCGTCCCCGCCAGCAATGATCCCGACTACGCGACCTTCGAAGAGGCCGAAGCTGCCTTCATCAAACTGCTCAAGCGCAGCGGTGTGCAGCCTGACTGGACGTGGGAGCAGACGCTCCGAACCATCGCCAAGGACCCCCAATACCGCGCCATCAAGGATCCCAAGGATCGGAAGGCTGCGTTCGAGAAGTATTGCCACGATATGATCGTCCACGACAAGGAGCGCGCCAAGGAGAGGCTGACCAAGTTGCGCGCCGACTTTGAGACGATGCTCAAGAGACACCCAGAGATCAAGCACTACACCCGTTGGAAGACGGCTCGGCCCATGATCGAGGGTGAGACCATCTTCCGCTCCACCAGCGACGAGACCGAGCGTCGCCAGCTATTCGAGGAGTACATCATCGAGCTGAAGAAGGCCCACATCGACCAACAGACGTCGTCGCGCAAGACCGCCATGGACGGGCTCATTGAGCTGCTGCCCAAGCTGAACCTCGAGCCCTACACGCGCTGGGCTGACGCGCAAGGTATCATCTCCTCCACCCCACCTTTCCAGAACGACGAGAGGTACAAGACCCTGAGCCAGTTTGACGTCTTGACTGCTTTCCAAAACCACATGAAGGCCCTCGAACGCACCTTCAATGACTCCAAGCAGGAGCAGAAGAATCAAAAGTTCCGCAAGGAGCGCAAGGCACGTGACGGCTTCCTGGATCTCCTGAACGAACTGAGAAAGCAGGGCAAGATCAATGCGGCTACCAAGTGGCACCAGTTCCAGCCTCTGGTTGAGCAAGACGAGCGCTACCGTGCCATGGCCGGCCAACCCGGCTCCACCCCCCAGGAGCTCTTCTGGGACGCCGTCGAGGAGGAGGAGAGAGCACTTCGCGGCCCGAGGGTCGATGTGCTCGACGTTCTTGATGTAAGCTTGCCCTTTTGTCGCTTTGAAGTCTATTTTTACTTACACGCGCATCAGGATGAGCGGTTTGAGGTTACTCCCAAGACAACGTTCGACGAGTTCCACGCTGTTGTCAAGAAGAACCGACGCACTGCTAACATTGACCGTGATACCCTCACTATCTTGTTCGAACGTGTGAGTTTCCCATGCTCCCCTCTCCACAGAAGTAACCGACTGACACCCCTCCAGCTCCAGGAACGTAGATCTAAGCGACCAGAGGATGACAAGCATTCTGAGCGTCAGCAACGCCGTGCGGTTGATGACCTCCGCACGCATATGAAGCGTGTGGAGCCTCCCATTACCGTAAGCGACACCTGGGAGAAGATCAGGCCACGTCTTGCGGACAGCCCGGCGTTCCAGGCTGTGACATCCGAGGAGGCTCGGGTTGGAGCTTTCGATAAGTTCGTCCGCAGACTTCGTGAGAAGGAGGACGATGCCGATCGTGACCGTCGCAGGCGCCGAGACCGCGGCTCGAGTGAGCGCGATCTATACCGCGACCGCGACAGCCACCGCGAGAGAGATCGCTCCCGAGGTGAGAGGTCCTACCGTGGCGGAGGCCGACCTAGCAGACGCAGCCGCAGCCCCGAGGTAGACGCCTATGAGGCCGATAGACGCAAGGCCATCGCCGAGCGCGAGCGCAACCATCGAAAGTCGACTATGGCTGAGAGCCTACTTTCTGACCGTCGTGCCTCGCCGCCGCCGCCGCCACGTCGCGAACGCGAACGAGAAGGCGGGCGCGACCGCGAGCGAGACCGCGAGCGAGAGCGAGAGCGGGAGCGGGACAGAGACTACGATCGCCCTAGCCGACCCCGCCGCGACGATGACGCGTACTACGACCGCGACAGGCGCGACAGAGAGGACGAGCGCGAGCGGACCTACCGCCGGCGGATTGATTCTTACGACGAGCTTCCTTATGGAGATGAGCGTCCTTCTGGATCCCGTCGTCGCAGGGATGACGACGATGCCGATCGACGGGATTCCAGAGACTCCAAGGTACGGCGGATCATCAAACCCCAGACACATCCCCAGTCGCGTTGCTGACAATCCTTCCTTTAGCGTGTTAAGCGTGAGAAAACACCTCGCGATCGTGAGCCTACTCCCCCTCGCGAGATCAAGACTAAATCCCCCGTCCCCCCGACATCCGCTGCCACCACGGCTGTCGCAGACAAGAAAGGCGCGAAGGAAGAAGACCCGGGTGTTCACTCTGGGTCTGAGGAGGGCGAGATTGAAGAGGACTAAGCTCCCTTCATCCGGCGCGAGGAGCGAGGGGAACTCAGGCAGGCTAGATTGGGTTGGAAGTGTCTTCGAGTATGTCCCGCTGCGAGACCGCTGCCGTCGAGGGCTTGATGACCTGCTGCGCGTACAGATCTTCGGCACAACCACGGCATTCTCGTCTCCAATTTCGCACATGACAAGCACGACCTAGTCGACCTTGATGCCTCGTCTTCGATCGAGGACCGCGACAACGAACACCTTAGTACTAGTATGTATTTTTTTTCCTCTGCTGAAATGTTTAATCCACACGTCATATCAGATGGGGGTACGAATAGTGAACGCGGTGATCGATGCAGCAGCGGCTTTTTGTATATTCAACGAATTCGCTAGGTGAGTCGTCGTGTGTGTACCTTTACCTGCAAATAGTTCCTCATCCGATTCGCCTTCGGCGAGAAACTGACGGCAGTCATCCTGCTTGATCCATTGCCCCTCAATCTACGATGACGGTTTGTCCCCCTTCCTCTCCCCTCGCGCTTCTGGCCCACCTGACGCTGCTCGAGGCAGCCATGCCAATGACATGGAAAGGGGCCACACTCAGGCAGCCCCTCCCACCAAGTGACCCATGCGTAATATCAAATCAGAAGAAAAAGATAGAACGAGAAAAAAAAAACATGGAAAAATGACAATGTTCCTCCCGGACAAACCGTATCTTCTCGTAGGACCAGGCAACAGGGGATAGACTGCCGTCGCCGCTGTTAGTCTGCATCGTCATCGTCGGCCGCGCCGTCGCCCTCCGCTAAGCCATCGAAATCATGCCGCCCGCCGCTGCCGCCGGAAGCGCACTTCCGCGGCCTCTTATGCTGCCCCTTTTGAACGCCTAGAACGCCCTGACCCGATGCATTGTCGTGACGGTGAGGAAAGGAATCCCGGTGGGTGCCCTGTTCAAGAGCTCTTTTCCGGGTCGTCCAGGAAGAACTGCGGTGGGTCGCACGGTTAGCCTCAATGTTAACAGTTGGTGGGGACATATCACGTGAACTTACGTAGTTGCCACCGGCCTTCTGCTCCTGGTCGAGCTGGGAGTTGGATTTGTTGATGCGGGGACGGTAGTTGGTAGGGTCGCGGCGGAAGGTGACGTCGAGGTTCTTCAGGAAGGTGTTGCAGCCGGTGAGCAGCGACTCGGGGGTGTTGGCGTGGGCGTTGATGCCGGGCTGGCCGTCGAAGACGATGACGCGGTCGGCGAGGTAGGTGGCCATGATGAAATCGTGCTCGACGATGAAGGCGGTCTTCTTGGCGTGCATGATGAAGCGCTTGATGACGCGCGAGGCAATGATACGCTGCTCCGAGTCGAGGTAGGCGGAAGGCTCATCGATGAGGTAGATGTCGGCGGGCATGCCGAGGGCGAGGACGATGGCGACACGCTGCAGTTCACCACCGGACAGGTTCTTGACCTCCTGGTCGATGAAGTCGTCGAGCTTCAGGGGCTTGACGACGTCGGTCTGGAACTGGGGCGAAAGGAAGGCGGCCTTGATCTTCTTGAAGAAGAGCTGGCGGACGGTGCCCTCGAACTTGGGGGTGATGGTCTGGGGCTTCATGCTGATGCGCATCTCGGGCACGGCGGACTTGGTGTCGGGCTTCAGGGCGCCGGCGAGCAGGCGACAGAAGGTGGTCTTGCCGGTTCCGTTCTCGCCCATCATGACGATGATCTCCGAGTCGGTAAAGTCACCCTTGTCGATCTTGAGCTTGAAGTTGCCCAGCGTCTTCTCCATTGAGGGGTACTTGAAGGCGCGCGACTTGTCAATCACGTAGTCGTCAGCACCCTCGGCGATGCGGAAGGTGAGGGACTCCTCGCGGAAACGCAGGTTCTCGGTGGGGATGTGGCCGTCGAGGAAGATGTTGATACCTTCACGCACAGACTGGGGCAGCGTGACGACACCGTAGACGGCGGGCTTTCCGTAAAGAACGCAGATGAAGTCGGAAAGGTAATCCAGGACGGACAAATCGTGCTCGACGACGATGACGTAGTTGTTGTCGTGAAGCAGGGAGCGGATGATGCGCGCAGCACTCAACCTCTGCTTGACATCGAGGTAGGACGAGGGCTCGTCGAACATGTAGACATCGGCCTGGCGAACGCAAACGGTACCGATGGCGAAACGCTGCAACTCTCCACCGGACAGAAGGTTGATCTCACGGTCCATGATGTGGTTGAGCTCGAGGGTGTCGCACACCTCGTCACGGTTGCCCATGTTGCTCTGGGCATCGATCAAGCCCTTGACGGTCTTGACGGGGCCGCGGACGGCCTTGGGGATCTGGTCGACATACTGGGGCTTGACGATGGCCTTAAGGTCGTCTTCGAGAAGCTTGGTGAAGTAGTCTATGGTGGGGCTCGTCAGCGGGTGGCCCCAAAACGGACGGGCAGCGGTGTCTCTGGGGGGAACTTACTCTGCAGCTCGGAGCCACGGAAGTACTTGATGACATCCTCCCAGTCGGGAGGGTTGTCGTACCTGCCCAGGTTGGGCTTAAGTTTTCCGCTGAGGATCTTGAGAGCCGTACTCTTGCCGATACCGTTGGTTCCTACGAGACCGAGAACGTTGCCAGGGCGGGGCATGGGAAGGCGGTGAAGCTTGAAAGAGTTGGCGGAGTAGCGGTGGGTGACCTGGGTCTCGAGGTTGGTGGGCAGGTTGATGATGGTGATGGCGCTGAAGGGGCACTTCTTGGGGCAGATACCACAACCGATGCAGAGTGACTCGGAGAGGAAAGCAATGCGCGAGGTGGGGGACACCTCAATGCAGAGCTTGCCTGAGCGCACGACAGGGCATGACTTCTTGCATTCCTGCCGACACTTCTTGGGCTTGCACTTGTCGCTGTTGACGATGGCGACACGGGTGAGTTTGTCGGACATGATGGCTGGTTCGCGCGGCGTCGATGTCGTGGTGTTGTCGGTGTGTCGTGGAGGAGGAAGTTGTGGTGTGGCGGGGTTGACGATGCTGGATTTTCTGGGTTTTCGCTAAAGAGGGGCAAAATATGCCAATATAGGCAGAGCAGGCGAGTAGGAAGAGGACTAGGCGGGCAGTGGCGACAAGCCGGGCTGGTGCAGTGTCGCGGCCTTTCCGAGGGATGGGTATCGAAGTCGCGATGTACGTGAACGAGGTTATTTTTCTTTCCAAGCGTCGAGTGGGAGGAGGTCCAGAGAAAAGAGGAGGGGCACACCGTGTCCAAGTCTCGTCTGTCTGTCTGGGCTCGGAGGATGCGGTCATCAAATTTTGGTGGGTTGTGAATCGTCCGTTTGGCGGGGTAGGGTAGGGAAGAGAGGCCCCGCCCGGGGGGGGGGGGNGGGGGGGGGGGGGGAGAGTACGTACTGATGTGTACCCGCGTCATGCTCTCGTCGTGGTGACTCCATGGGGTACAAGATGTACCCGTCCCACCAGCACTCCCGCGTTTGGCGGCCGTTGATATTACTGAGGGGAGGGCACTCTGCCGGGTCCGGAAGAGAGCTCAGCGAAATCATCGAGGACGAGTGATACTATTTCCTGGGGGGGTGTAGTGAGGACGAAGGAGACCCCGTTATTCCTTCGGGGCTAATGGTTGTTACTGGCAAGCTGGTGTTCATCACACGACTGGCTCCCATCCATGAGGGCTGGTAAATTACAGGACGACCACGAACCACCCGAGGAGTAAAGAAAAATGGCAATTGTTGATTTGAAAGCTCACTCAATTCGATGCCCTCCAAATGAGAAGATATTGTTCCTTCCCCGAATTGGAGGCGTGATGAACTCGTCGTCCCATTAGCTCGTTAGAATGAACATGCAAATGCAACCGGTTTCCTGGCAGCCCTCGACCTGGATCTTGCACAGGGGCGCCTCTGGCTTTCCAAGTCATTTATTTCGCAGGTGTACAAGATCACCAGAAAACCACTGGGAGGTGAAGAACTGGCGAACTAGCCTGCAACCCATTTGATCCCATTTGATCAAGCTTCATCATTCTCTATGTCGAGCTTCAAGTGGTATCAGGCACAAATATCAATGTCTCACTGCACACGTAGCTGTAGCCAGAGCTGATCAGGGTAGACGGGATGAAAGATCTAGATCTTGGCTCCAAAGCACCGTTTACTGAGCTGATTGTTTGCTGACTCGAAATGTACGTCTTGTCATTGATTCATGGCCAATATGAGATGACCGTCGTTCACCCACAGGCAGGTGCTAGTGGCTCAGCAGTGGCTTGTGGAATTACTGCCTCAGGCCATCAGTCTCCAGAGGCCCGGGTAGAGTCAGGCGCCTTCTCGACGCTGTCGCATCTGCTCCCGACACTGTAGTACCAGCCACAGGGAAGACACGGCGGTGTTGGCTGGCCCCACTCTGGCTCTCTGCCAGCACCAAGGTGTCCGGTCCGACTGCGCTACGCTACTACACCTCCACACTCACCGTGCACCACCCAATTCTTCCAGCCTCCACCATACCTGACATTTTGATATTCACGTCTTCATCCACCGCGATCCCTCACCACCCCGGCTCGCCCCAGCCACAACCCTTGAACCATCTCCTCCGACCTCACCTATGCTTCAAGCTGCCTGGGGGCATACCTTCATGACTTGTAAGTGACCTGTTCCTACCCATTGCCTGTCCCTGTCGGGCCTACCCCCCGTCCTCGCAAGGCCGCCGAATCGACCTCGGATCTGGGCACACGCGACTGCATCATCGCGTCCGCAATACTCTCCGAGCCTTCGGCCGTGTTAAATCTCGATGATTCCGATGATTCCGGATGATCTGGATACTACTGTGGACTCGCAAAGCACCTCGCACGCGGCCCACGGGTTCAATTGCCGTCTCGTCGTCCGTCAGCCTTGCCTCCATCGAATAGTCCCCCCGACATGCGACGATGACCATTTCTCCATCAATTCCAGGCATTTCCCTTCATTTTGCCCTTCGTATGGGTCGCTGCGTCTCGCTCGCAACGACCCAGAGACTCGTAGGATCGTCGTGCCTCGGGAAGCTGTGCTAACCTCGTTCTTTCAACAGCGGGCAGCCTCGACTTACACCTCCACCATGTCTAGCCCTCTCCATGATGGCTCCTCGGACGGGCATCGATCGCCTCGAATGCCCTCTGCGTCCCCCCGTGTCGCCAGCCCTCGTCGAAGCCACAGTGAAAACTCGGACCGACGCGAGATCGCTGTTGACGCCCTATCGCCATCGCCGTCACCATCCCCCGATGCCGAGGACTCGACCATGTACATGAACGGCGGTCATGATTTTGCCGAAAGCAGTCCTTCTGCCGATGAAAATAACGCGTCAGATGATGGTGACTTCGACATGGACGATGACCTGCCCAATGTGCAGAGTGATGGCGCTGCCGACGCGCAGTCGAGTTCCAACGACTCCCAAAGGCCTTCTAAACGAAAGGCTGTCATCGAAGTACAAGAAGATCTATACATCAAGGCGAACCCAGAGCTTTACGGCTTGAGGAGAAGCGTATGACTCATTCCTGCCGCACGCCTAACAGACTGTGACTGACGTTCTCCATCAGACGCGCCCCAGGGAGCAACGCAAGATCGTAAGTCCTGTTCACCCCTATCGTCCCCTCCGTCACTAATCTTGGAATAGGTCGACTCTGATGATTCGGAATCTGACGTGCCTGTCAGCCGCAGGAACGTCAAGCGCCGTCGCGTGGAAACCTCACAGCGTTGTAAGTTCCTGCCCGTCGCGCATCGCTTGTACTCATATCATCCCCTTTACTCACCAACAACCCCTTTCCAGCTTCTAAAGTCAACACCCCGATTCGACAGGCATCGGCCGACGATTCCGACTCGGACAACTATGGTGGCGCACGCGCGAAAACTCTGCAGAAGAAAGCTCGGCGTCAACGGGAGGCACAACCATCGTCCTTGTTGGCCGAAAAGAGGTGGTCCAGTCGTCGTGCCGCACAAACTGTCCAGCAAGGCGGATACGAAGAGAGTGACTTCGAAGACGAGGAAGATGAGGCGGCACAGGACGCACAGTACTACGCGCCAGAGGCGGATAACTCGCCATACATCGACAAGGTCTTGCGCCATCGCCTGAAAGATGGACTGGAGCTCAGCTTCGAGTCGACAAGGCAAGACTTCGAGTATTACATCAAATGGCAGGGCAAATCTCACCTGCACGACACGTGGGAAAATGCCGCAACGCTGCGCGACGTGCGAGGCTACCGGAAGCTCGAGAACTACTTTAGAGTTGTCGTCGATCACGAGCTCTTCATCCGATTTGGCTTCGACATCCCCCCCGAGACCAAGGAGCAGTTCTTCCTCGATCGAGAGCGTGTTGAAGAGGCGCTCGAAGATTACACGAAGGTGGACAGAGTTGTGTCTGTACGCGATGGCGATGACGAGACAGAGTACCTTGTCAAGTGGAAAGGGTGCTATTACGACGAGTGCACCTGGGAAGTCGCCTCTGCCATTAGCAACGATTTTCAGGACAAGATCGATCAATTCCTTGATCGTTCCTCCCGCCAATGGGTCTCGGATCGGACCGAGACCAACCCAGACACACGAACCAGGATGACGAAGCTTGAAGCTCAACCCGATTACATCAAAGGTGGTGAACTGCGTGGCTTTCAGCTGAGGGGTCTGAACTTCCTCTGCCTAAACTGGACGCGGGCAAACAATGTTATCCTTGCCGATGAGATGGGCCTGGGCAAGACCGTCCAGAGCGTGTCCTTCCTCAGCTGGCTTCGCAACGCTCGCGAACAAGAAGGGCCGTTTCTCATTGTCGCCCCCCTCAGTGTCATTCCCGCATGGGGTGACACCTTCGACAACTGGTCTCCAGACATGAACTATGTTGTTTACCTGGGTAATGAGGCTTCTCGCCAGACTATCCGGGATAACGAACTGATGGTCAACGGCAACGCGAAGAAGCCGAAGTTCAACGCGCTCATCACTTCCTATGAGATGATCCTGCATGACTGGTCATTCCTGCAGACCATCAAGTGGCAGGCTCTCCTCGTCGATGAAGCACACCGCTTGAAAAACAAAGAGTCCCAACTTTATGCAAAGCTTGTCGGCTTCGGCGTTCCGTGCAAGATCCTGATCACCGGCACCCCCATCCAAAACAATCTGGCTGAACTTTCTGCCTTGATGGATTTCTTGAACCCGGGCAAGGTCATCATTGACGAAGAGCTCGAGACTCTCACAGGAGCTGATACACAAGAAAAATTGCAAGACCTCCACACGTCTATTGCCCCGTACATTCTGCGGCGTACCAAGGAAACAGTCGAGTCTGATCTTCCGCCAAAGACGGAGAAGATCATCCGTGTTGAGCTTTCCGACGTGCAGCTGGAATACTACAAGAATATTCTCACCAGGAACTACGCCGCACTATCGGACGCTACCGGCCAAAAGAACTCGCTCCTGAACATTATGATGGAGTTGAAGAAAGTCAGCAATCATCCGTACATGTTCGGCGGTGCTGAGGACAGGGTTCTCGCCGGCAGCACTCGTCGAGAGGACCAGGTGAAAGGTCTGATTGCGAGTAGCGGAAAGATGATGCTTCTGGATCAGCTGTTGACAAAGCTGAAGAAGGATGGTCACCGAGTCCTCATCTTCAGCCAGATGGTTAAGATGTTAGATATCCTCGGTGACTATCTTGCGCTCAGAGGTTACAAGTTCCAGCGCCTGGACGGCACCATTGCGGCTGGTCCTCGTCGCATGGCAATCAATCACTTCAACGCTGAAGGAAGTGACGACTTTTGCTTCCTGCTTTCCACTCGCGCTGGTGGTCTCGGCATCAACCTCATGACCGCCGACACTGTCGTCATCTTCGACTCAGACTGGAATCCTCAAGCCGATCTGCAAGCCATGGGCCGTGCGCATCGTATCGGCCAGAAGAAGCCTGTCAGTATCTATCGTCTGGTTTCCAAGGAAACTGTCGAAGAGGAGGTGCTCGAACGAGCCCGCAATAAGCTCCTGCTTGAATACCTCACCATCCAGGCGGGAGTCACTGACGAAGGTAAAGCCTTCCGCGAAGAGTTCAACAAGAAAGGTCTGAAGATGGACGGGCCCAGCTCGGCCGACGATATCCAATGGATCCTCAAGATGCGCTCACAAAAGATGTTCGAGCAGACAGGAAACCAGGAGCGTCTTGAGCAGCTTGACATTGACTCCATTTTGGAGAACGCCGAAGTCACCAAGACGAAGGTCGACGACAAGATGAATCTCAGCAGCGGTGGCATCGATTGGGACAACTTCATGCAGTACACTGACGTCAAGGTGGATGACCTGGCTCTTGACTGGGACCAGATCATTCCAGTTGAGGAACTCGAGAACATCAAGGTCGAGGAAGAGAAGCGCCGGCATGAAGCGTACCTGGCCAAGGTTGCCGCAGAAAGTGCACCACGCCGAGCCGCCGTGAAGAACCGTCACAACGAAAATGATCGAGCTGATCGTGTCGCCAAAAAGCGACAGAGGGAAGAGCAGCAACGGCAAGAGGCTGAAGAGCAGAGAGCTCTCCTCTCCGACCCCAAACGTCCACTCAACGAAAAGGAGACCCGCAACCTTCTTAAGGCATTTTATCGTTATGGCGCCATGGAAGACCGTGGCGATGAAATTGTTCACGAAGCGCGCCTGACGGAACGAGATCGGGATTTCCTCGGTTCGATCATCGACGACTTCACCAAGGTATGCGGTCAAGCCCTGGACGACAACTACTCCAGGCTCGAGGAAGATGAGCGAAAACTCGGGAAGTCCTTGACCAAGAAGGACAAGAAGGCTGTCTTGATCGACTTCGGCGAGGTTCGCAAGATGAATGCTGAGACGGCTATCGAGCGACCCAAACAGCTCCGCCTCCTGCGTGAAGTGCTGCGCAAAAACAACGACGACAAATCCTTCCGTCTTCCCGATGCTTCCAAAGCGGCCCATTACACTTGCGAGTGGGGTGCTAAAGAGGATGGCATGCTCCTCGTCGGAATCGATCGTTATGGTTTTGGTGCTTGGACTCAAATCCGGGACGACCTGGCGTTGGACCTGCAGGACAAGTTTTTCCTGGAAGAACATCGCGTTGAAAAGAAGGAAGAGCGTAACAAGGGTAGTGAGAAGAGTATCAGCTCACCAGGCGCGGTCCACTTGGTCCGTCGCTCGGAGTACCTTTTGTCTGTTTTGCAGTCCAAACACTCGACGGACGCAGCCACTCTCAAGACTGTTGAGAACCACCACAGGAACAACAAGAAGCATCTCAACGGCGTCAGGCGGGGAGATCTCGGCAGTGCCTCTGCATCTCCTGCTCCCCATCTCACTAAGAAGAGTAGCCAGCACCGGGATCGGGACCGAGATCGAGACCGCGACCACCACCGATCGCGAAGCAACTTGGACGAGCGCGGAACCCCCCGCCCGGAATCGAAGAGGAAACACTCGGGACATGACGAGGGCCGCATTCCCAAACACCGGCGAACCGACGACAGCCGTCGTTCTAAGGGCTACGCGGATGACCGACATTCTCCTCGTCCTGAAAAGAGACGCCACCGAGAGGATGATGGTGATCGGGCCAGCCATAAGCATCGCAGGTCTGAAGACTCTCGTCACAAGGATGACCGGCGCCGCTCGCAAGATAACAATCAGATCCATGACGAAGATCGCGAGCGCAGAAACCAGGCGCTCGCGCGTCTTGCGGAGCTTCGTCTTATGGGTGATAGCAGCGAAGAAAGAGAAAAGGATCCTGATGCGATGCTGTGGTATCTTCTGAAGCCAGTCCGCGAGAACTTCGAGATCATTCTCGGCACGACAAAGGATAAAGTCAAGTCAAGCAAGGAGCGCGCGAGGATCTTCGGCTCTGAGCTTGTTGTCATTGGTAACTTTCTCGATCGCGAATTTGTCCGGGACTCGGACATCCCACTCAAGAATCGCTTCTGGTACGTATATCTTTGCTACGTCTATGAAAAGCATCACACTGACTTGTGTAGGGAATTCCTGGCTACCTTGTGGCCTGTCGACAGTACCAGCAATCCTGTGACAGCAGACCGGCTCAGCTTCCTGTATAGGACCATCCGCGACCGGGAACAGTCAGACGCGAAGAAAAAGGCACAAGCCTCGAACGGCGCGGCCGCTGCTTCCTAGATGCAGAACGAGTGTGGCCCATTATTGTTCACTTCTCCCCGGCATTGGGCCATGACGATTATTTAGGTGTATTATTTTCCATTTCAACGATATTCAGTGTGGCATGCATGCATGGCAAGGCGTTCCGGAGGAAGGGGACGGTGTTTTATTCAGAGGCCAAAATCACGATAAACTACATACCCGGATCAAGCATGGTGCAGATCGAGTTACTATCTCCGAGGAGCCATCAAAGCCAGGCATCGAGTCGGTTCTTGCAGGCAACCACATGGGCTTCATGGCATGAAGCCATTGAACAAATCGGCGATGTGTGGTGGGCTGACGGAAGCGTTTCATGTCACATGACATTGCAGCCTCGCCTCGCTGTCGCCTCGCTCGCACGGCTGATGGGTCAGCTCGGCAGCCGGTGCTGGGTGAAGTGGGGAGGCACCGTGGCTGGCGCCCCATCGAAGGCGGTCGCATCTAGGGCGCGTGATGGGAGGGAAGAGATACCAGACGGCGCTTATGCTGGGCACTCGAAGATTCATGTGTAAAGAAGGCCTCACAAAACGAGGGACAGGTTCGGAAAAGCTCAAGATATTTGCATCCACCATGGTTTCGCGGCGTTTGAGGCGAGAGAACGATACGTGTGCGCCGCCCTGGGCAAGGAGGGCGAGCGCGTTCCATAGACGGCCACCAGAGTGCCCTGTGAGGGCGGAATACCATTTTACGGTGACTTAGCTGTGGGTCTTGCTTGGTTCGTCACAAATGACCGTGTTTGCCTCGTGCCTCGCCAAGGTGCGTCCGATGACTCCAGGCTTAATCTGTCAGCTCTGGCACTTCCCGCTCTGGGTGACCGGCCAGGTTTGCCAGGTGACACAGTGCCTCCAGCGCGGAGTCTATGTACGGACACCGCCGACGATGCCCAGTGCGCCAGGATCAGAGCTACAGAGGTCGTTATCTGTCCTCACGTGTCGTTCCCCAAGTCACGGCACCGACTGTCCAAGGCATGATGGAAAAATGTACATCTCATTCATTGGGGGTATTAACAAATGGCCAAGGCCTCATCGGGCCGGCATTGAAAACTCCGTACGCCTCTACATTTCCGACTCCCTTCCAGGGCAACGCCGCCGGCCGGCGCAAGGTAGCACAGCGATCCTCCTTGTCGGTCGTCTTTCCAGACAGACGCGCCGAGCTCCAAGAGGAAAAAAGTATACCAACCTCTCCGGTTCTCATTTCACCTTTACCCTTCTAGCCACTGCCAGACGAGGGGCTGCGAAGCTGGTGATATAACAAATACAAGTCCACTGCGTTCCATATCCTCTCGTCGAGTGTTTTCGTGGTCATGTGCCAACCGGACACACCCACCCGCTTCTGATTAGAGTCTAGGCCGGGCCTAGTTGATGAGTCCTTCCATGCCGCGCGGCTTTGACGACGGGGAGATGGTGCCCGGACCGCCAGACACGGCGGCCACGATACTGCCCAGGCAGGTGTCGGTTGACACGCCGATGCAGGGCGATGACCGGCCATCTACTGGAGAGGTGGCCCGCTGCGTGTGAGCAGGGGTGGTTGGCAGTTCGGGCAGGTCGCTTCGATCAATGATTGAAGCTGGAAGGAGAGGTGGCGAAGATATTAGTTGATCGATATCGTTTTTTGCTGAACGCTTTTGTGCTGTATAAGAGACAGGACTGCGCGACGAGGGTGGCTGCGGCCGCAATGTAGGTAGTTCACTGGTATCCTCTTGCTTGATGGGCTGTTCAGCTTTTGTCTGAGCGGGCGCAACAAAAGCTCGGTTCTTCACAGAACGATACGTCTGTGCGACGGTGTTTTTGGGAGGCTCAATGGTCGTCTTCTTTGTCGCCTTGCCCGACTTCTTGGCGGGTGCCCTCTTGCGCTTCTTCGATGGCGCCTCGCTGTCGGAGCTCGCGGCCGGTGTGGCGCCGAAAGCAAGCTTGCTCTGTCTCGACTTCCCAACCTTGTTACTTGGCAAAGTAGGAGGTATCCGTGGACTGGCACTGGGAGTGGGGATGCCTTGAACCTTCGTGGCCTTGGCAAGGCTGTCGGTAGCCGTGTCCGGCTCCGGCTTGGAGAGAGATGAGTCGTGAGATGTCTGGCTGAGCTGGACCTCAACTCTATCCCGTCGCAGCCACTGTTCGCGGACCTTGTCGTCTTCTTCGCTGAGAATATCGGTAGGTTCTGAGCTGGGCATGTCGTAGGCCGGCAACTGGACAAAGTGGGCGACATCGTCAGACTTCCCACGGACGACCAGATCCCAGCAGTCCTTGAAGTCATTGTGCTGAGGCTCTGAATCAAGATTGATCCAGGCAGTGAAGCCGCCGCGCTTGTTCCGAGTAGCCTGGCACAGCTCCTTGACGAGGCGTCGCACGCCGGGGATTTTGAGGCTAGTGCCAACCACAATGACGGCATCCGGGCGCCCTTTCAGGTCAGCGCTTGAGACGTTGCCAATGGCTTCCTCGTCTGGGTTGTATTCGTTGTAGAGTACCATCCTGGGCCGAAGGCGACCGATGCCGTGACTTCGCTTGCCGCCGTGGATGGTCCTGACGGCATCCATCTCGGTGCACTCTGCGCATAGTGGAGCCTCGTGGCCGACGAAAAGTTCGGTGTCAAGCGGGGTAATCTGGCCACATTTCGAGCAGTTCATGTGCTCAACGCTTCCATGTAGCTGAATGGTCTTGGGCCACGGTCCCTTTCGGTTCAAAGGTACAGTGGTGTTCAAGGGTGGCATGTTCGTGTCGACACAATCCACGTTCTGGGTATAGAGACGCATGAGGCGGCCCTCAGCGGCAAGGGAGGCCAGCAGGTGGTGGAACTTGGTGGGCTTAGCAGCCTTGACCATTGTGGCCAGGTCGCAAACCATCTTGTGAAATTTCTCCGTGGTTTCGTCGTGCTTGTAAACTGAAGCGTCGAAGAGGTGCTTCCCGGAGCCCTTCATCTTGTGGTCGTTGGGCAGGGTCGCAAAAAGACCCTGCTTAGATCGGAAGTCGGGAATACCGGCGGAGACGGAGATGCCGGCGCCGGCAATGACGACAATCTTTTTCTGGTACCTCAAGGTGTCGACGAGACGGTTAAGTTTCCGGTCGCTCTCTGCATCGAAGCCCTTGTCGAGGATATGGTCAAAGTCGAGGTACTCGGTCGTGCGCTCCTTGGGCGCAGCGATCTTGCGCCTCTTGCGAGGACGCTCGGATTGCGAACTGGGTAGGGTGGTCATGGCGGCCAGGCTGCTGACATTGATCGAGTCTGGGGGCAAAGGCAGGTCGGCTCGAAGCGGTGATTGGCAGCCCGAGGCCAGGGCGGAAGAGGAAGAGAGGGATGTCATGGAGGGCGAAGGATAGCGGTCGGTAGGGTCAGGCAGGGTTAGGGGAGAGGAAAAAGGCGGCGGTGTTTTGGCCAACTCGGAGAGGGGCGAAGAGGGAACAGAGTCGGGGTTCGGACTGCGGCTGGACGCTGGTTCGGGAGCGCAGTCGCAATCGGTGGGAAGAGAGGAAGAGGCTCTCTCGATAACGGAAACCCTCTCCTCCTCGCACTCCATCTCGTCCGTGTCGCGCTGTGGTGGCTGGGGAAGGAGGTCCATTGCGGGCTCCCGGTCGGGGTGGTCGTCGGTGTTGCGGTCGCGAGTCGGGTTGCGGAAGAGGGAGGGAAGGAAAGAGAGGGTGGGCCAAGGTAGCGAAACCATGCGGCTCTCTTGTAAGGGGCGGTCGGTCGAAGTGGACAGGGGCATTTATATCATTGCGCTTGTTCAGGGGACGGCGCAGGTGTTGATTAAGGTTGGAAGCCTGAAGAGGGTACGTCGTCGGAGAAAGCAGAGACGGAGGGGGGAGCCCAAGCAGATGCAAAGAGTGTGGTGGTAGTAAGAGGAATGGGTTGACGTTGAAGAAGGGGAAACCAGCGGTCCGTCACAGTCTGACGCTGCCCGGGGGGGGGCTACTGCTAGATTCTCGAGTGGAGGGAAGGGGCCAATGGGGGCGCCAGGAGCAGGGCAGACGACGTATGGAGGAAACGGGAGAGAGGAGAAGAGGGTACCAAGCGAGGACCTTGGCTGCCGTGAGGGGAAGCGGCCCTCCACAAGTCTCTGACGAGTCGCGTCATTTACCAGTTACCACCCGGCATGTTTACCTACCCAGGTACCTCACCTCTACTTGCCTTCCGAGTTGTTTCCAGAGAGTGGCTGCTTCCTGCTTCACCAATAAGGTAGAGAGGAAATCGCGCCTCAGCAGTGCAGCCGGCCAACGGCAGGCGCAAGCCATTGCCCTGTAGACTTCACTTTCCTTTGTCCAGAGCACCGAACTGCGATTCCACCAGGAACCAGGACCCAAGCTTTCTCCGCCATCCCGTCTCTTCTCCGAGTCCAACCCAGGGTCACCAGCTTGTGCGCCGCCCGTCCCAGGGTGCGGGCCATAGCCTAGGCACCTGACCTTGGCTTGAGGCGTATTTCACGAAAGCGACACCCAACGAACAACCAACAGGCGCAAGTGGTCCAAGTCAGGCCTCTCGTGCCAATTGCAAGTCGCTGCTCACCACAGGCGGCCAGTGCTGTAGTGCAGTGCTGTCGAATGCCCCGGCTCGCCCGTTGCTCGGTTACGAGATTGCCCCATGCTCTGTGTCCAACAGGGCACCTGTGCCTGACAGGCTTGTGTGCTCCAGTGGGCTGCGGGTCTCGTACAGGGGTGTTCATCCTGGGCCTCTGCATCGGGCTGGGGCTGGCTGGGTGGTCTTCGCTCCCCGCGATCTTCCCAAGCCACAGGCACACCTCTTTTCCTGGGCACTGTGGCTGATCCCTTGCCTCGAACCTACTGCTGCTGGGGCTGCTGAGGCTGTTTGCTATTGGTCATCCGTCGCTCGACCCGTGGGCCCTATTTCGCTTTGCTTTGCTGGAACTGACAGGCAAAGTGGAAGCCAGTCGCTGCTCGACATTGAATCCGATTCAGACTGGCCGACCCTGAATCCGGCAACAGACGATTCACCCATCCGCCTCACCACCTATTCAGAGTCCCTTGGTTATAGGGCAGCGTGGACAGTTCTGACTCCTCAACCCCCCTCCCGAGCCGCAGTAATGCGCCCCGGACAACCTCTCAGCTCGATCTAGGCACCTCACCTCACAGGACTCGCCTCGGGTAGCCTCACAATCCCACATACCAACCACTCTCATGACCGACGTTGAGATGCCCCTCATGCTCGACAATCCCATGGACGCCGCTAGTCACGACCAAGACCACGCCATGAACCACAATGCCATGCCCAACGGGGGGATGCCCATGAATGGGCCCATCCAGGTAGACGGCCTTGACGTTGACGATCTCTTCGGCGATGGCGTCAATCTTACCCTGCCCAACGTTCGAGGCCCCAGCAAGCAGCTTGCCCAGCGTGTCGACGAGCTGCGAACCAGGGGGTGTGCCCAGGGCATCGCCTGGTCCAAATCCGGCACCATCGCCTCCATATCACCCGACGGGAGGTCTGTCCAGGTCAGGTACCTGAGGGCTGATCCGGTGAATGGTAGCTGGGGCCTCAGCGAACCCACCAATGTCGACGCCATCACCGCCAGCCCCTCCACCCCCCTCGTCCACCTGGCATGGGCCGCCACCAGCAGCAACGAGCTCGCTGTCATCGACGCCGCCGGCCGTGTTGCCATTCTAGCCTTCTCCGTCTCCCTGAACCGCCCCTTTCTCACTCGCAAGTGGGACGCCGACCATGTCGACGATCTCCACGCCATCGCCGGCTGCTTCTGGCTGCCGCTTGCGTCCCAGCACAAGAATGTGAGAGTCCCTAGCATACTCCTGTTGCATGTGTCTGACCATCTTGAAGTATCACGTTTTCCATGGGCCTGCCGTCAAGGATGCAACTACGTATCGCTATGAGAGCTCCTTCATACATGCCTTTGGCCCCTGGCACCCTAATCCTGCCAAGAGCGCCCTGCTTTGCGTCACCACGAGTGGCATGCTCCGGTTGTTCTGGAGTCAGAGCAATAACAAGCTGGAGGAGACTACTCTGGAGCTCGACACGTTCAGCTCATCTGACGACCTCATCACGCATGCATCCTTGCATAGTGATAAGAGTATGGCTCTCGACATGACCTCTCAACACACGCCTGCTTACAAGACCCAGATCATATGTATGTCGCTTTGGCGACCGCATCCCGACAGCTTCGACTGGTCCGGGTGTCAATATCATGGGGACCACCTCAGCCAGACAACAAGCTACCGCCCAGCGGCCAACCCCTGAATCCTACCATGACAGCAAAACACCTTGCAATATCTAGCTGGATGCCCAGCGGGCACAACGAAGTACCTACCGACTCCTCCATGACGCAAATTTCTCATGTCGAGCTGCTCCCATCACAACTAGACAATTCGGGCCAGAACTGGGTTCCCATCAACATTCTCGTCGTTCGGTCCTACCTCCCCACGCCCAACACCCCCTTTCAAGAGACGCAGAGTGTCATTGATAGGTGGGAAGTCAGCCACGAGCCATCGCCGGCGCTGCACCCTGCTTTTGAGCAGATGGGCAGTCGCAGGAATAGCAGCGCTGGCGGAAATGACAAGGTCCGCATGATCCCATCACTCTATGTGATCAAATCTTGCTGACTTGGAACGAAGGACCCCAATCGACTCAAGAAGCTCGATCCTATAATCATAAACAAGGTGATTGTTGGCATGCAGACCATCCACTTTGGCAAAGTTGTCTGCATAGCCTTTAGTGACGGGTCCGTCGAGTACCGCGATAGGTTTACCATGCAGGAGACATACAACGAGTTGAGTCTCGAAAGAATCATGACCCTGAACCAAGTCGGCTTTACCTTTACCGAAGGGCCACCTTGTTAGACTTGCCCTTTCTGTTGTCATGACATGTGCTGATACGTCGCAGGTCTCCAGGTCGCCATCTCGCCCACCAACTGTTCGATTGTTCAAATTCAAGACGATGGACAGGTCAAGTGGAATGGACTACATTACCCCCATGGTGATATTGGGAACTCCAACCAAGACGGTACGTCAGGCAGTGTTGCCTTGTGATGGTCAAAAGGATAACAGATGCTAATGCTCAGCAGCTCAATACGCTGCGGTCGTTGCGGCTCTGACAGTCGCGGCCTCGGCCGCGACATTCTATCAAGTCAACTGTGATGACATTCTCGCGGCCGCGAGGCCATATGCCGACAAAAAGTGTAAGTCGGTGCCCAGAACTGCTGTTGGGCTACAGCTGACTCCCGTGCAGCTTTCACTCGTGACTGGATCAATGAGCTTGTGAGGATGCTCAAGGTCCCCGTCGACTACTCCGAGGAGGCCCATCACGAAGCCCTGGTGCGCAATAGTTCACTACAACTTTGTTTCAGCATCCTCAATCATCTTGGTTTCAAGGGAGAGTTCAACCCACGGTCTTCTAGCGGCAAGTTTGCTTTTCTTTCCCTCAACATCAGGAACGTTGTCATCCTCATCACCATTGCGAGCAACACGCCGACCAACATGCGCGAAAAGCTCAACCCTCTGGATGAGCACGAGGTCATCGATGCCCTGTGCGGCTGCGCGCAATGGTCCGTTAACCTGCTCGCTTATCTAGCCGACTCTCTCTTCGCGCTCCTAGACGACCCTAAATTCGCCGAGCTACTACAGCCACGAAACTACGCCGAAATCTCCAGCTACCTGCGCTCGCGGTCCGATCCCTCTCTGCAACTTCTCCTCTGCTCGGCCACACGCGGCTTCCTGTCCGCTGTGTGTCGTCGCCTGACCCACCTGGACCAAATCTCCCACAAGGCCATCGAGTTCTACGACCGTCGCGCCGCCATGCAGAACGCCACAGACCCCTCTGGCCAGTCCAAGGTCGCCACCATAGCTCTCAACAAGTCCTACCAAAGAATGCAGCAGATCATTTCCAACAGCCACATCAAAGTGCAGGACTTTGACCAGCTCCTCACCACCCTCACGGGCGACGTCCGGTCCGCGTACCAGACCGCCTTCGCCGGCCTTGCGGCCCAGGCACAGAAGAACGAGGGGAACCAGCAGGGCCAGAAACAGATCGATGCCCAGATCAGGGGCGCGCAGATCATGTCGGAGCTCAACCTCCTGCTGGCCGCGCAGCCCCCGCCCCCTTTCCTCCCGGTGCTGAAGAAGCTGTTCGGTCAGGACCTGCGCGTCTTCCGCGCGCAGACCGACCCGTCGAAGCTCTTCTTCGCCGACCTGGGCCTGCTCGAGGCAGACGACGCGCCGCGCGTGCTCGGCGCGCGGAGGGCAGCGGGCCGGTACGTGGACGTCTTCCGGCGGGTTGAGATGACCAAGGCCGTCAAGGAGTCGGAGGAGCGCGGGAGGGCGGGCCCGCTGCAGTGGAGGCGGTGCGTGCGGTGCGCAGCCGTCATGGAGGATGTGTTCGGCTCGCGGCCGGGCTTCACGTTTGTGCTGACGCAGCAGCGCAAGTGTTCTTGCGGCGGGTACTGGGCCCTACTTCCCAAGGCGTCTATTGCGTGAGCGGTGTTCTCGGGCAGCATGGCGCTCTTGATGGGGGTTTCTGGTTTTTGTCAGGACCTGACTGCGGACCGCCTGCGAGACAAGCGCGGTTGACCCGCTGCCCGCGGGCCGCAGGCACTGCGGGGCTAGGGGCAGCTATATAAGAACTGCAGAGAGCCTATTTACCTGCAGAAGAGGGCAAATTTCAGATGTTCTACACCAATATACCTACGATTTGACTGCGGAGCGCACTATTAGGAGAACTCCTCACTCTGCCTACAAATACGCCTGACATTTATAGTGAGCGCAATGCTCCCTCCCTTCGTATTTGCCATAGGGACGCAGGCTCGATCACCCGGCATGGTAAGTCTAACAAGTGAATAGCGTCGCCGTGCGACGCTACTTGGTCGTGAATCCTCTCCTTTCTGGTCCTGAGGGGGCACGAATGGATCCTCGACGCAAGTTGTTCCCATCTCTCCTCGACCCTGCGGCTGATCCTTAGATCCCACGTGCTGCGCCAGGTGATAAAATCGCAGCCTTTCGTTGCTTGGAACATAAAAGCGCAGGCATTCCCTCTGGTGCCGTTCCAGAGTACCATGGTACGCAACTTGGGCATCCGCACTGCTACCTCGCTGGCCTTGTGTAGAAGATCATTGATCTCTTGGTGAGGCTTCCCTTCCTGGAAGAGTCGAACTGTCAGGGCCAGAGACTCTAAATGGCGCCAGGTACAGTGTTCCCTGATGCAGGAATTAAAGAAGTCCTCAGCGTCGACCAAGAAGGATACTGAGAGATACTCAAGCTCAAGACTTTTAGAGGCAAAAATAGCACCCATTCCCGGATCCGCGATCCGGTACCGGGCAACGTCTTCATACCAGGTCCAGCTTTCGCTGCTGGCCAGTGTCTCAGCAATGTTCTCGTCGAAATCTTCAAACACAGTCAACGTCTTGAGTGTTGCAGGGAGACTCTGCTGGAACATCAGGCTATGTTCTAATAATTAATTCCGTTAGAGCAAGTACGCAGCAAGGCATCTCGAAGTCCATGGATCTCGGCATGAAGATGCAAATTCACCTTTATCCGCTGTGCTCGCCCACAGTCTCTCCCATCCCCGCCACGGCTCGTACACCATGTGCCGCAGACAACAGAGCCTATCCAATATAGGTCGTAGTGACCAGTAACTGAGCCTTCGACGTAATTGTCGGCGTAAGATGAAGCATGTCACAACCTCGACGCGGGGTAGCTCCTGCTGATCGAAATTGAGCGCAATCTGTTCGAAAAGTCGTGATATCGCTGATCTGGTTGAAGTTTCAACCTTGTGGCCATTGAGCCATCCATGACGTGGATCATGCCACCTAGGGCGAGAATCTTCAAAACCGACTTCGCCCTCGTCGTCGGTAGCAAAATAGAAACCCTTGAAGAAATGGTCTTGGTCGCTGGGAGAATAAGCGTTTAGCTCCAGAGTCAACCCTCTTCCTGGCTTCCATCTGCTGAGGATAGAGAAAATCCTTCGGATTGCGGTTTTGATGAGAGCTCCGTTGTGTTTAGAGAAGTGATCGGCCCTTTCGCATTGTCGGCATGTGTATTGCTGCAGCTCAATGTTGAGCCAGATGTGGCGGACGAAATCTCTTTGCGTAGTAATGAACCGTCCCAAACCATCGAGACAGGATGAGCGGAGTTTGAGTTTACGTAGGTTTTCACTCGCGATAATGTGCTGCCATTCTCTACACACAGACGCAAGTGTAGACCAGCCAGGATGTTTGTCGCGTGCAACTGTCTCCAGAATAATGACCCGGATTTCAGTCGGCAAGGAGAGCCAGGATCCGATCTTGGTCCGCGTATAAAGTCTCGTGTTGTAGCGTCTTGTGACGCTGCATACTGCCGCCATGTTGGTTTAGTTGTTTCTCGCGTGAGGAGTGCAAGAGTGGGAGAAGCAAATCCTCCTCTGGTGTAAGAGCCACGTCTGACAGTAGAGTGAAGAGGTCCTGAGGGTGGTATTCCGCAGATATCGTAGGGGGTACAGCTGATCTCTGGCCCGCACTCGAAGAGTGGTGAGCCAGGCGTTCTATATATACACGAGGGTGATCGGGCTGGTCCCCCTCCCAGGACCCAACCCGGCCATACACGATCCCCGCCGCCTAATCTGGCCACTCGCACCCTATTTCATAGATGGTGTCCTTGGGTCCATTCTGGCTGTGGCGTCCCAAAATTTGGTTGATACTACCTGATGCGTCTTGTTTGACTTTCCGTGGCGCTAGGCTTTTGTTTCCTGATCATCACGATCCCCTGGATGGCTGCGAGTCACTACAGTCCAACCTAGCTATTAGATAACCTTAAGTACGGTAAACTTATCAAACTTAAAAGCATAAAGGTCGATACCATCCATGTATTGAAATAGCCTTGATCTCGCCCACGATATAGTAGGATTGGCCATTGGGCGCTTCTTTCTCGAGGACGAGACGGGAATGGAGAGAAGGCCGGGATGAGCGGATGAGGGCGGGAAAGAAGACCAAAAACATACAACACCGGGGATTCGCTGGTGGTCACCCACCCAACTACTAGTCCGGCCCTTACCAGTTTATCAATGGGAGAGCGGACGGGATCCCGAGTTTTCCGGTAGGTATGGTCGTATGTGCTTGACGTCGTGTCTTGCGTGGTTGATGAGGCGTTTTCCTGGGATTTGGGGCAAATTTGGCGGAGGGCCGGGGAGAGATGTGTCTGCCGACACTGCTCGCTTCATCAAGAGCTTCAACATGGTAGACGTCAGGGCCGCATGTATCACGAACAAGCTGCGCGCCCATGATAATGCATCATCACGACATTGCGCGTGGAGCCAACATGACAGGTGCTGTTACCCGTCTGTACTGCGCGGGAGCCGTCAAACCCCCACGCCATCCGCAGGATCGGGGCTCTCAGGGGCAAGCCTCGGGCTGGCGCGGGAAGCGCCGATCAGATATGGGCCGCACGAGGGCACGATGGGGGTAGCGTCTCTGTCCCGCGTGCTGCTCGACACTAACGACGGGATGATAGATGGTCGGTGGATATGGGCACGTCAAGGTCTCGCTTGAGATAGTGATATCAGATAGACCAGTCTGGCGAGCTCACGGGCGAATAGGACGAGAAGAGGGAACAGCGCCGCGATAGTTTCGAGCTATCGATGTGTGGTCTTACATGCTGGAAGATCCGATCGGAGGGCCTCGGTCCGTTTTTACGGACGGGCAAGACCGATTCCAGCGGGCTAGACGGGCGCGGGTGAGAAGACTGAGACGGATGAACGAGACGGAGGATGGGCCGGGATGACCTGCGCCGTCCTGTCCTACCCTCGAGCGCAATGGTGCGGTCCACGAGGTCAGGCAGCAGGGCCAGACCTCCGAGGGTGGCGCGCATGTCATGAACGAGGCCCTCCCTCTGAAGCAAGCCCCGTCGCCACCGGCGTCGGTTCACATAGACGCCTCTTGTGAAAGTTCTGGAGGAGGCGGACGTGCGTTAGGGGGTGGCCTCCGGGTGGCTAGAGCGTCTGACCCGCATGGCGGACGACGACTGGTGGCCAACGAACGGGGCCTCGTCGTTGCTTTTGCACGTTTGCGCGACTAGAGAAGCCACGTCCATGGTAGAAAAAGGGTGCAGGATATGGTCCTACGCCCGGGGAGGAGTTCCGGTCCAGTGGTGATGCGAGACGCTGATGGCGAGGTCACGACAGATGGCCACTGGCAGGCAGATGCTGCCGAGGTTCTCCAGGTCGGAGTGCTATCCAGCCTTCAGGACGTTTTTTGGTCAGCGGTATGACCACTCGGGACGTGGTCCAGGAAGGATAACGGGCGCGGGCCACTCGACCCCCTGGACCGAGAGGTTTCATGCAAGTGATTGTTCAGGCGAGTGATCCCATGTCGGGGTGTTTCGGTCAGGGGAGATTGAGGGCGTGCTGACGTGTGTGGCCCGAGGTGGCGTCAGGGCGAGGAGCGGGCAGGTAGCTGCGAAGGAAGCCGTGGTGTTGTATGCTGTCTTGGGCGTAGGGCCGTTGGTCTGTCTTTGTGATTTCGCAGATGATCGAGATATCGAGGACGATCTCCTGAAGGGTGAGATAACTATGTCAGTGTCTGGGACAGAGGGCGGCTTGGCTGCAGCCGTTGAGAGGAAGACGGTCGTGGCTGACGGCGGCAGGCAGGCACCAGGCAGGTAGCCCCTTGGCTGAAGAAGGGGCGGCCAGCGGAGATGACGGACGGGTATGGACGATGTGACAGGAAGGTGCGTTCGAGCATCGAATTGGCCGTGAGTGAAGTGAGTGCCGTCGGAGAGGCAGAGAGGCTTAGACCAAGGAAACCAGGGCTTGGGGCGTAGCTGCTGTGGGGACCTTCATGGCCAGAAGAAGGAAAGAGAGCCTGGTGAGACCCCCACTCCCGACTGCCTGGCAGTTACCCCCTCTGGGCGCCAGCCAATGGCAGACGTGGGGGGGAGAGGACCTCGCTGGTGCCTCTATCTCGGGTCTCACGAATAACGCAATTGTGTTTCCTCACCCGCCAGGACCTGCACCAGGGACCTTGGCCGGCAGAGAGCATCGCATGGCTAGGCATCTTATCAACCCAGATTCGCAATTCTGGCCGGTGCAACGTCTTTTCCGCTCAACCCCTGATTAATGCCTCCAAGACGAGCTTCACGCTGATTGATGTCTTGGCACGCGCACCTCGCGTGCACTCGCCCTCGACGACCTGCCGGCGGCCACAGCTTTGAGGACGGCTTCTCGAATCACAGGTGTCAGCCACCCATGGACCACTGGGACACGGATCATGGGTACAAGATCAAGCGCCTCACGACACACGCACACGCAAAGAACGGCCCATCCTGGAAGCGACGGAAATGGTGATGCTGAAGGAGGCAGCGCTGCATGCTTGGCAGTCGCTGGTGTCAACCTTATCTCTCCCGTCCTTATCTCGGACCCTTGTCTACTTCTCTCGCCAATTGCCGTCCACCACCACCACCACCACCTCACACCACGCCGCGCCCCTGTCAGCTATTCGCTTTTCGAGTCGAGCTGGGCAGAGCCAGGTTGCAAAGACGCAGGGAGCACGGAGAGGGGCCCAGGCGATCAGTCAATCCGTCGTCTAAGATCTACGCGACACATCCACCCCTATCCATCATCCCGGGCCTGCTAGGACAGGCCCTCGACAGCGGCCTGCGTGTCCTCCGAGCGCCGCGACAGGCCGACTTGCTTCTCTGGCTTCTCTGGCTTCCCTCTCTCAACTCCTGGTCTCGCCATCCGCCCGTGTGCTGGCCAACACGAAAAAAAGGGACTCAGCGCGGAGGAACATGGGTCTGGCATGGCCAGATAAGCTCTGATTCAGTCATTCAAGGACGCTCCAAAGCCAGAAGGCATGGCAGGCGCATTGAGTCGACTCGCACAATCCCATAAAGTGCTTGGATGCCGCCCGCTCTTCCCGTGCTTGCGCCCGCACGACGACCCTTAGCTCGACCTCCACCCCCCGTCGCCCGCCGCCTGTCCGTCCGCCGCCGTCTGCCCCCCGGCCTTTTTTGCTCTTCATCCACAGTTCGATCGCTCGCCTGCTCCATTCAATCACTCTCTACTTCGCTCTCACCACTCGCCCCTTCATCGACGGCCCTCGAGCTCTGCATCGCTCGGCCACGACACGCTGTGCGCGCGCACGCGACACCGACATCACCATTACCCACGACCGCGGCTGCGCGCATTCAGGAGAATTGTCCACTGTGGGGGTCGTCCAATCACCTGGCTCGCCCAACGACCGCCACTTCGCCGCCGTCCGCCCTCACTACCTAATCTGAACGAAAACGATCCGTCTCATCAGACCTGACCCAGGCCAACGCCCATCATGGCCACCGAAGTCGACCTTGACGACCTCAACTACGTCCCCAAGTTTCCCTACAATGGCACCGGAAACGCGGGCGGCGACCCTCTTGAGGATGACCTCAACATCTGGTACGAGTCGGGCGACATGGCCTTCATGATCGTCGCCTCCGCCCTCGTCCTCCTCATGATCCCCGGCGTCGGCTTCTTCTACTCCGGCCTTGCCCGCCGCAAATCCGCTCTCTCCCTCATCTGGCTCTCCATCATGTCCGCCGCCGTCACCAGCTTCCAGTGGTTCTTCTGGGGCTACACCCTGACCTTCTCCCATACCGCCGGCCCTTTCATCGGTAACCTCGCCAACTTCGCCTTCACCGGCGTCCTTGCCCGTCCGTCTGTCGGCTCTCCTCGCATCCCGGACCTCCTGTTCGCTCTCTACCAGGGCATGTTCTCCGCCATCACCGTCGCCCTCGCCACTGGCGCCGTCGCCGAGCGCGGCCGCATGCTGCCCTGCGTCGTCTTCATGTTCGTCTGGGCCACCCTCATCTACGACCCCATCGCCTGCTGGGCTTGGAACCCCGCCGGCTGGTCCAACCGCATGGGCGGCCTCGACTTTGCCGGTGGCACTCCCGTCCACATCGCGTCCGGCTCCGCTGCTCTCGCCTACTCGATGATGCTGGGCAAGCGTCGCGGCCACGGCACCCATGAGCTCAACTACCGTCCCCACAACGTCACGCACATTGTCATCGGTACCGTCTTCCTCTGGGTCGGCTGGTTCGGCTTCAACGCCGGATCTGCCCTGTCCGCCAACCTGCGGGCAGTCATGGCTGCGTGCGTGACGAACCTGTCGGCCTGTGTCGGAGGCGTCACCTGGTGCGTTCTTGACTACCGTCTCGAGCGCAAGTGGTCCACCGTCGGTTTCTGCTCTGGCGTCGTCGCCGGCCTCGTGTCTATCACACCTGGTTCGGGTTATGTGCCGCTCTGGTCCGCCCTCATCTTTGGCTCCTTCGGCGCCGCCTTTGCCAATTACGCCACCAAGCTGAAGTTCCTTCTGCGCATTGACGACGCTCTGGACATCTTCGCTGTCCACGGCGTCGGCGGTCTCGTGGGTAACATCCTGACGGCTTTCTTCGCCGCCGATTACATCGCCGCGCTCGACAACGTGACCGTCATTGAAGGCGGCTGGATCAACCGCCACTGGATGCAGATCGCCTACCAGCTGGCCGATTCCTTCGCTGGCGGCGCCTATTCATTCGTCGGCACCTGCATCATCCTGTTCCTCATGAACATGATTCCCGGCCTGCGGTTGAGGACAGACGAGGATGCTGAAATCCTGGGCATCGACGATGCTGAGATTGGCGAATTTGCCTACGACTACGTCGAGCTGACGAGGGAGGTTCTCAACGACGTGGAAAACGAGGCGGCGAGTGGCTACTCGAACGACGGGGGCTTCCCGCCCGTCGAGAAGAACAGCATCCCGCTCATGGACGCGAGAGCGTTCGCGGGGTCTTCGCAGTACCACAACGGCCAGTACGGACACGCCGACTAGTGACGTGAGAGGGAAATTGTTTTAAGCCGTGTTGCTGGCGTTGGGGGCACAATGTGCGCATAATGATTTGGTCGAGGGACTATACTTGATTTGATGGCTTTATGATACCTGGGTCTGGAGCTTGGATGCTTGACCACCCGTTGCTTCTCTTTTCTGTACTATTTAGACTGTAGCTCTGGGCTAATTTGGTAGCAAAATTGCAACCAAGAGAGTATGTTTGATCGTTGACATGCCGGTAACTGATTTGATTGAAGAAACCGACTATTATGGTGGGCGCCTGTTTCACTGACACTATCTAGCCCAGCCCCTTTTGGTTGTCCCTGTCGTCGGCATCGTCCCTGGTGTCCCTGATTCCTCTGCTGTGGCCTATTTGTCCATGCATCATATCGGGCTCCTTCGGCCCGTGACTTCAGAGAGATGCATAAAACCCAACTGGGCTTCTGGCAGGGAGTGCGACCTATGCTCTTCGTCCCTCCTGTCTGGCTTCCTTTTTCTGATCCCGGACGCGCGGCGCCTGAGGTGCCGTGACTGGCTTCCACGTATCCAAGCCTGGGTACCCGGTGCTGATATCTGAAGCCTCATACCCAGCCAGGAGACAGAGGTAGAAAAGACCCAGTCTCACGGTGAGAACGCCATCTCCCGCATTGCTCCAGGGTATGGCGTGGAACCGGGGGTTGGCAGGCTCCACCGTCGCCGCCGAGTCTTCGAAGGTGTGGGTCGTCCGTGACGGACCCGAGACGGACAGCTGAGAGAAGTCGGAGAGCTCAGAGCCATCGGACCGGATGCGCTGATGCGCCTGGGTCACCCGCGTGGCCTTGCTGGCGGCGAGACCCGGACTGATCGATTCATGGGCGAACTGGAGCACGACGAGCTCAGCGTCCGTGATGATGAACCCGTATCGGTGTTTCGCCGCTAAAGCGTACGAGAGGACCTGCTGGCTGGGCTTCTTCCACTTCTTATTCGGTCCTGTCCATGGTTGCCGTTTACTTGGCCGACAGCTTCGTGTCGCCGGTGAGGACGGGGTTGAATTTTATTCCTGGCTCGGCCGTGCCGCTGTCGATGAGGACCTAGTCTGGATAGAGACGGTTGTCCTCAGGATATTCGCAGCGGCCCTTCCGGCCGAGGTGGAGCACCGACTTGCCGCCGCCGTTCGGCCAGCGGTATGCCAGCTTGTGCGCGCGCTCGAGCGCTGCATTCACGGCCGGGATGATCTCCTTGCTGAGGATCTGGTGTTCGAGGCCGTCCTCGCCCGAATCGACCTAATGTTCTTGATGATGAAAGGACTGGATTATTTCACAATGCAGTCGAAACAAACCGTGCTGCATCGCATGAGCGCCCGCAAATGGTGTCCCTACGCAGGGCCTCTAGCTATTGTTGGCTGCTTCCATGTACTGCACCATTGTCATCACCATCACGCGGACTGCTTTCGGCGACTGGTGGTATGAGGTCTGCTGGCAGAGTGGGCGATGTTTCCTTCAGATTCTCGACAGGTGGTGTCGTTTGAGGTCTATACACCTGGCGAGGATCGAACCAGGTCGCGGCGACCCTCGGGCGAAGTCCATCCTTGCTCCAGCCCCGGCAGAAGGGCGCGCAGACGTCACCAAAGTCGAGCAGGCGGCCGCCGGACCAGTTGTCAACGCGGTAGGCCTCCATGTCGAAACCTGTCAGATAGAAGAAGTCCAGCTGCGCCTGACCGACGGTGAGGTCCGCTCCATCCGCGGGACGTAATCATAGACGATGGCCCAGTGCCAGTCGACGCCGTCGTCCGTGCCGTACATGTGCTGCGTGTGGCGGCGGCTCACTTTCATCCAGCCGTGGCATGCAGTCATGTGCGGGATGGGCGGAGCAGGGACGGGATCGCGGCAGCGCCGAGGCGAGAGGCGACGCTCGTCGCTGTAGGCGCACAGGTTCCTTGCGGCATCGTGGATCGTCTTAGGCTCCCGCTCCAGCTGGATCGTCTTGGCCGGATCAGTTCCGGCGTCCTGGGTGGCGTACTTGATCTTTTCGATCAAGGCCACGCTGTGGCATTCGTCTTCAAAAGGCCAAGCCATCGGTAGCGGCGGGTGGCCCTTCGGCCGCCATAGAGGTTCCGGACGCTTGGTTGACCAGAACTTGGGGAGTGTCAGCACCACGATGCACAAGTGACAGAGACGGGGAGGAGGATCACCATCTTGACGGCAACGGGGTCACCGTCGCCGAATGTGGCCTTGACTACCAAGCCTTCAGCGCCATGGCCGAGGCACTCACCCCACCTACGCTTCAGTCGCCTATGGGCGAACTTGCGCAGCCTTGGGAAGCGGAAGTCTTGGAGTGAAGTCGGCGGTGGACCCTCGAGAAGGTCGTCAGAGATGGAGGATGGCGCGAGGAATTCTATGGGCTCGTTTTCCATTGCTAGGAATACCTGGCATATTGTGTTGCTTAACAGAAACAGAGGCGATGGACCTGTTCGCCTTGATCGATGTAAGGTGAGAAAGGGGGGGGGGGGCCAACTGAGTGAACGCTTGAGACTGGAAGGGACGTCCGATCCACCGGCTGCAGCCAAGTGACAGACGGGCTGACAGCTGGCGCCGATTATGGTGGGGCCCGACGATGACCTGCAGGCAGCCATGACCCATGACCCTTGATCCTTCCTTGCATGGTTCATGCAAGTTGGCAGTCACTGCCTCAAGCACACGGCCATCGTCAACGCCTTCCTTCCCCTTCACCTTGCTGTCAACCAGAGTCACGTGTGCGACGCCCCCAAGCAGGCAGGTAAACATATGCATCTGTCGATATGTCATGTCGACATGCTTTCTCACCAAAACCTAACGACTTTCCAGGTGTCCACACACCAGCCACCATGGCCATCGGAGAACCGTCACTTGCGGACAAGGAGGCCTTCTTCGCTGAGCTGCTGAACTTGAGTTTCGATCTCGACAGCGATGAAGACGCCATCGATGAGGCTGAAGCGGAGCGAAGTAGACTGTCCAGGCAGGCGCTTCAGGGTGCATCTTGGGAAGACTCTCGCCCCCATCCCACGTCATCCACTCTGTCGGCCTCGAAAGCACAATCCTCCCCATCACACCCTCGAAGGACCGCCTCCTCCCCCCTTCCCGCGAAGGAGCCTCCGCCACTTCAGGTCATCGAGAGAACTCCTCTTGCTGAGATCAGAAGCCTGGAGAAAAAGCCTTCAGAAGGCACCCCTGCTGTCGTGGAGGAAACGCCCATCCCAGACTCGACGCGCGCATCGCTCCAGCCCATCCAGCTCCTGCGCAGCACATCCACGCCCAACCCTCTGGCGCGGCAGCTGCGTCCACACCGCCGAGACCAGTCGCCTTCTCTCAACGCCACCATGAAGAAGCGCAAGCGAGAGGCCGCCGTGAAGCTCGTCCCCGAAGAGCAGCAGATCTTCAAGAATTTGCGCTTCTACTTCATCCCCAACGACGACATCGCGCCAGCCAGGCGCATTCGTATCCGGAAGGCGCAGGAGTATGGCGCGACCTGGGCGCGCAGCCTGAGCCTCGCCTCGCACGTCGTCGTCGACAGGAGCCTGTCGTGGAAGAGCATCGAGCCCGTCCTCGCCACGGCCAGCGGCACAAAGTCGGCGATTGTGGTGAACGAGACCTACCCCCTTGACTGCATCCAGTTCCGGAGTGTTTTGAACCCCAAGCAGAAGCAGTATCTCGTGGCAGGCTGTCCCGTCGATCAAGCCAGCGAGCCACCACCGTCTGCTCCTGCCGGACCGACGGCTCCCGGTGCATCGCTGCCGCTGAAGCCGCCGCCTCAGAACCCCAAACGGTTCGGCTACGTGCCACCGCCCAGCACTCCCTCGCAGAGCCAGCAGTCCGCGGGGGTGAGCGAGGTGCCTCTGACAGTGGCTGGAGCTCAGGAGACGCCAGAGGCCCATGAGAAAGTACCTGGAGGCCCCGACACAGGGAGCCAGCCGCGGGACACCCCCGACGAGCTCGCCGATGTCATCTCGCAGATGCAGGAGTTTAGGGACATTCCTTCCGACCCCGAAGATGACGACGCGGCTTCCATCGTGGGCGCCTCGGATGCCGCCTCTGGCGCAGAAGATTCGGGCGACGAGCGCAGTCAAAAGAAGCAAAGGTCCGTCAAGCCCACACGGCGCAAAGAGATTGCCTGGGAGGAGCGCTTCGCGTGCAACAAAGGGGCCCTCAAGGACGGAGACAAGGAGAACCCCAACGCGCGCACCATCGAGATCCTGCAGCATATGGCCGACTACTACGGCCGCATCAACGACACGTGGCGCCCGATCGCCTACCGCAAGGTCATCTCGCTCCTAAAGCGGCAAAGCGGCAAGATCGCCACGGCGGAGGAGGCCATCCGGCTGCCGGGCGTCGGCGCGCGGCTGGCCGACAAGATCGAGGAGATTGTCACGACGGACCGGCTGCGGCGGCTCGAGAACGCGGAGCGGGACCCCGCGGACGAGACGCTGCAGTTGTTCGTCAGGATCTACGGCGTCGGCAACGCGCAGGCGAGCCGTTGGATCGCCCAGGGCCACCGCACCCTCGACGACCTCCGCGCGGGGGCCCGGCTGTCGGCGAACCAGCGCATCGGCGTCGACCACTACGACGACCTCAACACGCGGATTCCCCGCCGCGAGGTCGAGGCCCTGGGTGCCGTCGTCAAGGCCACGGCCGCGGAGCTCGACCCGCGCGTCGAGCTCATCATCGGCGGTAGCTACCGCCGGGGCTCCGACTCGAGCGGCGACATCGACTTCATCGTCACGCGCCGGGGCACGACGTCGGCGGCGGACCTGCTCCCGTTCCTCGCGCGGCTGACGCGGACGCTCGAGGCGCGGGGGTTCCTCGTCGCGGCGCTGGCGACGTCGCGCGATGCGCAGGGCGGCAGCAAGTGGCACGGGTGCTGCGTGCTGCCCGAGTCGGCGGCGGCGGCGGCGGGGCTGCACCGGGACGAAGGGGTTGCCTACCGCCCCGTCTGGCGACGCATCGACTTCCTCGTCGTGCCCGAGACGGAGCGGGGCGCGGCGCTGCTGTACTTTACCGGCAACGACATCTTCAACCGCAGCATGCGGCTGCTGGCCTCGCGCAAGGGCATGAGGCTGAACCAGCGGGGCCTGTACAGGGACGTGATGCGGGGGCCGGGGCGGGCCAAGGTGACGGACGGGGAGCTGCTCGAGGGGCGGGACGAGAGGCGCATCTTCGAGCTGCTGAACGTGACGTGGCGGGAGCCGCACGAGCGGTGGTGTTAGGAGGGAGGGGCGGGCACGGTCCGATTTGGATGAAGGAGGCATTGGGTGCGCGGCGTTGGAGACCATGTGCATTGCTCGGCGTCGGCCACTTCTGAATCTTCCCGCATTCGGTGGAAGCTGGCTATATATATGTATACCCCCATTCGGTAGCGTATGCCAGCGTTGTACCGCAGCAGAACATCTACACGTCTTGCTGACCATGTGACGCGCGTCTCATCCTGCAAAGAGGAGAGAGAGCCCTCCCCTTTGGAGACAGCTCCGGTACCGGGTCCTGGACGCCTCAAGCGCCTCCTGAATCCAGCGTCGGTGTGGGATTGCAAGTATCTACAGAACCAAACAGGGCATGCCGTACACCTCGATGTAGGCCAGCTCGTGTCGCGCCGCTCGAACGGGGCCCGTACTTCCAGCGGCGTCGCAAGCGAACGTATTTCGGTGGCCACGGCGCGTTTCCGTGTCGCTGCCGTCCCGCGGTGAACAACCCCGTCGCCCTCGCAGAAGGAAAAAGGCCGGCACGCCGAGTGTCTCTCCGGGCGATGCGCGGGGGGAGGTTCTGCGGTCAGCAGCAGCAGCGGCCTCACACGCGCTTGCCCTGGCGCAGCAGGTCGGCGACCTTGGGGGGCAGGACGAGGGCGGCGCGGTCGTTGCGGCGGAAGAAGTCGACGAGGGCGACGGCCGTCTTCTCGGGCAGGTCCTCGTGGATGAAGTGGCCGGCCTCGGGGAAGACCTGCAGCGCGTACTTGCCCTGCATCTGGCCGATGGTGAGGGCCGTGTCGAGCCGGTCGGTGCCGGCGAGCAGCAGCAGCTTGCCGCCGCGGGCGGACAGGAAGCGCGCGCTGAGCCCCGCGAACCAGCCCTCCCAGAAGGGCTGCGTCGCCGCGAGGTCGGTGCGCCAGCGCCACGGGCGCGGCGGGCGGCCGTCGGGCAGCGCTGCGCCCTGCGGCTGCTCGACGAGCAGGGCGGGCACGGAGGTGCGGGCGGAGAGGGCGTTGCGGACGGTGCGGGAGCGGACGTGCCACTCGACGGCGGCCTCGACCGAGGCGAAGCCCGCGGGCCGGGTGGAGAGGTAGGCGTGCATGCTCTGCAGGGCGTCCATGGCGGAGCCCTCGACGACGTCGAGGACGGCGTGGCCGAGGATCTGGGGTCCGAGGGCGCCGGGGTCGGCGGCGAGCGAGGTGACGACGGCGCCGCCGAGCGAGTGGCCGACGAGGACGATGGGCGGGGGCGCGGGCCAGGCCATGCGGGCGTGGGCCAGGGCGAGGGCGGCGCGCAGGTCGGCGGTCAGCGTGGGCAGGGAGAGGTCAGGGGCGTCCTGGTCCGGGGTGGTGGTGGCGCCGTGGCCGCGGGCGTCGATGGAGAGGAAGCCGGCGTGAGGGAGGGTGCGGCGGATCTCGGCGGCGAGCAGGGCGAAGGAGAGGGCCGAGGAGCCGGCGCCGTGATGGGCGACGAAGAGGGGCCCGCCCTGCGGCGAGGGCGACGTGAGGTAGGCGTGGTAGGTGGTGGCGGCGTCGCGCTCGAGAAAGAGCTCACGCTCAAAGTACGTGGTCCACGGCACCGGCTCCCACGAGCGGCCTGGCCGCGACAGGGCGCCCCCGGGACGGGCGAACAGGCGCTGGCTCGGCGAGGGGATGATGGTGCCGGTGGACGAGGCGGACGAGGCGGACGACGAGTCGCCGTCGTCGAGGTGCTCTGGGAGATCCGGCAGGTGATCCGGCTCCCCCCCCTCCTCCTCCTCCTCCTCGGGGAGGTCGTCGAAGGGGAGGGGCTCGGGGATGGCGTCGACCTTGCGCTTGGCCCAGGCCCGCTGGAGGTCGCTCATGGTGGGTGGCGGAGGGGTGATCAGGACGGCCGAGCCATGTGAGGTGGGCTGCCGGCTTGTCGAAGGGCAGCTGTTGGTCGATGAGGCTGTTGCTGTGGGTTGCCCCGAGATGATGAGTTGGTGAGTTGAGTTGGTGAGTTGGTGAGGTGTTGGTTGGGATGACGTTGATCAGGCCGTCGAAGCCAGGAGCCAGGAGCCAGGAGCTAGGTACCAAGTCCCGTTTCGCCAGGTACCTACCTGCCTGCCTGCCGTGTCCCCCCACGCCACCGCCACAGACTCGCCAGCCTACCTACTAAAGTAAGGTACCAGCCACCGATGCGATGGGGTGCGTACGTAAGCACACCGCCGGAACCCCCTTTTCAGGCGCGCGACAGCCCCTGAGAAGTCGGAAGGCATTCAGTAAGCATCAAGTCAGTCCGCACATCAGCGTGTGCCCACCCGTTCCGCGCCGTCGTGATGCCAGGCCGCATCACCCTCTGACTGCTCGATACCAGCCCACTCACGTCTACAGCACCACTACACGCATGCACCTGGTCCGCACCAACACCGACATCACGATTCCATGGTCGTTCATTCATCCCTAGTATATGGTATCCACGAAAGGGAATGGTATCTACAGCTGCGTAGCGAGTACATTTCCGGAAAAACAAATGATCAAAGAAAAAAAAAACCGCGACATGCTGCCCAAGGCCGGACGGAACATGCCGCGGACGAAACCCTAAAGAGTGTAGGTAGGTTGGTGGTGGGTGTGATGCCAGAAGCAGAACGACGTGTGAGGATCTTGAAGAAAGTGAAGGAAAAGAAGTGGGTTGGTCTACGGTCCCGAAGTGGGGAGGGGGGTGGGGGTTCCGGATTCCGAGTTCGTCCTTGTCGTGCCGCCTCCTATTATGTGCGGTGCTGATGATGAGATGCCTTCTCATGCAAGCAGGCCTACCCGCTTAGAAGCCCCGGTATCCCCCTTGGCCGTACCCTCCCTGGCCGTATCCCTTGTTGCCGTACGACCATTCGTCGCCGTTGCCGCCCACGTCCGGCACCGTCGGCTGCCGCGAGATGGCCTGGCCCACCGGCGCCGCCGACGAGACCAGCCCCTCCCGGCTCACGCTGCGCTGGTGCATCGGCGTGCTCGGCGTCAGCGGCCTGTACGCCGGGTGCACGTTGCTGCTGCCGAGGAAGTTGAGCCCGCCGTTGCTGGCCTGGCTGGGGTGGTTCTTGTGGTACGTGTTGTACCGCGCCGCCGCCGCCGTGTCGTACATGTCGCGGGACGGGTCGCGCGCGTGCGACGACGCCGCGGGCTCGTTCTTCTCGACCGACGACGCCATCGCGTACGTCGTCTCGCCGTTGGGGCCCGCCTCCGGGTCCTTGCGGTCGAGGAGCAGCGAGTTGCGCGCGTCGAGGGGCGTGAGGTTGTCCATGTCGCGCTGCATTTTCTCTGTTCTCTCGTTAGCCATCTCGGTCCGGACACACAAGCACAAGAGCACCTACCCATCTCCTTGCGGCGCTGGCGATGCGGGTTGGCCTTGCAGCACGCGTTGATGGCGTTCCAGGCGATCAGGATGGCCAGGAGGCCGGTCAGGGCCGACTGCACGGCGATGAGCACGACACCCGTCACCGTCTGGGTCGTCTGCGCGATGCCGAACTGCTCGACGAAGACGAGGATGCACACGACGGAGAGGACGCGGACGATCTGGATCGTGATGCTGATGACGTTGCCCGACTTGCGCTCGTAGGGCCGCTTCCACAGTAGCAGGATCAGCAGCAGGGCCTCGACGATGAGCTGGCCGGAAGCCTGGGCGAGGCCGTGGCCGTCACCGGCGGCGATGATGCAGCCCTTGGCGAACATGTAGATGATGATGGGGATGAAGAGCCACCAGTAGTCCTTCTTGTACGACTCGTAGAAGAGTGAGTACTTGACCCAGTTCTCCTTCTTCTCGTAGAGGCCCGAGCTGTCTCCCTCCGCCTGCTTGAGCTTGCGAGCCGTGTGCCAGATCTTCCAGGCGAAGAAGGCGAGGATGCCCGTGAAGATGGCGAGCGTCACACCGGCCAGCGTGTTGGCGGCCCACGAGTCTCCGTGGGTGAACTGGAAGATGCAGTAAAGCACCCAGATGCCGTACAGCAGCAGGATGAGGGACGTGATGGCGCGCGCGATGGAGCCCCAGTAGTGTTCGCGGAAACCGGCAAGGGCCTTGGGGAAGTTGCCGAAGAGAGCCCAGAACTCAAGAATGACCTTGATGAGAAGGAGACCGACGACGATGGCGCCGATGACAATGGCGACGATGAGGAGGACCATCAGGAAGGTGTTGGCGGCCGGCACGCTGAGCTTGTTAACGTAGGCCTGAATGCCGTCGACGGCCTTGGTGATGCCGCTCTCGTCCGAGTCGCTCGACTCGGCGCTGTCGTCGCTCCCACCGACGTTGGTGTCGATCTGTCGGGCCAGGAGCATGGAGAAGTGCTCCAGGGCGCGCTTGGCCTTGAAGAAGCCGCCGTCGTTGTTTTGCGAGGTCGACCCGTCGGGGAACACGAGCGTGGCGTTGCGGAGCAGCTCGAAGCTGTCCTTGCTGAGGTCACCGCCCGTCATGCCGCGGAAGTTGTCGATGCCGAGCTGCAGGTCGTTCCAGGGGACGAGGCCGGTGGAGAAGGCAAAGTTCTCGGAGAAGCTGCGGTAGACAGGGGGGTAGTTGACGGACAGCATGCCGTTCATGGCCATGCCTTGGAACCATCCGAGGGTCTCGGTGAAGCTGGGGCTGGGGGTGCCGGCGCCGCCGGCGGTGCCGGCGGCGGCACTACCGCCAGCGACGGCGGAACCGAGAGCAGACACGCCGGTGGCGATGAGAGCCACGCCGGCAATGCCCACGGCAACGTAAGACACGGCGGCCACGTTGGCCGTCTTGCCGTTGGAGACCTGTGACTGGATGCAGGCCACGCTCGCCTCTTGGTCGTCGACAGACTTGAGCTCGAGGGTGGCGAGCGCAGCGATGTCGGGAACCTGAAAGGCAATGGCGGGCACCATGTCGGCGAACTCGGCGGGGATCTTCTGGGAGCCGCGGGCACCAAAGGTGCCCTCGGGGACGGGGCATAGCTGCTCGACGAAGGTGCCGCTGTCGCAAGGGTTGAAGCTGTTCGAGTAGATGTCCTGGCCGTACGCGGTGACCTTCAGTTCTGCCGTGACGTTCTGCACGCGGGTGCTGGTGCCGGAGACGTCAAAGACGACCGTCTTGTCGCCGTTGTTGTAGGTGATGTCGGCCTTGTTGACCTTGATGTCCGAGTTGCTAGGGCCGCAGGAGGTGAAGCCGACGGTGGAGAGGATTTCGTCGGCGGCGGCGGAGCTGATCAGGGTCGCGGCGAGGACGAGAAGCCTTCGCGGGCCCCATCGAGCGCCGTTGGAAGACATGTTTCGGGTAGTGTGGAATGTTGCGGTCGTGGTGGTGTGTTGAGGAATGTTTGAACCTTGGTGGGTGAGGGCGTGGTGCCCGTCCGTCTATCCAATTCGTCTATGCAGATTGAGCTTATTTTCAAGCTTCTTTCCCGAAAAAGTCCATAAACCTGTGATGCTCGCTTTCGTGGTGAAAAGTTGTCAAGTAGATGCTAGATGGGCGGTCCCTCAGGGATGTCGCGTAGAAAGGGGAGAGATAGTCTTGGAGTTATAGCTGTGTAGTCGGGAAGAGGACTCGATCGAGAGTGACGAATGGCAGAATGGTCAAAGGACGGAACAGCGATGACAGTATGTCGAAATGGTCGGTGGAAAGGCGAAGCACAGCTCGAAAGGACAAGAAACAAAGATGGCCGAGGATCAACCTGGAACGAAGGGAAGGCGGCAAGGGAAAAAAGATGCCTTTGGGGGTGTGAGGGCGCTACGAGGTCAGGCCCGGGCGGGACTCGCTCTCTCGATGGTCGTGTATCTGCTCGAGGCAGTCCTGATCCGACGACAATGTGACGAAGCGGCGGAGGAGAGAGAGGACGAGGTCAAAGGCGGCGGTAGTGGTGGTTATGGTGGTGGGATGTCGTGGGTGAAGAGGGCCCAAGATGAGGCCACAGCGGCAAGGTGAAACGAGCGGACGGTCGACGATGGGGTCTTGCCGTCGGTTAGTGTGTTGCGGGCGGATGTTGCAAAAGAGATAGAGAGAGAGAGAGAAAGATGCTAAGAAAACGAATGAGGGTGTATTCAAAAAGCAACCGAGCGACGGGGTGGGCAAAGGAGCAAAAAAGCACACAGGACAATGCGGTGCAGAGCGAACGGACGTGAGGCGAGGTGAGGTTGGGGGGAGGCCAGGAGACAGAACAGGGCAGGCAGACAGGGACTGGAGACTGGAGAGAAGAAAGGGACAGAGAGGGGCACGAGCGCCTGGCCGTCGCGGCCCATGGTTGGCTGGGGAGGGCTGGGCCACTGCCCTGATTGACCCTCTGGTCCACTGGCGAGCCCCCTGTGGGGTGCCTTCCAGGGAGCGTCCATAGTGCCCTGGGTTGCTGCTGCCCAGTGCTGGCGCCCTCCTGCCCGGTTTGCCGTTTGCTGGGTGGGTGCTGTCCTTCCCTGTCCTTCCCTGTCCCTTCACTTCACACCCGCCACGACCTGGTGCCAGCCAGCGGAGGCCGCGGAGTCAGTCGTTCTGGCTGCCCATGCCCAGCCCGCTGCTTGATTGTCCTCCTTGGATCCAATCAGCCAGACCCGCTCTGCTGTGCAGAGAACCGCCCGTCCCTGCCATGGTGCGGCCAGCCCGCGGCCCCTGGCCCAGCAATCCATCCACCATCGTGGATATTCTGCGACGGCGCCTTGGGGTCTCAGAGCCGGGCACTGGGCAGAGGCTAGACACGCAGGGGGGGCCGTCGAGATCGTTTCCAGGGGGGCGACCCCTGGCCCGGTGCCGTTAGCACCCTTAGCGCGTCCAGTGTAGCGGCCATCCGCCCCCTCATTGGCCGCCGCCCCGGCGCCACCCCCTGGCCCCGGTCCGCCGTGAAACCGCGCCAGGAACAAGACCCCGGAATCTCTCTTTTCGCTTGTCAAATCGATACGAACTCGATCAAACTTACCTTGGCCTCCTATCTGTCTCTCTCTTTCCCTCTCCCTGCTCCCGTCTGGTCTGGCCTCTCCTCTTTGCCAGGACTGCCAACCTGCACCGGCTCGTAACAAACGGGTGGATGACGACGACGACGCCTCGGGCCACGTCTATGCATGTTTTCTCCGACGCCATGCATTTCTGGCCCTGGCGCCGCCCTCAAGATGTGCCGCGCCGCGATTCATGATCAGTCGGTCACCCGCCAGCACAACCGCTTCGCGGCGGAGGACGCCTGCCAGACGGGCGATCAGAACAAACCCGCGGCACTGCACGCTTCAGAACAGGACGGGCCCCGGCACGCACGCACGCACGCGCACCCCATCTCCAGCCGTCTGTCCGTCCCATGTGCTCTCCCAGCCCTTCTCCTCCCTAGAAAAGGCCGCGACGAACCATGGCCACCAGATCATGGCCGAACGCCCCTCCCCCCCCTCCCCCCCTCTTTCCCTCCTCGTGGCGTTTGTTTCCTGCTCGACGAGTGCTTCAGGCGACCGCCATCTTGCTTCTCCCTCTCTGGCCGTCTGTTGTCGGCCAGCCCCTCGATCCTCGATGTGCGTTTGACCTGTGATGTGTTTCTTTTTTTGCCCCCAACTTCAGTGCCTCGTGTGCTCACTCGAGCCACAGGAGGCATCCGAAGACGCTTGAAACGCTGTGGTGGCCAGCCGTGGCGTGATGTGATGGATGTCTGCTCTCGCTGACTCTTTCCGCCCAGTCAGCCGACCCATAATGAATGATCAATGCACAAGTCTTCTCGAAGCTCCTCGGACAAAGTGAGATCGGCAGACCGCAAGGGTTTAGAGGCGAGCCAAGGTATATTGATAGTAACAGTACATTTCGTTCGTCAAAAAGGCCGTCCATTGCATCCCGTCCACCGGGCCATAGCCGGCCCCGGTTATAGTCGCCCCTCTTATGCCGTTACTTCATGAATGGAGAGAGAGAGAGAGAGACACACACACACAGAAAAGCCCACCTTGAAAAACTCCCCCGCCTTGGAAGAAGAAGAGAAGAAATCGCGAACATGGGGGGAAAGGGTATCCAAAGCCACAACTGGAAATACGTTCGGGATCGAAAGATCGCTTCAAACAGACAAGAAACAAAACAAAAGCAAATCTCACACAAGGTTACTGAGGCACGTAAAAGCCGTTCGCCTCCTGGTTTGGTGACCGTGAGTAGGGTGATGTCCTGCCTTGCGCCGCGTACTGCGCCATGTTGACGTGGGCTGGACCCTGGGCGTGGCTGTGGCCTTGCCCCTGTCCCATAAACATGCCATACTGCATGGAGCTGTCCATCGTCATCTGTCCCATCCCCGGCTGGTGCACACCCAGGGCATCAGTCTCGAGCGCGGGGAACGGTTCAACGTTGGGCGGTACCGTCATGTACTGATCTTGTCGTCCCCCGTAAGAGTTGGACGGCAGTGCCATGTTTTGGTACCCGGACTGACCGAAGCCCATTCCATTTGATTGGTCGATCAGCGGGGACGAGTAAAAGTCTTGGCTGTTGGCTCCATACGGTGAGGAGAACGTGGACTCATCGAACTGGGTATTTTCCAGGCCCGAGTACTCAAACGAGCCTCCGTTGTTGTCGCCATATGCCCTGGAGTCGGACATCATGCCGGAAGAGCGGCCCAGCGCCGGTGGGTATGTCGCTTGGCCGTATCGATGGAAGTGCGGCAGATCGCTCTGCTTGGGCATCGCCTCGTTGAAGGGCATGGGGGCGTTGAAAGGCGCCCGCGGCGGGGCATCCTGGACCGGGCTGATAATGGTATCAGCCTCGAGCTCCCTCAGTGCCACGAGGCGCAACACAGGGAGGCTGATCTGTTCCATATGCTTGGCGAGATGGACAGTGAGCTTCTTCCACGAAGGGAACGACTTTCCGCAAAACCGGCACGGCTCGTCCTGGGGCTTGACCTGCGTATCTGCATGGCACTGCTCAACCTTCTGCCAGGTGGGGTCAGCCCCTGTCTGCCGCTTCATCGCAGCCTTGGTCTTGACCTTGGGCTCTGGGAACTTGTGCTCCCGCACCAGATGTTGCAGGAAGTTGTCCCGTCGGTAGCAGGTGTGGGTGCAGTCCTCGACATCGCAGGTCCACCACTCGAGATGACGATGCCCTTCGTTCTCGTGGCGCACCCAGTCCGCTTTGCGCTTGAAAATCTTGGGCTCGCGGCACCGGTCCCAGGTACACGTGAATGGCTGCACATCCTCGTGGACGTGCTTCGTCCAGTCCGAAGGCTTGTTGAACTTCTTGGCTTGGAAGCAGAGTTGGCATTCAAACTCAGCGGGAAGACTTGGGGTGGGTGGCATGGGAATGTCCGGGGGGAAGCTTTCTTGCGTGATGGCACCTTCGACAGGAGTCATGTCGCCGTCGTCGATATCATAGTTGACGGACAGCGGGTCAAGGCCCTTGGGGTCTCCCTTCTGATCGAGGACGGTGGCGCCTCCGCCCAATGCCACACAGAGCGGGCCACACGAGCAGCTGGAGCCGACCTGCAGGTGCTTCACCTTGAAGTTGAGCAATTGCTTGTAACGGATGATTTGCTGGTGAGCGATACGATCCACCAGATAGCTACAGCTTGTCTCAAGGCCCGGGTTCAGGCGCAGGATGTGCTGTTGGAACCCGCTAAACGTGGGCGTGATGTCACTGATCATCTTGTTCGACTCAACCCTCATGTCGCCGTCGTCGCCGTCATCGTCCTCATCGTCATCGTCGTCCATGTCGACGTTGGCGGTCGTGGCCAGAGTCGCAACGGGTGGGCCACCGGTCTTCCGCCACATGCCCACCAGGTTGGAATGGGTCTCGCCGGTGCTGGCCTTCGGAAGGTCGGACTTGCTCCTCGGCCGCCGCAGGGTGTTCTTCACCTGCAGAGAGCCAAAAGGACTTCTCGGTGAGGCGAGGGGCGTGGCACTGATGGAGCTGTTCCGGGCGTGGGTCGTACCGATGGACGCGACGCTATTACCCATGGAGACGAGAGCAGTGTTGATGCTGGGAACCGGGCCCTTCTTGTTGCCCCAGCTCGAGGTCCGGGAGGGAGGAGCGAGATGGGGGATACTGTCACGGTGTTCAGGGCTCTGGTTCTCGGGCTGGGGGCTCTCCTCGCCGTGTGTGCTCCGGGAACGCTTGAGCAGTCCACTGGCGCTGGGCCGTCGGACAAGACCTCGCAGGTCTTGCAAGAGACTCGGCCGCCGTGTTCCTCGATCTCCGCGAGTGCCCTCGCCTCGAGCAATCGAGAGCTTTTTCAAGAGCTTGCCACTAGTGACGCCTTCCATGTCGACATCGATCAAGCTGGGAAGACTGCGGCGCCTCGTGCCCCACGTCGCTGCCTTGGAAACGATGGATTCATTATCCCACATCTTATTGAACCGTGCGATGGCGGCCTGTGAGGACTCGGGCTGGTATCGCTCGCCTTGGCTGCTGATGGGATGCGACATGGGCGCGTTGCCCCATTTGTTATTGGCGTGCAAAATATCCAGATCCGTCTGAGTCATTTCACCACCTTGGGGGAGGAAATAGACCTGATCTGCCAGATACTTGTTCTCGGTCTGGTCGCCCAGGGGGATGTTGTCATCGACAGTCCTGTTGGGGTCCGCCCTGTCGAGCGATGCGATGGAGGATGGAGGTTCTTCCTGGGGGGGGCTCTGCACCACGTTGCCTGTAAGCCACTTGCCAACCTCGACATTCTTCTCCTCGATTTCGCGGCGCGTAACCATCTCATTGGGGCTTGTCGTCTCAGCGGCGGTCCGGCTTCCAGGTTCCAGCCCGCTGCGGCTGATGGACGAAGTCCTACGCCGAATGCTCGAGTCGTCCTTGGGCTGGGGCGGTGGCGGCATTGACGCGGTCCGGTCATCGGTATACATCAGATCGCCGGCAGCGGAATACGCGCCGCGAACCGTGACCGGGGCATCGTCATCCGGGGTAAAAGTACGCTCGAGGGCCGGAGCGGGTTGAGCTTCGTCCTTCCCCCATAGGGACACGGTCACGCGTGGACTCTGAGCGGCCGTGATGGGTGGCCGAGGAACAAGATCCTCTTCACTCGAACGCCCGCTCCGACTCGGATCAGGGGTGAGCTGCAGGGAAGGCGTCGTCGCGAAAGTTGGGATCGGGGGGGCCGCGAAGGGCTTCTGGAGATCCCGGGGCGAGACGGAGTCAGGCAGTCTGTCGGCGTGCTGGACTGCGTATGCCCTCTGATCGCTCGCCGGCGAAGGAGTATACATGGAAGCTGTCTGTTCTGGGCTGAGAGGGTACGTGCTGAGATCTGAGGTCTTGCGTGGACGATTTCCGTCGAACGACTGAGATGCAGGGGTGGTCCCGAAACTGCTGGTTCTGCTCAGAGGCAGTAGGCTCTCGTCGAGGATGGAGGGCGTGCCACCTTCGGTGCTGTTGAAGTCGACACCAAAGAAGGGGTCGGTATCGTCGATGTCGCTGTACTCGCTCGTGTGATACTGACTGTACAGGGCGGAGATGGATTCGGCCGGCGTGTTGGTGGTATTCTGGTTGGGCGAAGCCGAGTTGTTTGGGAGGTGGGGGGAGAAAGGGGACAGGCGGTTGTTGTGGTTGTTGTAGTTGGGGGTACCAGAGAGCTGAGACTGCAGGCCACCGGAGGATGCCTGGTTCTGGGGATCAGGCCCTTGGTCGTCGTGGAGGTAAGGGTTCGACATTGTGTATGTCGAGGCCATAATGGCGCGGGCCGAGTGGGGTCGAGGAGCCTTCAAGGACGGTTCCGAAGCCAATGTGGGAAAGGCGAGGACGAGCTGCAATGCGCGAATAGACTCTTCCCCAGCACTCTGTGGATGAGGACGTCGACTCAGAGGAACGTGGTCATGATCTTGGTGCGGGGCGGGAACGATGGTGTTGGCGTGTGGACGATGGGTGTCTCGTTAAGAGAGGGCCGCGAAGCTGCGGGAGGCTGGGCGGAATCGCTGCTCTGGCGAGGCGAACGGGCCGAAAGACAGAATTCCTTGAACTGCGCGGGCGAGGCCGGAGATCAAGACAAGTTGCCGCTTGGAGGAGAGACTGGCGGCTAGAAGGCGATTGACAGCGGGAGCGCGCGTGTACTGGCTGACAAGAGGCGACGGGAACACCGGGGACGACTGAGCACGGCGAGGACTGGCCGACGAGTAATGTGAGGTCAGTTCGCACGCGAAGGTCGAGATCGATGTCGAGGTCGAGGTCGAGGTCGAGGTCGAGGTCGAGGTCGAGGTCGAGGTCGAGGTCGAGGTCGAGGTCGAGATCGGGGATGCGAGTCGCGAATATGGCTTGCGACGCAAGGTGGGAGCGGAATCTGGTGTGTAGAGGAGGGAAAGCCGGGATGATCTACTTCTGAGGCAGATTGACCCATGCAAGTCCAGTCCAGCAACTCAGCCCAGAGCGGGACGGCGCAGCACGCAGAGAGATGCAGGTGCCGGGGGGGAGACTGCGGGAGAGGCGTGCCACGGAGCGAGTGGTGGTGTGGTCGAGGTAGAGGTGGTGACGGGATGATTGCCAAAGACGGAGGACTGTGAGGATGGGAAGATGGAGGTATGTAGGTGGAGGGGTGAGTCGAAGGTGAAGTGGGATGTGACGGGATGGAGCGAGATGGGACCGTGCAGTGCCTGCCTATCTAAGGTACGTCGGTAGCCTACCTACGTACCTACCGCCTAGCGCCTGGGGTGCGGTACTAGTACTGTCACGCTGGCTGTGGTAGGCTACCTACCTACTTCGCTGACCGAGCTCTCTCATCTGTTCTGTTGGTGAAAGGCCGGCCGGCGCCTGCGCGGCTCGAAACCGCGGGCGGTAATAGCGGGCAAACACCACCCCAACTCCACGGCGCTGCCCCTGCCCTGCCCTGCCCCGCCTACCTCCTGCCTGCCTGCCAGATGCGGATCCTCCGGCTCTGAGTGGCCCAGCTGCGAACCAGTCCACCTGGAGCCCCACTAGGGCGGAACTGTCCATCGACAGGCGCGGGTCGCACCTGAGGTGTGACGGGAGAGGGGGTACCGAACGCCAGTCTTGGGGATACCGCCTCGCGTGGCTGATTTCGGCTGTCCCTGGTGCGTACAGCAGCTCAACCGATGTACCCGAGTCCTCCGTCCGAGTACCCACGAGGCTTTCTCGCGCCCGCCCTCAGCCCCAAATGGCGTTTGGAAGCAGATAGCTGAGGGGAGGGCCACCCCTGACAGGCAGCTAGAGAAGGCTGCCAGCACCAGCGCATCGCTTTCATTGCCTACCTACCTAGGCATCTATCTACCTAAGGCAACCGGGGATCCATTCTCCCCAGGCCGAGCCGGTGCTTGTGCTGCTTCCACCGAACTTTGGCGAGGCATTCTTGCGATCCCAACCATGCCAGCCTACCCACCCGGCCACTGTGGTCGCTCGACAAGCGAGACTGCCAGCGCCAGGGCATTTTCCACTTTCATCCATCCATCCCTTCGACCATGTTGATCTCACAACACTTGGCTTTCAGCCCCCGTCTCGGCTTGCAGAGGTTGATGTCATGGTCCGGCACACGGCACGACCAGGCTTGGTCCCTCCCCCCCGGTGGCTCGCTTGGAACCCGATCTTCGGGGGAGTGAGCCCTACGCCTCCTTCGGCCCCACGCCGTTTTCCCTTCTAGCTTTGGCACCAGGCTCCTCTCGTCGGACCGCTCGACCTCTGCCGAAGCTTAGCTGATCTCGCTCGAGTCGAGGAGGACCAGTCGTAGCGCCAACCTCGGGACGTTCGTAGCACCCGTTCGTGGAGGGGAATTGCTCTGCCAGCATCGCCTGATTCCCTCCCCACCTCGCTTGCTGGCGTCGCGCTGCCAGCTTACCCGGTGCCAGCGTGCGTACCAAGCTTTCGGTCCCAGGCCACTCACAGTCCCGCTGAAATCGACGTACCCGTCCACGTACCTGCTGGCACTCGGTCACCCGGTCGCATGTCGCGCATGTCGAGCCCTCCTCCTTGCGTCCGACGCGTCGCGAAACCCTCCCCCCCAGACCCCCAGAAAGAGGCGATGAACTCGATGCGAACGCCGATGCTGTCCGACATGCGCAGCGTCGCATCGTGAAGCCAAAAACGGGCGCAGGGACATCGGTGTCGGTAACGACAAGCCGGGTGTGACGGCAGGTCGTGCTCTGCCCCAGCCCCAACCAGCCCCAGCACCAGCACGGCAGTGGTGACAGCAACAGCAATAGCAGCACAGCACTGCACTGCACAGCCGCAGCCGCAGCGAGGCGGAACACCCCATATGCCCCTCCAGGCCTCCACGATGGAGGCTGCGCACTGCCCTGCGCACCGCACCAGCGCCCCATGCACCTCTGATCTGACAGCGACTGCCCTGCACAGCATTCTTGTTTCTGTTTGATCCCGCCCTTTTTCCATACCGAAACCGAGCTGCGGTCGGGCTGTCAGGCAGTCCTTCCATCGGAGTCGAGACCGATGCCTCTCCTTTCCCAGCGCCCGTAACCCTCAGTCACAGCTCTGCCCCCAAATCGCAGTGTCATTGTTTTGGCAAATGGCGAATGGCAATCGGCTGCGCTGCCAGTGGCCCTGCCACCCTGCCGCCGCCGGGCGGCTAGGCTGAGGTTGGCGATTAGTTTCGAGGTCGACGGCCAAGGGGGGCCGGCGGCCAATCGATTGTTTGGCGTGGTGATTCGCTGAATGCCCGTGTCCTTCTTGTCGGTCCTTTCGTGCTGCGGCATGACATCAACAGGGGCAAGACAATCGGTAGTTCTGTTCTGCAGATTCGCGATTCCTAGTGCATGCTCGACCAGCTCGTCTTTCGCGAGTGATGATGTGCTTGCTGGACTTGTTTCGTCTGCCACCAGCGGAAGGCTGGCAGTTTCCAACTTGTAGAGCACCGTACCGCAGTGCTCAGTCGCGTAACGAAGATCTTATCTAATCGATGATTTGGGCACGTGCCCCATTGCAACGGCCCCCTTCTGACTTGGGACCAAGCGCGTGAGGTCGAGTAGAGTTCGAGTGGAGATGAATTCTTTCAACATCCAATGAGTAGCTCAGACCGACTACCACCGCCAAGCACCTCATCCAGCTCTCCTCACTTGCATCATCCGGATCGCATCACGAAGCTCGTCGGTCCCAGGCTCCAGAAGTCTTCTAGGCATCTAGACTATCTAAGAAGACATATGACCGGCAGCTTGGTATCGTCACTATCTCTGCGAATGTAGCAACTTCGATCCCCTGCGGCGAGCACCGGACAGCCTCTCACTCATCGTCGACCGCCACGGCCTCAGAAGCCGAGGGGCTGCATCGCGACGACTGAATAGCCTCTCTATCCCCATCAGCCCTGGTATCATTTGGTCTCCGAAGTAGCTTGCAGTGGCCCAGAGCCAAACCGTCGCCGACATGTTCCAAGTACGTCCCACAAACCCGAATTCCGACGCCGCTGGTGCCGCTCCTCGCCCGATCGTCGTGTCGCGCAGGACGACGTGACGAGCTGTGCGAAGGAACCCACGGAAAGGCATCCGGAACCTACGAGCCCGAAGCTGACACGTCCAGCCAAACCCCGAAGACCATCTCCACCTGCGGCTCCACCGCGCCCGCTCCGTGATCCTCACCTCCGACGAGTCCGTTCCCGGTCCCTTCCCTCTCCCACCTTTCCTTGCTCGTGCTGACCGGACCGCAGGCTCGTCGAGCTCCGCGCCGCACAGCGCACCTTCGAGGGCGCCTACATGCGCACGGCGCTGGGCCAGTTCTCCTTCGCCCTCATCATCCTCAAGATCTTCACCTCCGAGTTCTACGCCATCGGCGCCCTCTTCGCCGTCTACGGCGCCGCCGTCATGCTCGTCGCCATCTACCGCCGCTACGAGGGCAACCGCCAGTTCTTCCTCACCGCCCCCGAGGTCGACCCCGCCGGCGACCGCGCCCCCGCCGCCGGCGACGACGCCCCGACCAAGAAGTTCCGCACCTCCGGCAACAGCGTCGCCCTGCTCGCCGGCCTGAGCCTCGCCGCCTATACCACGCTGCTGGTCTTGACGTGGCAGCTGGTCAGTTGAGGGAGAGTCCGGGTGTGAGGTCGCGGTGCGCCTCAGCGACTCGAACGGTTCCGGCCGCCCTGCTAGTTGTGGGAGGGGGGATGGCGAGCCTGGAAACGTTGAGGGGGCCGTGGGAGCTATCGAATCGCCATTGGCCCTTGTATTGTTGTTCCTTGGACGGAATGCTCTTGATGTGGAGAATTCCTTTACGACACGGCAAAAATATATCTCATTTCAAGATTTCGCCTCACCGAAGCATAACAGCCAAAAGTACGCTGCACACTCACGAGCCGGATACCTTGTCCGCCACCCACAGCACATTCTACCCGAACGATTCGTGTCTTGTCCGGCTTGGCTAAGATATGCTAAAAAAACGAAAGTCGTAAGGTATACGTAGTCTAGGCTAAGCAAGGAAAATGATTTCAACACACATCGCTAGATCGCTTGACGGGTATCTGGTGCGAGACGCATCAAGCAAAAGACTTCTGGACTGCTCGCGGCCAAGCCAGGCCTCCCCAAAAACGGATGCCGAAGAAAAAGCGTCGACAAACCGCCGTCTGATCAATGTCTTACCCTGGTGCCCCATGCAGATCCTGGGACTGGCACCCTCAGCCGAGGATCCAACTCCTTCCGTTTCCTCCCAATTTCCCGCCTGTCGATAGAGTTGCCGTACTCGTGTCCCTTTGTGTTGAACGCCGCCGATTCCTGTCCTTCGCTGCCACCCAGCCTCGTTCCATGCCAGGAAGTTTCCGAGCCGTTGAAAATGACCATCCGTCGGGGTTCTCCCCGAGTCTCCCAACCTTAAATTGACCACACCTTTCCGTTATCTCGAGTGTCAGCCCAACGGCCAACCAATCTTGCGTCGAAAGCCCACAAGTGCGTAGTCTTTTTTTTTCGTCTGCCGAGGCAGTCTCTCCGTTACATCTCCCGGAGGCAGTACATTGGTCGTACAGTGTGGTCGTTAGGATCGAATGTCAAAATCAAACCCCTGACTCGCTTAGCCAACGACTATCTGCACACGCCTTCAACAGCATCGCCTAATGGCCCACCTTGTCGATGTGGTTGAACAGTTCGCGTTCGAGTAAATGACACCTGCTCGTTCATGTAAGAGCAATACTCTTTTCTCTCCCACTCGGTCAGAGCATTTATCGAACGGCAGGTGCAGCCACGAATTATGCGCTTGTTCACAGCTCACATTCCTCTTTGTGATGCTTTCGACCTTGACCACATAGCCGCGCCCGATTAACGACCCGAGTAGTACATTCCCACGGGCTGTGCTGGATGGTCATTCGATGTCGGAATCTGATCGCTCGGTTGTGTCGTTGTGTGTGACGTCTGGTCGCCATACTCCCAATTTCCGTAAGTCTCCCCCGTTGGCCTTGCGAATGGATATTGCTGTTGCCACGAACCGTAAGTCGACTGCAGCACGCCGCCAGCAGGTACCGAGTTGCCATGTGTCATGGTTGCGGCAGACCCATTCTCTGCACCCGAGACTGTTGTCTGCACTGTCTGAGGATACGCGCCGGCAGACATGCCGGGTCCGTTCCGTACGTACGGTCGCGCTTGCTGCTGCATCGTAGGGTACTGCGGCGACACATGTCCATCACTGCTGTAGGAGACGGCTCGAGGCGGAGCGGGTGCATACGAGGCCCACGATAAGTCTTCTCGGACGCCATGTTCGGAGCCTGCTGCCGAAGCCCACCCTGTCGGCGGGTTGGGAGCATTGGGCGTGTAGGGCGAAAACGACGGCGTTATGGGAGATTCGGTGCCTTGATAGGCTCTCCAAGGCGTGTTCGATTCCACAGGTCTCGTGGCAGGGTTGGGGCTGTCATCTGAAGCCATCCAATTTGGCATATGCTGTGCAGCCATGTCATATGGTCGAGAGTTTGACGTGGCATTCGCTGGCACTTTTCATCACCAGTCAGCTCTTTGCTCCTTCGCGGGGACTCTCATGGGCTTACACTTTGATTCCGACGAGAAACCTTCTGCGCCGGCAGATTTGATACTCAGCGGCGGCGCCATATGCTGCGCTCCGGGCACAGCCAGGGGCGCGTATTGAGGCACCGCAGTAAGGGCCTCAGGGGGATGTCTCGGGGCCATTGCGGGCGAGGGAGAGGCTGATTCGATATTGGAGCCGGTTGACGCGCGCGACGGCGCTTTCGGGCGGGCGTCGACGGACGGCTGCTGGTCGACGGGAAAGAAACTGCAATCCTTCTTCAAGCGAATGCAGTTGACGCAGCGACCTTGTACATCAGACGTTGACGGTATGCATCGGATCTTCCGCCGTCGACAATGGCCTTGATAGCGTGAGCATCAGCATCATCAGGAGGCCGGCGTGGAGGACTGGTTCGGGAGACTACTTACCACAGGCTACCGAAGTTCGATGGTAGCCCAGTTTGTTCCTTCGCTTGTCTGCAGCGAGACCCAGTTGAGAAGGATCCGGTACACCATTTTGCAGTGGCCTGACGTCAGGCGTAGAGGCCGAATGCTTCAACCTTTGACTAGCCAGCTGGAAGGAGTCTTTATGCATGTCCATGGAGGCGCTGTTACTGCTCGGAGGACAGACCTGATAGTTCTGGGTGTAGACAGATGGTGGAACATTGGTCTCCGTGCCTTGCGATGAGACCTGCGAGGGCGGGTATTGGTAGGTCATGTTGGCGATTCTCGTCGTTGCGGGTGCTTTGGCGAGCAACGGTGATCGGCAACGATGTTATACCGAGGAGTTTCTTCCTGTGAGATACCGGCGTAGCACTGCTGGCCATGGAGTGACTAGAGCAAGACAGAGAAGAGGCTCACAAGTGTTCCACGTCTTGAAGCAGCTGACCAGTGGCGTGAGTTGGGCAGACAAGGGGGGCCAGCTAGACCAAGATTGGCGAGCGACCAGCGAAATAATCAGCACGCCTCGTCGTTGCCAGTGTGCCAGCGGTAGCTCGCGCACAGATGGTTGAACAGCGGACGGCAAGCCGCAAGGTTGTTGATGAACTCCCTGTGACGGCGGGGGTGTGGTCCCTGGTGAGGAGATGAAGACCCAGACGTGGCCGTTCTTATTCGCGAGTCTGGAGCAGTGACTACACCCAAAGGCGGGAGGAGCGACCTGGAAGGAAAGAAGCCAGGGATAGACGGGCCAATCGAGATGGACAGAGAGCGCTGAAGTCCTGCAAGTGCGGCACCTGGTACGAGAGGCGTACCAAGGTTGGGAGTTCTTCTGGGGCGGGGGTCTGGGGCCAATCTGCGCCTGGTCGAGATGACACCTATTTGTTGGTCCTTTCCCTTCTCCGCCGTCCAAGTTGGGAGGGTGGGTGGGGAGGGCTCGATTGTCAAGCAGAGGATGACGAGCACTCGAGCGACTGCGAGTCGAGTGGCTGTATGATGTTCGTCCACGATGTGAATGGGCTTCCTTCCTAGGACTTCCTCGACGGCGTAGGACCGTAGCAAACGGTTCCTTGCAGAGCTACGAGTGGCGACAACCACTCGAGATCGGCAGCTTCGGTTATGTTCTACTACATTGTCAGTATCGATTCCTGGTCTGCCCGTGGGTCCTGCGTTGCCACTCGAGATCTACGGCATAGCATTGCTACGTCTCCGAAGGAACCCGCGGCAGTGGTGGATCGCGGTGAAGAAAGGACGACAAAAATGACAACAAGGGTTGGCGGGAAGTGACCTTGACCAAGGATGAGGGGGGTGTGGGTGATCCGGGCAACCATGCCTGAGCCGCCCACATTCGCTTGACAACTGAGCTAGTATAGTCCAGGGGGAGGCGGAGCTATAGAAGGACGTACCAAATTAGAAGTCAACCGACGATGATATTCCTCGCCGAAATGGATGATATATTGTGGTCCAAGAAAGACACCACGACCGATATCCTTGCGAGGAGGGCCTCGAATCGACGATGAACAAGTCGAACAGCCGCCTAATGTTGCGTGCAAGCCCAAGGTATCGATGACCTTGTCTTCAGTTGGCAGCCGATTCGACGGCTACAAGTAGAGTGAGTCGCTAGGCGGGCGACGGAAGGCCACGAACCAAGCGCAGGAGTCTGGACTGGCAGAGGCGCCGTGACAACAGACCGCCCGTATAAGGGTCGTCAAAGGAGGAGGGATACTCAAGGCGTCGGGAAGCTCGGTGTTCGTTTGGTCGACTCTACTCCTAAGACTTGCCAATGCACTGGACTCGGCCCTGGTTGCGCTTCGCTCTCTTTCATTCAGGTGGGTTTGTCGTTGGGACTCCGCCGATCCAACCAAGGATCTTGAAGTTGGCAGCGGGCGGTGTTGTCCGAGCGTCGAAGGAGGGCCGTCTGGGGATCGCGTCACCGCTTGGTCAAGATGTCTGGTAAGTGAGTGCTTTGTTGGCAGGCTGTCAAGTTATGTGAATGGCAGTCCGTCGGACACTGCGCGGCGTGGGGCTCGTGGCGTGGACCACTCTCTGGATCGGGTGGTTGGTTGATGCTGGTGTCTCACTGGCCCCCAATTCCTCTGCCGTCAATGCCACGGGCTCAGGCTATCGAATGTGGCCTCTGCCAGAGTTTGCTTGGGGTGGTCGTTACTCTTCTTCCGTCAGGGCCACCCAGGAGCCTTGTGGAAGGTCCTGAGGTTGCGTCGGAGGCTAGGATCAACCCCGAGGTTTGAGGCAAACTTGGGCCACGGTTGAGTTGACTCTGGGCTCATGGGATCCCAGTCCACATTCAGGGGCCTGCGAAATAAGATATTTGTGTCGACAATTGGTTCAGGAGTAGGTTGGTGAGTGCGAGAGACAAGGGGGTGATGGCGGACGGTGCCGATCGTGGAATCCAGGTGATAACGCCGACAGCCCCTCCACTGAAGGAGGCTTCGCTGGTCCTATGCTTCAGGGGTCTCGGGGGAGAGATACGTGGAAGGGTTATAATGAGCTGGCAAAGACAGTTGTGCGGCGAAGGGGGGGTGAGTGGCTAGCAGGGGGAAAGAAATAAGAAGCAAGATAAAAATGGGCCTTGAAGAAGTCTGAGGCGGCTACGCAATAATATGCATGGACATCAAGGAAAAGAAAGGATGGTCTCTCTTATTTGGGCTTTGGCCAGAGGCTGAAACTCCATGGCCAGAGGCGCTTCCTCGGATCGGTGTATGGATCTGCTTCCATGGCTTCCATTTGACGCCCTCGGGATCCTTGTCGTTGCATCGCGTCCCAGATACCCACGGGGTTCCTGGGGCTGCCGGCGGGCAGGATCTTGAGCGTTGCGTAGGGGACTGGGCAGAATTACAGGTCATCAGATGGATCTTTCATCCCAGTTCTGCCAGTCCAGACCATGATGACGCCTCCAAATGTCGCGCTTCAAGAGTGAAGGGGAGGGGTTTGGACGGTGAACTCGTCTCATGCGCAAGACATGGTACCATGGTTAACATGCTCTGCTTGGACCCCCCTGGTTCCATTCTCCTCCCCCCCCCAGGTAAATCGTTCGCGATTGATCAGAGACAAGCATGCCATCGATTACTTTTGATCCCCATCCCGTCCACCTTGTCAACAAGGGTGGCAGGGGGGTGGGGCCAGGCATGTTGGGAACGATCGAGAGGGCCGACTAGATGACGACTTCTAGACAGCAGTCGACGCATCCCTGAGAGACTGCTGCAGCTTCAGACAGGCCGCCGAGAGGGGGTTCGGGCGTGGAGCATGCGTCGTGGCTTGAGCTGGGTCGCAGGGGGCGTTTGAGGCCCATGGAATTGCGATGCGTCTCGGCGGCAGGCATCTGGTCGCTCGCGCGTGCGTCTTCAAGCGCCCCGAAATTGTCGTGCTCGCATCTTGTTGTACCGTCGTTTGAGGAGAATCAGGCTCTCCTGCTGAGCACCTAGCCAGCCATGTAATTACGTCCCAAGACACGACGAGGTGGTGAAATGGTCAAGGGCACGTACCATGGATTCAGGCCAACAGAAATCTGCCTTTTCATCCCATGCCGAAACCTGTCATGTCATTAGACCAGGGAGTAGTCGAGTCCGGACTACGCCCGGCGTGTCTTGGCCCCCGCCCATGGCTAGGAACAAAGATCGTCCCCAAAGCACTTTGATCATCCGAGGTACGAGAACGGGCGTTTCCTCCATCCCATTGAGCTCGAGGGCCGGAAGTCTACCTCCCTATTTCCGCCTCTTTCAGCAGACTTTCGATTCACAGACCCACTTTGTGCTGGACCTTCAAGACGATGGGGTTGGCTGAAGGCTTCCGCCAAGCGTCCTTGATCTCGACAACGCAGAAGAAACACGGTTCCCTGGAGCGCGGCTAGGTGCCTCGAGAAATGATTCCAAGGATGCCACAGCGAGGAGTTTGCGGGTCCAGTTCATTCCGAGTCGAAACGGCGCAGTGAATATGCAGAGAACGACACAAGCCCTGTGGCGTATCAAGTTATCGCCAAAGCTCAGACAAGGCTCACATTAGCAGTTTATGCCTTCAACAAAGCCATGCCCTTGTATTTCGGCTAGACTGGTAAGGTGGTCAGCTCGCCTCCCGAGCCCATGAAGGAGCCGACAAGGACTCTTTGGGCCAGTAATTACACTCGTCCATGTGCGAGCAGCAGGGTTTGACGGCGGTGGTCACAACGCCACGCCAACGGACCCCAAGTGCTCCGAGAACTACGACCAGTCATCGATGGTCCCGCAGCTGGCCATTCTGTGATTATGTGGTGGTGCCCCCGTGCTCGATTGACGGATCATTATGTGATGAGGGCCAGGTTGGCCAGTCTCATAAGTACTCGGCCACCAGGAGCTGAATATGGAGAAGCATTTGTCTGATCCGCGTGGCTGAACCTGGAATATGACGTCTCTCACTGGTCTGTTCCGTAAGGGTGCATCGTAACGTCGCAGGGCGGCGAGGTCAAGATAGGACGAACTTGATCTGGCCACGCGCCGGGGTGTGGGCACCCTGGACGCCGCGCCAGTTGTCGATCAGGGCTGATGTGCAGCTAGGATCCGTTGACTTGCGGGAGGACCTGCCTCTTGATGAGGTCCCCCCCACATCCATCAGTCGATGTCAACTGCGCGTTAGCAACGGAGCACTCCTGAAAATCAAACGCCAACTGAATCAGTCGAACGGGGACTGCCGGGCGACACTGGGGCCAGGTCGGCCATCGTCGGCTCGATTTGGCGGATCGCGCCTGTCAGACAAAAGGTTGTGCTGCGGAAGGACAAGCAATTCAGAGACATGCAGAGGGCGTCTGGGGGGCCCAAGTGCCGAGCCAGTGTAGGTCGCTAATAAGCACTTTCGCGTCCAGACTGCCGCGACTCGGGCGGTGCGCTGGCCGTACGATTGAGCAGAGCATTCGATGCCGACGCACACGCGGGTCGATGTCGTCCGCTATGGCGGAAGAACACTTGCGTCGCAGCTTTCCAGGAGTGTAGGCATGGGAAGGGTTCCGTCTCGAATATGGTCTAGGGCAGGGTAGGTTCAACTGCATTGGCTTATGAATAGCGCGGGAAATCGGGTTCCGGCATGTCGGCGTCTGATCGGAGCAGAGAGAGTGTGCGTCCTGCCTGGCATGCAAAAGCCAGAGTGCAGCCTGTGACGACTGTCTATGGAAGCTCGGTCATCGGCCCGGGGCCGGCGAGGCGAGTCTGTTTTGGAGGCTGGAGAAATCACCGGAAAGAGAGTTTGGCTATGAGAGTCATATATCTCGGAGCGTCAACCTAAACCCCTGATTGAGCGGCTGGACGAATTGGACCAAGCTGAAGACGGCGGAGGAGCATCTCTGGGACCAGATGATGCAGGTGGTGAGCAGGTCGATGCAGGGGGCGACGGGCGACCAGTGGGTGTCTGTTCGGAGCGCCAGGAGGGCTCTACGGCCGGCTGATTGCAGGGGAAAGAGATCGCCCTCTTCAGGCGGTGAGGGGCTGGGGGTCCCGTGCAGCCAGAGTGAGGCATCTTTTATCCCGGCGTCCGCTGATGCCTGATCTGGCGCGCATGCTTGACTTCTAGAAAGGAAGGACCAGTCAAAGGAAGCAGTCGATGATCGTCACCTCTGGTACTACCGCCGCTGTGAGGTGCCGAGAGCTCGGGATTGGCGTCCGCCAGCCCGGCGAGGTGTGTCGAACACTCTGGGACACCCCCCTCTCCCCCTTCCCACCCCCTTGCCGATCGCATTGCCGGTGCTCGAGAGCGACATTGGGGGCCAATAGAGGGGAACGGTGAAAGAGAGGAATGCTTGCGGATCCTGACCACTATGGTGACAGGATATTTGTGGGTGAAGGCTGCTGTCTCTCGCGTCTGGGGTTCCGACCAGCTGGCTCAAGAAAAAGCAAAGCAAAAGGTGGGCTGAGAAAAAGCCCGAAGGATGGGGTGGTGGAAGACGGGATGAGGCAGGATCACTGTTGTCGGGCTTCACCGATGTCTCCTTCCTCTTTGCACAACCTCCTTCCTTCCCTCGCACTTTGAGCGAAGGACCACGTGCTCAGGGGTCTCGATAGACCCTTCATCTCGGACCGCACCTTCGAGCAACAGCAGCAGGGAAAGGGCAAGGAGAGTCAGTCATCAGTCTCTCTCTCTCTCCCTCTCTCACACAAGGCAGGCACAGTAGAGGGAGGAATGCAATGCCAAAAAGCACCACGTCCGTGCATACCTGGGACGTTACACAGCAGGAAGCCGACATGTCGCCGTTGAAGCCTGGGAGTAGGCCTTCCTGTGTCGATCCTTGCCACCTTCAACATCGCCTCCCGGCATGGCCATGTCCATCTTCAGGCTATCCCGAGAGGCAAAGGAAGCCCAGAAGGGAAACAAGAAAGGAAGAAAACCTTAAGCCCCAAGCATCCTCGTCGTCATGTCCGATGCACACAGGCTGTCGTTTCTTCTTCCACTTACCGACGGGGCTCCCCATGCCATGCTGCCCGAGCTCTCTCGCACTGGGCGCGCAACCTCGCACCTTGTATTGCTTGTCTCACAGTCATATCCCGACTCAACCTTTTCACCGACTCCCAAGCCCATGATTACTTTACCGGCACCTAAGCTACACCTGGACTGGCAGAGACCAGCCATCCCACACCCAAGACAACCACGTGCCTCGGCGTATTGGACTATCGCCTCCCCCCCCTGGACGTTTGGCCTAGACCACGTCTTGCTTCTTTCCCTCCACCAAACACATCGTATCCTACCTAACCGCCCTTCTCGGATGATGTCAACCAAGCAAATCATCAACCAGCTCGCTGACGAACCCCCACAACTTTCCCCCAACATTCCAAACACGTCGCTTGGAGGAGAAAAGGGAAGAAGACTTGTCGACTTTTGGTTAGGCAGCTGAAAGTGGAACAGCCGCCACCTTGCTTCTGTCGGGGGAAACCCATCACCCGACCCCCCGGTCTCGTCTGAGGTTGGCATCGCAAACTGACCAATTTCGCTGCAGGACGGTCAGCCACGATGCCGGCCAGCAGCACATACGAGTACTGGTACAGCGCTGTAACGCAATAACGTGCGCGTAGAGCCATGCCACGTCAGCGTGGTAGCTCGTTGGCTGGTTGGCTCTGGAACGGTCCTCCGGGGACAAACCTCCCAGAGACATTGGAGAGCTCCGATGTGAGACCATGGCGGCTCCGGTTCCCCGGCTCGACTGTGACCAAGAACCAGCTCCAAGATGTCCCGGCTCAACGTCACCCAGAGCAAAGCCCGCGGCCTCGGCCGTCGTGATGAAGCGCAATCTCTCTTCCAAATCACCACTGCCCGGGTGATGGTCCAGCCTTTCAGCTCCTCATTTCTCCAATATCTCCCCCACGCTAATCCTCGCCTGTCTGAGCGAACAACTCTGCAGCCTTGTATTTCGTACCAACCACGGACGAAGCGCGGGACAGCACTCCCTCTGATCGGCTGGTCAGACTCGATGCTTGGGAATGAGGCGACACTGGCGCTGTGCAAGCGTGCGTTAGCGCATCTGGTTCCAAAGTTAGTGGTCTTGCAGAGGACGGATGTCAGGGTGGAAGAGATGATGTCCCTGGGATGGTGAGGGTGTGAGGCAGAAATGAATACTTGGGCAGAGGAGAGAGAAAGGTCTGCTCTGGTTGTCGCATGACGGCCGGACACGTACCACCCTGGAGGAGGGGGGCGGGCATGTATTCGAGGTCTGCCGTGCGGCGATCGTCGTGAACCGTCTTCTCGACGAGTGCCGAGTATGCCTCGAATGCTCGCCAGCTATCTTGGGCCCCGGTCCGAGATGTACTCGCCTCTGGTCCACTGTCGCGTGCCGCCTGTGCGTCAGAGCCGTCGCTTTTCGGCACTGGCAGCTGCGATGCAACCTGGGGGTGGCCCATATCCAAAGGGCTGGCCTGACCCCCCGGTGCCGCAACCATGATAGATCTAGAGGCGCGGGTCTTGGGTGGTCATGCACGGCATATAGCAACGAGGAGCGCACGATCCACATCTTGGTGACGGCTTCGTGTCGAACACCAATTTACCCAAGCGATTTCGTGCATCTATAGCCGCTTCGTCCAGCTGGCGCGCTTCACCTAGGAGACCGAGCGCCACCGACTTGACGATGAATGTCGGTGCTGCGCCTGCTCGGCAGGCTGCCCTTGGATGCTCCTCAAACGTGATGTCCACGTCCTCGAAAGCCTTGCAGATATGATGCCTCTCACGGCTGTCCAATTCACACTGCAACGTCTTCTGTTCGAGTTTTCCAGACCAGTGCCCCGTCGGTAGGTGCGTATCACAGTCTTTGCACTGCTTGATATCGTCAGGTTCTGGCCCTGTGTAGGCAGGGGAAAGCCAAGCGAAGGCCGCCGGGTACCCCGACAGCACGTTCTGGTAGATAGACCAACACTGACCCTTACGTAGCATCGGGTTCCATGAGTGATGTTGTTTAGGCGAACCAGAAAGGTGTGCCAGAGCCGAGCGTGCCGTGCCGTGTCGATCGCGCTCGCGTCACGGACGATCTCAGCGGTGAGCACCTCCAGCTCGGCTGCCGCCTAACTGGCTGAGCTTGCTAGAGATTGATGAGACGCTGGTTGATATCTCTGTTAGGCTGGCCTCGGCGTGGTCGAGGAGGGTTGTGCACGAAGCCCAGTATGAATGACGGGATCGTCCGCCGGTGGTCTTTCGCGATACGAACTACAGTGCGGTCCTTTATCAGTCATGATATGGTCAGGCTTCGGTCCTGATATGGTCAGGCTTCAGGCCTGAGCTGTTGCGGATATCGACTCACTCTGATGGGTTCGGATACAAAGCCTCATATGTCATGGCGGATTCAGCCAGAGCGGCGCCGTCTCCAGGCCCAGCACAGAAGCCCTGGTGCCGTTGCGTGCGGAACCCCGGTGACATGGGATAAAGACTCATGGTGCTTTGAACTGCTTGTATAGTCAACTCTCTGGGGACTGGTGGTGAGACCAGTGTCACGGGAACAAGAAGGGGACTGACTGCTGTAACATGCTTTTTCCTAACAATAGGTAGACTTGACGAGATCGAGAAGCCTACATGAATAGTCAGCTGTAATTCGATGTACCCAGAGCTCGCCCGAGATCCTTGTCCTCTGATATAATGCTCAGACACATCGTGGCCTTTGAAGATAAGTGCCCTGGTGGCAACCGTCACCTCCCCGGTCCTGAGGGTCGACTTGATGAGTTTGTTGCTGTTGACATTGTTAGCAGACAACAGCGCCAGCAATTGCAACGAGATCTCGCTCGTGGCAAATTTCATCAACAGGGATGGTTTGGATCGTGTGTATCCCATGACCTTGGCCCAGTCCAAAACATGATCGATCACCACATTCTTAATGAGGGCGGCGCCGAGCAGTTCGCGTGCCTCGACGATATAGCCATGTCCATAATTGCATGGCCGGGTTCCTGTCGATCGCGTGTCCCCGAGGAAACATCTTGTTAATAGTTCTCAAGCAGGCTTTCCACAATATAGGGTCTTGCCATAGCCCTCATTCTCGCGAATGGCGGCCCTCACGATACCATCTCTCGACAGCAATGCCGATTGTAGACTGCGACGGTCGTCCCTTCAGCCATACTCTGGATTGCTCGCTTTCCAGTGAATATCATGATGGCCTGCGGGGGCCTGTAAGAAGACGTCCCTGGTGTTTTCGGCTTTTCAAGAGAAGACGGTGCCCTCGTCCACGACACGTTGACTTTCGTCGGTTTCCTGTTTCGGTCAGGCCCAGACAGTGACCTCTCAACCAAAGAACCTACCGCAATCTCCCTGAGGTTCGCTTGGAGGAAAGCAACGGTGCGTAAACTGTCGGGCAGCAAATACATCTGCAGCGTATACTCGGATGGCGCGTCGTCTACTTCGATGTGGCAGCCAGGGGGTGGGTTGCCTTGAGAGCCCGTGTCGATAACCAGCTCCGCCAAGCTGCCCCTCATACTTCTCACATCCAGTAGGACTCATCGCATCATAGTCCTGAGACTCGTCCATGCATGAGGGAACATCCTGCTCGCGGTCCCGGTCGGTTTGGTGGCACCCCGCTGGATATCTTCCTGGAAGAGACCCAGAGCCAGCGTCTGGAAGAACTGTGCCAGACATGGCTCTCGCACACATCCCTCGGGGCCATTTGTCGGCTGCCAAAATCAGGATGCAGTGCCGGCAGTCTTGTGCGTCGGTAAATACGGCGCATCATGATGGTCATGATGTTCTTGGTCCTGAGACGAAGCCGCCGTGGGATCGATATAGTAGACCACGGGGTGTCAAAACATGAACCCATCGTTGTCTGTCAACCGTGAACCCCCCCCGCCCGTTCTCGCCGAACAGGCACCAGCAAGGGTCACCAAAACGAACCCCCCCAAAATATCCTGTCATCAACAAGAGCATACATCAACGACAGTGGCGTCGGGCCAGTCAGCACAGTGAGATGGCATCGCCGTAGGGGATGAAAGACGGCTCAGTCGCCTCACGCCGTCGAAAGATGAACGGCTGCGGGTGGCTGTCCACGATACTGAGAACATCCCAGTCGCCACCATGTCAACCTGTGGATCTGGGGCGCGCCCTGCGCATGACTCACTGCATATGCATTGACAGCTTCAGGCCCGTTGCAGACTATAACTGCATCCAAAGACGACAGACTGCCGCCATGTGTCGGGCTGCAGTCGAGGACCACGCCGCCGCCAGACAATCACAATGACGACAACCACAGCCGTATCAGAGACCGTGACGGGCGCCTCCCGGGGCCCCGGTCACGACGCGCCCCCTGCACAGCCGATCCCCACGCCCAGAGGCGTCACGGCCGCGGCAGACCAGGCGGGCCCCGACCACCTGCCCGCCGCCGCGCCACCCCCGGCCCCGCCGGCCGTCCGCGTGGTCCCCGGCTACCGGCCCGGGTTCCTCGCGCGCTGCGTCGACCTCCAGATGGCCTACTACCACGCCATCACGGGGTGGGGCCTCGACTTCGAGACGGCCATCGCCCGCGACATCGGCGACATCCTCAAGCGCCTGCCGGCGAGCCCGGCCTCGCAGGTGTGGACGGCGCTCGCGCCCGACGACCGCATCCTCGGCACCGTGCTCATCGACGCCGCGCCGGCCGCCGAGGGCCAGGGCCAGGGGGCCCCGCGCGCGGCGCAGCTGAAGTACTTCATCATCGACCCGGCGGCGCGCGGGCTCGGCGTCGGCGGCAAGATGCTCGACGCCGTCATGGCGCACGTGCGGGCCGCGGGGCTCGAGCAGGTGACGCTGAACACGATGGGGTCGCTCGAGGCGGCCGTGCACCTGTACCGCAAGGCGGGCTTCGCCGTGGTGGACACGTCCCAGCTGGTCCGCTGGGAGAGGAGCGTGCCGCAGATGACGCTCGTGTGGCGGGCGGACGCGGCACCGGGGCGGGCGGAGGACGGCGCGCCGCCGAAGAAGACGGGGGAGGCGTGAGGGGGAGGACTGGTCGCAGAGTTTAAAAAATAAAAATAAAAAGTTCTAGTCATTCAGCTACGTAATTGTGTCATGATGCAAAGATGGGGCGTCGCTTCGTCTCTCGTGCCGTCTCTCTCGTGCCCGTCACGCTCCCGGGGATCTGCTCCCTCGACACCTTCCCCCCTAGGCACCACCCGCGGCGACCCTCCGCCAGACCCATCCCACGACGGCGAGGCCCGCCCAGCTCGCGACGGCGGCGACGGCGGCCATGATCGCGGCCACGTGCAGCCGGATCTCGAAGGCGTCCGCCATCTCCATCTTGGCCAGCTTCTTCTGCTTCGTGCGGTAGTACCCGCCCGTCGTCTGCCCGCCGCTGCCGCGCCGGCCCCGCGCCCCGCGGTGACTGTCATCGTCGTCGTCGTCGCCGGCGGGCCGGAAGACGAGATGGTGCAGCCAGGCGGGCAGGCGGCTGTCGCGGCGGCGGCCGTGCGAGCGCAGGACGGTGTAGCGGAAGTCGACCCAGGCGAGGGAGACGAGGAAGGAGACGAAGATGATGGGCGTCATGACCCACTGGGACCCCCGTCAGCATATCATCTCATCTCAACCCGCCCGGTGAGCGGCCGTCCGTTCCAGTGGGTGAGCTCGATGGGAGCTGCTGTCGGTGCTCACCTTGTAGAGGGTCATGTTGTCCACGGCGGCGGCATCGTGGCTGCCCCGCGTGGTGGTCACTTTTGTCGCTGTGACGGATGACGACATGGCTCGTGTCGCTCGTTTGGTGATGTTGAGCGCGGGGATGAGGTCAGGAGTGGAGAAAGTGTCCGGGTCGCCCGTGGAGGTCTTGACCTTGGAGATGGGTGGTGGGTGGTGGGTTGGGTTTCAATTTGGTGAGAGCTGAGCGCAGAAGCCGGGAATGATCTTGCTTTCACGTTTTCACGCCAAACGAGTGCATCCGTGAAGACAAGCAAAAAAATAAAAATAAAAATGAAAATAAAAAGCAGGCCTCTTCATATATCTCGATCCCACCAGCGATCACTGCCGGGAGGCTCGGTCTCGGGTCCGCGGCGGGTGGAGAGTTGGCGCCTGACCCCGTCTCGCTTTGTCTCTCGATTGGCGAATCGCCCGTCGCGATTCCGGCGCTGCTAGCGGAGGAGGGGAAAAGCCTTGGGGGGGAGAGGGGAACCAAATGCTTGAGGGGACCCCAATGACGGAGGACGGTCCCACTCGCTGAGCATCTGTTCCTGGGATGGGACGAGGATCAACAGGAGAGGGAGAGAGAGGATGGAGGGGCTGCCCACGTTCGCACGCAACGTGGGTGGGTGGATGAATGAATGGAGGCGCAGGGTCGGGCTGGCGGGCGGCGGTGCCTCGACGGATCGCTCTGATTGCTGCCAGCGTGCCAGCATGATTGCTGCCGCCGTGCCAGGATCCCAGGATCCCACGGAGCCGCGATGCGATGCCGCTGAGCCACGGTGATGACTCGGCTCACTGACGGGACGCGGAGCACCCGTCGTCCGCCCAGATGCTTCACCACGTAAGCGTGCTCGCGTCGTACAATCTCATGTTCGATCTGTCTGTCTGTCCGTCTGTCCATCTGTCTGCCTGTCTGCCTTCTGCCTGCCTGCCTGCCTGCCTGCCTGCCTGCCTGCCTGCCTGCCTGCCTGCCTGCCTGCCTGTCTGTCTATTTTTTTCCGACACAGCTCCACCATCCTCGGTATCGTTCATCGGACCTTGCCTCACCGCGTGTTGTGGATGTCGAGGACCAGAATGTCCTGCGCGCCCACCTCGGTCAGCCTGTCCATGACCAGGGCGATCTGCTTCTTCACCACCATGCAGCTCACGGCCACCCAGCCCTCGGCGTCCAGCGACGTGATGGTCGGCGCCCGCTTGCCCGGCGTGATGGCCTTGGCCTCGGCCAGGCGCGTCCGCTCAATGTTGTACTGGCACAGCACGTAGCGCTGCGCCGTGATGACGCCCTGGATGCGCGCCGTGATGAGGTCGATCGTCGCCTGGTTGGACGGCGTGCGCGACTTGATGAGCACCGCCTGCGACTCGACCACCGTGTCGATGGCCTTGAGGCCCGCCGCCCGCATCGTCTCGCCGGATTCTGAGGCACCCGGTCAGCTGTCGTCACACATTTCGCATTCGCACCAAGGCCCCGTCCTCGCCGCCGGTCTGCACTCACCGACAAGGTCCACGATGCCGTCGGCCACGCCCAGCGCGCACGCCGCCTCGACGCTGCCGCTGAGCTCGATGATCTTGGTGCGCATCTTCTTGGGCGTCGCAAAGTCCTCGCCGTTCGGCTGGCCCTCGAGCCCCAGCTCGAGCCGCGCAAAGTGCTCGGCCGCCAGCCCCGAGAAGCTCGTGCCGATCGTCTTGCCCACGAGGTCCTCCGTCGTGGCGTAGCCGCCCTTCTCGGGCACCTGCACCTGCAGCTTGCAGGCGCCGAAGCCGAGGTCCATGACCAGGTCGCAGCCCGCCGTCTTCAGGGGGTCGTCCACGTCGCCGCCGACCGACGCCCGGCGCGAGCGGTTGTACGACCGCACGTTGGCGTCGTGCTCCTTGACCTGGTCCCAGCCCGTGATGCCGAGATCGCACTGGCCCTCGCCGACAAAGGTGGGGATGTCGGCCGCGGGCAGGAAGATGAGGGCGATGGGCAGGTTCTTGACGAGGGCGATGTCGAGTCGGTTCTCGCGGCGGAACTGCACGTCCGCACCCTCAAGCAGGTTGAGGGCGGCGGCGTTCAGGCGACCCTCTGCATCCGCGTGGTCAGCTCTCTTGCGCAAAGGGGGGAGGGCAGGGCCAGGGTCGGGGTCAGGGTCGGGGTCGGGGTCGCTCACTCTTGGGCACCGCGAACAGGAGGCGGCCTTCTAGGCTTTCCTTCACCATCAGCTCTTCTCGCTCTTTCTGCATGTCGACGGTCTCTCGGGGGGGATGAGAGAGGAACGACAGGGGACGGGTGCGACCAACGAGTTGACGAGATCCATGGGGGGCAGGTGTGTGTCTGGCTGGGCTGTCTGTCACTTCGGACGAGGACGTGGTCGCGCAATGGGGTGCAGGTGTGTTGTCTTAATCTCGCAGACGGAGTCTCGATGGACAGAAGAGTCGAGGCACGAAGCACGACACGGGGGTACGAGGCCAATGGCTGCGGCCCGCGGCTGCAGTTCGAAGGGCTAGTCGGTGTCGGACTGGGGCTTTTGCTGCGAGTCTTGCGCGAGTGGCACGACAGGGTGGGTGTGATGTGCGATGTGCGATGTGTTGCTGCTGCTGCTGCTGGACGGTTGAGAGGGAGGGGATGGCGGGGTGAAGGACGAGCGGGCGATCGGGTCTTCTTTGTTCTCGTCGAGACGTGGAGGGATGACTGGGTCGTGGTCACAGTCTTGGTCTTGGTTCGACAGTCTCGGTGACTCAATCTCGCGTTAGCACTGACTGGAGGAAGATTCTGTGGTAGTGCCCCAAGACACGTTGGCCTATGTCGGAGCTTGATTGATGGATGGCGGGGCACTTGGTTCTTCGATTCGGCGTGAGGTGGACACAGTGGACCGCCGCGGGGCATTCCGATGTTGTGGTTATCGCTATCTATCGGTGTGGCCCGTCAGTGGGCTACGGCGCTCTGCGTGGGCCAGGACGCAGGCCACTATACCGCACCGAACCAGGCGCGCCTAGCGTCAGATGAGCCCTGAGCCCCGAGTCCCGAGCCCCGTAGAGGCCCGCGGCGTCCCTCTCACCGGGCACTCACAGCACTGACAGCACTGACACCACTCCCCTGGCACGCTGGGCACCAGCTCACCAGCCACACCAGGGACGGATGGGGCGCCCCTGCCGCCGCCTCGAGAAGCACCACTCACCACCCGCGTGAGCATTCAGCTTGAGATCTCAGCCTGGATGTGGATGCCGCCATTGGGTCGTCCGTAACACAAGCCACGTCTCCTTCGGGGCGTGTCTCTCGTTCCTCGTCCCGGGAGGGAAAGGGGGCCATCAGTAGACGTCAACATGATGTCTCTTCCATCTGGTCTCGCCCAAGCCCCTCTCCGAACCTGCTACTAGCTACCGTCCAATTCAACCACATTACCCCAGGTCCTCCAGGGGCCACGGTGACCCCCGTTCCTCTCTTTCTCTGGCCCAACAACAGTGCACGGCTTCAGTGTCCAGCAACGTAGCTGCCCCCCTCGTACCGGCTCCAACCTTCCCAGCTCCCGTGTCTCACGCGCCTCTCTCGCGCTCTCTCTTTCTCTTCCTGCCTCTGTGTCTTTCTCTTCTCTCGCGACAGGAGCGGATCGAGGTTCCGGAATACGAAAACGTTCCTGCGGGCTGCGTCATGGATGCCGCGTTAGATTTGACATGCTGGTAGAGATACAGCACGGACACTAGGCGCTCCACCTCCGCCATGGCTGTCTTTCCGACCTCGACCTCAACCTCGACCTCGATTCCCACAAGCTCCCTTGACACAGCACCCACCGACGCGCAGTACCTCTCCCTCGACTCGGGAGGCAGGTCGACGCCCATCCTCACGCCGTCGCAGTCCAGCAGCGGCCAGCGAGATACCGATTCGAACCCCGACGTCGATAACGACCGGGACACATCAGCTGCGACCAACAATCCTGGTGGATACGCGGGACCCGCGCGCCCGCGCCCAGCCGATCTCGAACAGCACCGGCTCCAGCACCAGCGCGACACCCACCACGACGCCGGCACCGACGACGGCGACGACGACCCAACACACAACCGATCGATCCTCGAGCAGGACTTTGCCGAAATGTCCACCTGGGCGGGGCAGCCCCATATCAAGGGGAGCTCCGAGGCGATGCGCATGGTCCTTCTGACCTTCAACGCCATCGGGATAACGTAGGTGGAACCCGGTCGCGTGTCATGGCGACAGCTTGCATTGACCTCGCACGCACAGCTTCACATGGGGAGTGGAGATGACTTGTAAGTCGGGAAGCTCGCAGCCCCTCTTTGGACGAACGGCGGATTGACTTGCTTTCGTCGCAGACTGCACGCCGTACCTCCTGAACCTCGGCCTCACCAAGAGCAACACCTCGTTGGTGTGGATTGCCGGGCCCCTGTCGGGCCTCATTGTCCAGCCCATCGTCGGCGTCATTGCCGACCAGTCCACCTCCAGATGGGGGCGCCGGCGCCCTTTCATCGTCATGGGCTCCATCATTGTCGCCTTCTGCCTCATCGTTCTCGGGTTCACCAAGGAGATTGTGGGCTTTTTCGTGCCCAACGAGGAGTCCGCCCGCGGATTCACAATCGCCCTGGCCGTCCTGGCCATCTACGCCGTCGACTTTGCCATCAATGCTGGTGAGCCGAGCTGTTCTCATCGGACGAGTGTGGACTGACCAGACCTTAGTCATGTCCTGCGCCAGGAGCTTGATCGTCGATACCCTGCCCATCGAGAAGCAGCAAGCCGGCGCGGCTTGGTGTAAGTGAGGAGAGCCTCGTCCTGTCCACCACCAGCTAACCCCGCGGCAGCGAGTAGAATGTCTGCCATGGGCCACATGATGGGCTACGGAGCTGGCGCTATCGACCTGGTGGGCATCCTCGGAACGACGCTCGGGGACACTCAGTTCAAGCAATTGACTCTGATCGCCACGTTCTTCATGCTCTTCTCCTCCGCCGTCACCTGCTGGGCCGTCACGGAGAGGGTGCTCGTGTCCACGAGGCCGGACCCTCGCAAGGCGGGCGGCCGCTTCAAGATCTTCCGCCAGATCTGGTCGACGCTGCTCAACCTGCCGCCACGCATCCAGGCCATCTGCTGGGCCCAGTTCTGGGCCTGGATCGGGTGGTTCCCCTTCCTCTTCTACAGCACCACCTGGGTCGGCGAGACATACTTCCGCTACGACGCCCCCGAGGACGCCAAGAACTCAAAAGACATGCTTGGCGATATCGGCCGCATCGGCAGCACGGCACTGGTCATTTACTCGACCGTCACCCTCATAGGCGCCTGGCTCCTGCCCATGATCACCAAGTCGCCAGACGACGAGAAGTACACCGCCCGCCCGCCGCAGGGGATAGCCACCCTCGCGCAGAGGCTCAGCAGGCGCAAGCCCGACCTGATGACCGTCTGGATGATGGGCCACCTCATGTTCGCCGGAGCCATGTTCATGGCCCCCTTTGCCGCGAGCTTCCGTTTCGCCACCTTCCTCGTCGTCATCTGCGGCCTCCCCTGGACCATCGCCATGTGGGCGCCCGTCACCTTCCTCGGCGTCGAGGTCAACAAGCTGAGCGGCGCCACCGAGGGCGGCGGCCCGGCGTACCGACGACTCTCCGACGCCGACGACATCGAGCTGCCCACCCTCGGCCAGGACCAGGCCCTGCACCTCGAGCACGGTCCCGAGGGGGGGCCCGGCGGCGCGGCGGCGTCGTCGTCCACGGGCGAGCTGTCGGGCATCTACTTCGGCATCCTAAACATCTACGCCACGCTGCCGCAGTTCATCGGCACCTTCATCAGCACCATCGTCTTCACGATCCTGGAACCCGGCAAGAGCCCCGAGCTCGCCAAGGGGGCGGACCCGTCGGAGCACCACGACACGGACGGGCCGAACGCCATTGCCGTGTGTCTGTTCATCGGCGCCATATGCGCAGTGGGCGCGGCGTATGCCACGTCGAGGCTGAAATACCTGTGAGCGGCGGGCGTGGTGGACCGTGAGAGCGGTCGAATGTACTATCATCGACTTTTTTTCTGGCGTTGGAAACAGGGAGCGAGTGGGCAAGCGCCGGTCTCTTGTAGAGGTATACGGAGTTGGGGGAACAAATGGGATAGAATCTCTGGAAATGGTATCTCAGGCAGCAACACGATGGTTCTTCTTACATGTCTCGGACAACGTGTCGTCTGTGAGATTGAGTCCACTCAACAATGATATGTACTGCGACAGCCAGCCTCGCTCCTGATCGCCATTCCCCGCGTCGCAGCGCCGAAAGGCACCCCGTCACAACCGGTCACCACCAAACGCTCCCACAAAGCCCCCGCCGGAAATTTAAAAACAAGGTCAAATCAAAGAGAGAACGCGCACGTCGCCGATCGTCAAGCCGTCATCATCGCGCAGCTTGGAAAGGGTGGGGGGGGTATCTCGAAAAGACGAGGCGGCCGCGCAATGAATCCCAGCTTCCTGCCCGTCTCGGGCCGCGAGGGGGGGACGAGACCCCGTTCGCCACTCGCACCCCCTCACTTGTCCTTCTCGTTCTCGTTCTCCGACACCTTCTCCCACTCGTCCTCGGTGCTCGCGCTCGACTGGGTGCCGGCGGCGGAGGCGGGGCCCGCGGGGGGCGGGGCGGCGGCGGGCCGCTGCTTCAGCTCGCCGGCGGGAGCGGCCTCGACCTCGACCTCCCTGCTCGCGCTGCCGGCCGTCTTGCGGGAGCGCACGGCGCGGTCGGCCGCCGTGTCGACCTCTGTGTCGTCGTCGCTGTCGTCGGAGGCGGCGGGCGGGCGGGCGGCCTTTTCGGCGGCCTCGCGCTCCTGGGCGATCTGGAGCTCGGCGGCGAACCAGTTGATGGCGCGCCAGAGGCCGGCGCAGAGCAGGGAGAGGACGACGAAGTGGACCGAGTAGGTGGCGGCGAGGAGGGCGAGGAGGACGAGCTGTAGGGCGGCAAAGGTGGCGTTCGTGGCGTACAGGAGGGTGGGTGTCGTGCCGGGGGTGAAGACGGACTGCCAGAGGTTTTCGGCGAAGGAGGCCATGCTGGGCTGGGCGCTGCGGCGGGCAGGCGGCGATGGGGGAGGAGGGGGGAAAGTTGTCGGTGTGAGGTGGTCGCGGTGGGGACGGGTTCGTGGACGGCGGCGGGTGGTCTTGCTCGCGATGTCGAGGTTGCGGGAGATTCGTGGAGCCAGAGGAGAGGAGCGGAGGGGAGGACGTCGTGCGCGATGCAATGCGATGCGGTGCGCAAGGGTGCCCGGTTTGCTGCCTAAGTACTATGCGGGCGGGTACGGCACCGCAACGTGTTCCGAGCTGGTTGCGAGGATTTGTCAAGATCCGGGCTCGTGTTGTTGTTGTTCAGAGAGGCCAGCGTGTAGCTCGACGGATGGTGACGTGGAGGACAGTTTGTCGGAGTCGCGGTTGGCGAGGTTGAGTCTTTCGGAGGTGGAGGCGGAGGGAGGATAGATGGAGGGGCTGGTCGATGGCACCTGCTGATGATGCATGATGGGCACAGTAGCGGAGGTACGTACCGCGTTTGGCGGAGGCAGGGTGCCGGGCCTAGGACGTTGCGCGGGTACCTACCTAGTAGGCAGCGTACCCAGCGGGCAGCGTACCCCCTGGGCAATCAAGAACTGGACTGAAGCGCTACTCTAGCACCTCGACACCTCCAGCATCAGCGCATCGATGCGTCCACAAGACTGGCGGGTGAATGCATATATGACAAGGTGCTGCAGGAACAAAAAAGCCAGAAGCTCATGTTCGCAGAGAAAGCTTCCTGCGGACCGTGGCCGGGGATCGTTTGCTGATCCGGGTCCTCTGGACGGCACTTCAGCCGGGGGCGCGACTTGGCTGTAGATCCTGAAACGGGAGGAGGGAACTCGAAGACGAGGCTGGCACCGGCTTAATCTCTCTTTGAAAGGGAGTCACCTGGAGGCCGACACGGTGATCGTTGGATCTGAGGCGACGCCCGAGCCGTCATGGAACCATAGGCTGTGGTTGCTTGTTCGTTGTCAGGGTATCCATCGGTTGAAGAGACATGTCACAAGGCTCGTTCCAGGGGCTGGGATGCTGGGCTGGGACGCTGGCTGTTGAGGTGGGTACGGCACCTTGCTCGGGCTAGGTACCTGGGTACCTATTCAAACGTCCACGATGCTGAGCCAGGTGCTCTATCCCAGATGCTCTGTTGTGCCCGTGGTCTTGGACTTGAACTGGAAAAGCACTCGAGCGATGAAATTTCTGCCGCTTGGAATGCGCGATTCCACACACAACAAATGTACGAACGTTGAGTTGGAGCATCAAGTATCGAGCATTGAAGGCAAGGTCCAACTGAAGACGGGTGGTTTGTCGAAAGCTGAACCCCCCCGCAAAATACGCTCGTCAATGTGGAGCCCAAGCCCCAAGGCGAGTCCGTGCCAGCACCAGCGGCACGTCCGGAGACGGCCTGGGGCAACCCACTTCACCCCCCTCCACCCAATCGAATCCCGCCATGGCGACCCCCCTGGCTCGCTTAGTGTCTCGGTGTGCCGACCTGGTGGGCCCACCTCAACTGTTTGGACGCTTCTGGATGCGGTCGCAGTGGCCGTGGCAGTCGCAGCCTCAACAGCAGGCGACCAGCGCAGCAGCACACACCAGCACACTGTCCGGATGCACATACAGGCTCCAATACCCTTGCGAGACAGGCACGCCGATGACGGGACCGGGCTCCCTGACCAACGAATCTCTATCGACCTGAACCTTGAACGTCCATTTCCATTTCGAGAACTGAGCCGAAAGCCCTTTTTCCAGCCACAGCTACCCGTCACGACCTCATCGACCGCGTTTCCTTCCCAGACCTGGACGCCGACCCAACCAGACGACGACATCGACCACCAGTCGCCTGCCTCTAGCTCTCTCTCCCCCCTTCTCATCGTCATCCGCCTGCCTCCCGTCGCAGTCTACCCATCGACGACGCCATCTGCTCAATTCCCCGGGAGCTTCAGCTAGCAACAAACAGCCTACCTCGCCTGAACCCCCTTAGCAGCCCACCGGCTTCCCGCTTGCCATTGCACCAAGAGCATGAGCTCCCGCCCTCCCATGATGGCCACGGCGACGTCTTCCCATTCTCACAGCCCCGACCAACCCCCGGCCCACGACCCGTCATCAACGTCACACACACCCGACGCCGTGCCACCGACGACACCCGACGAGCAGCGCCCCCAGGATGCCGCCATCCTCCTGCGCAAGCTGCTGAAGGGAAAGGAAGAGGAATGGAGTGCCGTGTCCAGGAGAACCGGGCGCTTGACCCTGCTCGAGCTCCCCCTCGACATCTTGCGGCTGATCGTGAACGAGGTACGTCTCTGCCGTCGACGCGGCAAGCCGCCTGCCCCAACACTCTTCTCACTCGCCAGAGTCTCGTCTCGCTGACCCTCCTATTTCGTCCCCCCCCCAGATCACACATACAAACGACCTGACCTCGCTCGCCCTGACCAACTCGACCCTCCACAACCTCGCCGTCCCGCACATCTACTCCCGCTTCGACATTGTCTGGCCTGACGCCACGCAGCTCGCGCAGTCCGACTCCAAGAGCGTCGATGCCCTCACCTATGGCCTCTCCACACTCTGCCTGGGAAGCCACTTTGCCGTCCGCGCCCAGAAGATGTTCTCTCCGAAGCGCAAGGGCGGGCCTCCTCCCATGGCGCGCCTGCACAACGACTACGCTCGCTACATCAAGAAGTTCTCCCTCGGCAACGGTCCCGACGACTGGGTGGCAGAGTACATGATCACGAAGGAGAGCGGCAAGATGCTGGGGACCCTGGTCGCTCTGGCCGTTGCCAAGATGGCCAGCCTCGAGACGTTCGTCTGGGACATGCCCACCGGCGTGCTCTCCGACATCTTCATGGCCTTGGCCTCCATACAAGACCGCAACCCGGATGAAGAATCAAAGCTCGACCGCGTCTGGGTGCGCTGGCACGACAATGCCGACGCATCTGCCTCCTCAGCCTCCGCCAGTCCCAGCTCTTCCATGGAGACTCAAGGCGTTGTGCCCATCGGCAGCACGCTGACGCCCATCGGCATCCTCATCCCGTCGACGGCATCACACCCCCGTCCCAGGGCGCCCATCCCCTTCTCGGAGAGCCGCGTCGAGTTCCCTACCTTCAGTGTCCTGCCGCCGCTGAAGAGCCTCTCCGTGCTCGACATTGACGAGCTGTCCTATCTCGACGAACTGGCCATTGCCGTTGGGAGCTCGCACGACAAGCTCGAGGAGCTGCGTGTGGGTATTTCTGCCAAGGCGGCACACGCCGACTTCGTGCAGACGTGGGATGGGCCGGGTCTGTATCAGGTCGACCACAATGCGCGATGGCCCGGCGAAAGCACAATCGGCGATCGCAGATTGGGCGGCGTCATGGGAGTGTTGGTAGGCAAGATATACGACATCCGACGAAAGTCGGCGTCCAAGTCGAGGTCCAAAGGGCCGCTCGCACCCGTCGACCCCGGAACTGCACCGGCAGGGGACCCTGCGACGACAGTTCCCGACGATGCTCATCCCGGCGTTGGTCAGGACGCGGTTCAGGAGACCCAGCCCAGCCCAGCCACTGAAGCCGTCGAAGCAACGGGGACCAGCAACTCGACGCCCTCGCCCGCCGAACAGCACGAGGGGACGTCATCGTCGGGAGAGCAACCGGCCTCCTCCGAGCGCGAACAGACATGCTCGGACGAAGCACACGACGAGAGCGGCTCGACAATACGAAGGCGTCTCGACGGCAAGCTGAGGCTCAAGTCGCTCGAGCTGGAGCGCGTTCCCCTGTCCATCCAGGTCTGCACCAAGGCTATCGACTGGACCGTCTTGACGAGCCTGACCATCCTCGAGTGTGCTCAGCACGAGACCTTGTGGAAGGTCCTACGCAAGCAGTTCCAACCGACGTGTCCAGCAGCAGCCGGCAACGAGCACGGCGGCTCACCCAAACCCTCCTCACACGGCACTCAACTTCAGTACCACCTCAACATAAAGAAAATCCATACGGACATGGCATCAGTGCCTCTCATCAATTTCATCAAAGACACCCTAAAATCCAATAGCCTCGAAGTCTTCTTCCTCCAAGACAGGCGACGATCAGTGCCCCCGGCCGTGACCATCTCGCAGATCTTCAAGGGCGCCATCAAGCGCCACCGCTCCAGTCTTCGCAAGGTGCTCCTCGATAGCTCCGAGTACAAGGCACCGCATGGCAACTTGCCCGAGAGCTTCCGGTGGCTCAACTGGACCGCCACGACGGAGATGCTCCTCTACATGACCAGCGGACGCATGGGCAACCTGCGGGAACTGTCCATGTCTCTGCAATACCGAGACTGGGTATGTTGATCCTCAGCCGATCTTTGGCCCCCCCTTTACCTACTTCCCCCCCCCCCCCCTCCCATGATCTTCACTCGTAGACCGTGGCTGACCCCCGAAATAGCACACGCTCCTCCAACGCCTCATCGGCCTACCTCAGCTAAGGTCTCTGCATATTCCCAAAATAGCAGACCACGCGGCGGGCAACTACGATCCGCGCGAGCTCGCACTCCAGATCGTCGACATCATCTCTCTCCGCCCGGAGATCCAGCTCTGCTACGTCGGGATCGGCAAGAAGTGCTTCGAGATTCTCGAGAACAAGCCCGTCGACTCGGCCACGCACGGCATCGTCACCACGGACGCCTCCGCCAACGCCGCGCCCGTCGGCCACGGCGTCCCGGGGCCGCACACCTCGGGCGCCGACGAGGACAACGACGACGACGCCAGCGTTGCCAGCGACGACGACGCCAGCCAGGTCGACACGTCAGAGGACGAGGGCGACGACGCCCCCGGCGGCGGCCCCAACGCCGCGAGCGTCGACGACGTCGACGACTCGCAGTCCGAAGCATCCCTGGGCTCGACCGACTCGGACGCCGACTCGTTCCGCGAGGCCGACCACGTCGGGGCGCGCCCGCGCCTGCGCCTGCGCGAGATTCTCTTCTATGACGACAAGGTCGCCATCTTCAAGGCGCGCCACGGGCGGCTTTAGACGGGGAGGGCACAACTAATGAGGAGGGGAGGACGGTGGAGGAGGTAATACATCCGCAGCCTGGTTGGAGTTGACGGGTATCGCAGTAGAAAAAGGGGAGGGAACCACGAGAGTGTCCAAACCCCCTTTAATCCAGGGACGGACCCGGACGTGCGAGGAGACATGTTGCGTTTTATATCTTGTTCTGCATCTGTTTGCATCTACGATACCATTCACAGCGTTTTCGTTTTGCTTTTCTTCTCGTTCATCTTGCTGCCTTCTCAGGAAGACATTGGACATTCCAGGCCGGGTAAATAACGCGAGGGAAACGGGCTAGGTATTTTCTAGGTAGGTAGGTAGGTAGGTAGGTTTATCGCCCAAGCGAAAGGGGGGGGATTGGGAATTCTTGCGAGTGCGTCCGGCGCTTTGCACTTCTTGCTTCGGGTCCTTTTCTGTCTCCATCTACAGTGGATTTACTCGTCTGCTCCTGCTGCTGCTTCTTGTTCGTCCCCTCGCCGTCAGTCACGCAGACCAGAGCGGGTGATGCCATGCCAAATCTTGTCCCCATTGCCGCGGGGCCATCCGACTGCCCGGCTGCCTCTCATCAACATGATATCACCCGGCCAGACGCGATCCAGCATCAAGCCTCTCTCCACAGCGTCCCACCCTCGAGAACCCCTTCTTGGCCCACAGCCGGGAAACCTTCTTTCGCTCGAATCTTGTTTCTCGCATCGTCATATCCCCTACCTCGGCCTCATAGTCACCTCACACCTCGTCACCCGCGGGAGTCGGATTCCCTCCCCACGCTGCCAATGACGTACGGGTCATGACGTACAATACGGCAGAACCAGCAGGTGGGCTTGCAGCCAGCGAACCCTACCACACCACACCACCACCACCACCACCCCGCCGAGGAGCGGCAGAGCGAAAGCGGGCCAAGAAGGGGTGGCAGGCACGGAGGGGAGGGAGGGGGGGAGGGCGAAAAGGGGGCGGGCATCGCGCAGCCGGCCGCCCTCCAAGGATATCCCACGCGCCAGCGAACGCAGGCCTCCCAAGCGTCGCTCGTCCTGACGACACGCCCCCCCCCCCCCCCCNCCCCCCCCCCTCTTCCCCTTTCTTCCTCCCCCTGATGGACCAGTACCGGGACGGCAGAGACGAGGCAGGTCTGGAGACTCTCGGCAGAAGAGGGGCTTAGAAGGAGGTAGGGGGGGTGGGACGGTGGACGTCCATCCTATCGCATCGCATCGCAAGGGGCAGACGCGGGAGAAAGGGGCGCGCGAGTCGCGACAGCATCCGCCTTTGTGTGAGCGGGTGCGGTCTTGCCAGTTGCTCTTCCCCGATGTGTCCCCCCCCCCTCCCTCCTTGGCTGCCCACAGTCCGCCCGGGATGGTTAAATCACGCGGTAAACGGGCCAGACTTTCAGGTGTTGGGACTGCCTAGGCGAGGGACGAGGGATGCGCCGGAAGGATCACGACCCCTGCCCCCAAGCAGTGAGGACGGCGGCCCTTCTGAGGGTGCGGTTCAGCTGTTCAACTGACCGTTACGGGAAGGCTGGAGGCGGACGTCGCGTGATGGGGGCCAGTAGAATACGGAAAGGGGACGAGACGGTGAGATTTGGGGATGATGAAGCGGCCTCTGGCGGAGGCGCATATCTGCACGTCGAGGCTTCAAGCGACAAGCGCGGCTAGACAAGGCGCAGTGACAACGACAAGCCGCGTTGCCACTATGATTATGGCCATGTTAGTCGACAACAAGACCAGACGTGCCCGTGGAAGTGCTGCTGATGACCGCCGTGGTGAATGACTCCGATAGTCTGTCCTTCTACATTCGGTGGGCGCGCCCTTCACTCGCGGTAGGTGGCCTGGTTTGGTGAGGTGGAACGTCTGGAGTGCACTCTCCCCCCCCCCTCATTTCGATCACCAGGATACAGCCACAGACCGTGTATACCCTTTGACACCATGGCAAGTCGCTGCCTGGATGTGTACGATGGATGGTGGCCTGCTGGGCCACCAGCTTCGCCTATCGTGCATGCTGATGCCAAAAATGGGTCACCAGGGGCTTGAAAGATTCGCTCTCACGTACGCATCATTGGCCAGCAGATTGATTCTGGAGGTCCAGAAGTGATGGTGTTTGCCACCTCCATCTAGTGTATGCTGATGCCGCGCCTTTGGGACGCAGGACGTCGAGCGCGGTTCACGGATTCCGGTCTGGCCGTGATCGAGACGAGCGAAGGAACCGCTTTACCGCCTTGGCCTTCCTGTCGACGGACACCCCTGGCAAGCAAAGATCCGCCGGCACGTCAGCAGCTCGCAACTAGATGCGGCCATGGACGTGCAGTCTTTGGCTTGTGCCTCCAGAGCTTCGAAGCTCGTCCAGGCTACTCGGCGACGGCTTCCGTTGAGTCTCCACTGACGTCGGATCGAGACCGGGTCAGGGGGACCCGCCAGCCCGCCGCCCATGAGGCCGGCGCCGCGCACGTGCGGCGCGCTGCCCTTCCCATCTAGCCATGGCCACCAGGTGGTCCTGGCTCCTCCTGTTTCTATTCCAAGAAACAAATGACCAAGCAGCGCATTGAGGAGACTCTGGGGGGCTCATCTCGCCAACCTTTGTTGTGGGCTGACCTGTGGCCTGAGGGAGATTGCGAACCAAACCAGGGGCTGGCGGGGTCAACGATTTGCGGGTGATCGCCCAAGACTGACACACAGAGCCTCAGCCACACTGCAGCGCTTCTTTCTCTCCCAGTCAACGCATAGGCTGCGTGCGATAGGACAGGTGGGATTCGGGGGCCGGTCGGTGGTCGCCCACCGAGCCCTCATCTCTTGACGAGATTGGCCGGTCTGGTTGGGACGACGACCGAATGCGACAACAGGTCGCCCGTTGGGCTGACGTGAGAAGACAAGGCTGGTACCGTCGTGGGAGGCGACATTTGGGGGCCCTTTTCGCTTTCTGGAGCGCAGACCGCTGCGGCGTGCGAGTGTGTACCACCGAGCCAAGCCGTCGTGAGGTGTCAAGAGAGAGCCTTGGCCAGTCTTTCGTCCTGGGACGCTTGGCCGCTTCATCTCAGCATGCTGCGAAGGGTCGCTTCGGCAGGACAGTCTGGAATCGAGGAGACCAGGGTCCCGAAGAGCGCATCATTTCCGGATAGTGTGGTACTCGTGCCTGCCCCTTCTGGTTATCCAGCAAGGCCTGAATCGTGACCTGGGTGCACACCAAATGAACAAACTTTGGGGGACGGGGGCCAGGGGGGCCTATGCCCACGATGGAGAATAAATAGCAACTTTGCGGGGATAAGGTTGCTGGTCAGGGGGTGTTCTAAACCCTCGTTCGCCCTTTCATCTCTTGTCCCCTGCCTTTCTGCCCTGATCGCGGGTCGTCGCCGAGCTTTGGGATCGGAAAGAAGAAACATGATGGCGACGTCGACCCAATCAACGACGTTCGGGGTAGGCTATTGCCACCTCTGCCCAGGATGGAGATACACGTAGGTAGCCCTCGGTTGCAAGCGTGAGAAGCCCGACAGGGAAGTGAGGGACATTTTGAGGCCCAGAAATGAGAAGGGGGATCGACGGGGCTTTGGGGCTTTCTATTCTAAGCTCAGTGTACATCGCCCCTCATGAGGCCTCGATCGACCTCGTGGGCGGCGCAAGGACGAAGGTGACGTAAATGAGGACATCTCTAGCCGACAACTTTGCAGGTTTGGATGCAAGCACTGACATCTGGGAGAAGTCCCTGCATGGGACTGTGCCGTACATCGAACAGGTACAGCGACTGGGTCCGCCGAAGAAAAGGCGCCCCAGGATATGCCTCTTTGGGGTGCGACCATCCTTTTTACCAGGCATCACCGTACCATAGGCAGTTCCGGGAGCTGACCGACTGCTGCCGCTGCACAACGAACAGAGTGCCGGGTTCACGATTCTGCTGGGTTTCCCCCGTTTATGCTTGTTCTCGCTAGGCCAATCCGCGGCAGGTGAAGAGTAGGCTGGATCAAGCCAGGCCAAGCAAAACTGGTCCACGTTCGGCAGGGCTGATGGGGGCACACGTCTTGATCTGATCCCTCGTGCACCAAAGACTGCTGGGAAGCTCGACAAGAGGAGGTGTATGTCTATCTGAGACGCGGGGTGGTGTGCCCGGTGAGGAAGGCGACGAAAGCATTCGTAGTAGTCGCATGCAGTTCGATCCGATTAGGAACAAGAGCTATGGGGTTCGTACGAAAATGTAAAATGACGTTGTGGATGCTATTCGAGGCCACCACGTTTTGTCGATCACGACTTTGCTGGGGACTGGAGCAGCATACAGGCCTCGCCGACAAGGGAGGTGTGGGGACCGTGATGACACCAGCCAAAAGGCTGGGAAACAGGGCAGGGGAGAGAGAGAGAGGGAGAGAGAGAGAGAGAGCTGTCGTGGGGCGCCGAATGACGTCCTGTCACCCTGTCGTCGCAGCGCAACCAAACGGCCAGAGGACCGGGGCCCGGATTGCTGTGGTACCCTGTATCGAGCTGAAGACGGGCGACAGCCCCCAAACGGGCAGCCAAGCCCGCCCGACGCTCCATATGCAGACTACTCTGCTTGGGATGCCTGTGTACGTGCCTGACGGTAGGTTGCGGGACAGTGAGGTGAGGTGGGTGGACGGATGATGTGCAGCAGTCCGACGAGAGCACATGTGCTCCAACGTTACGTGACCTCGATTCTATGGCGGCGTGGGAGAAGAACCGGAACGGTAAGAATCCGGCGACATATCGACGCCCTAGCGTGTAGTTCGTCGCAGACCGCTTTCGATGGGGGTAGCCGCGAGAACGTTGCGACTGGTTCGGAGACTTTTCCAGCTGCCGAGTCATGAACCATGAGGGATGACATGGTTAGATAGATTAGCAGATCGATCGCGACAGTTGGCCCGCGCAACGGCAGGTTGTTGAACTCAAAACTCTGCCGGTCGCTCACCGACGGGCTTGACGGCTCGGCACTCCGAAGTCAAGAGCGAAGAGACGAGAAACGAGACGAAGCCACAAAAGAGTCGGTGGCCTTAACAGATTGTGTGTATCGTCAATCGAAGTAGACTCACTTTGGTGGAACTCAAGGCGGGCAAATACATGGACGATCTAGTCAGAGACAACCCGACCAAGTCTGTGATCAGTGTCTGTGTGCGTCCGTTTCGGATCGAACGGAGCCACAGACCGGGCTGGGCTTGTTTGCCGGGTCTTGTCTTGTGTACCCAGCTGGTCGTGGAATCGCACTCGCCTGCCAGTGATCAAAGGCGCACAGGAACCCCGTCCCGAAAGCAACTCGGCCTTTTGGGACGCAGATACACCGTGCCCTGTAGCGAGTAGCGCCATTTGAAATTGCGAAGGAGGTCGAGAGATGGTTGTAGCTCTGCCCAGGGTGTCTTGTGCTGCTGGCCAGGGCCGGGCTGCGGGATTAGGTCAGACCTCGTGGACGAATGTCATCTCGCCAACCGTGGCGGAGGGCGAATTACTCCGTTGGAAACCCGCTCGCTTCGCCCTGTCTAGCGTGGAGAGAGAGGGAGGGGGGCCTGTCTTCGAGACCTATTTCGGGAGAGCGTCTTTTCAGAAGGATCGAGGGTTCGAAGGCCGGGGACAGCACACTGGAACAGAACAGGGTAGGACGTTGGAGAGAAGCAGTGCGAAAGAATGCCACGATGGGTTCGATGGGGATGCCCGAGGACGAGCCAAGCGGCCTCCTCGCATTTGGCGCGGCGGTGAGGCTGATTTGATGCCAGCTTTTGTCAATGGGACCCCCTCGCGCGCCGCGCAACAAGCCCCGTCCCATCTCACGCTTCAGCCACGGAGCGAGGCGCGGCACGCCCCAGAGCGCGCGCTTGTCGCGGCTGTTGCGTGCTTCCGTTTTGGGGTGTCTGCAAGTCTGTGCGCATGTGCGCCTGTGCCCCACTCGACTCGACCGTGCAACCGTGCAGTGCCCCAGTGGGATGCGCTGGCCGGGGTGTCGATAATGCCGCACTGCGCCGTCCGGCTGCGGGCTACAGCGGAGCAGGGTGCGTCTGACGTGAAAATGGTGCCATTCTCGACCGTCGCGAGAATGCACGCTTGAGCGGCAAAGGGCTTGGTACGTCATCTCACCCAGGCGCGACGGGAAACGGAAAGCTGAACGGACTGTGACGGATGCTCATGATCCAGACGACCAGAGCGCGGCAAAGCCTGTGTGGCAGCCAACGAGAGTGGTACCTGGACGACTGTGCATCTTGTCGTTGTCGAACCGGCTCCCGACCAGGCGAGGCGCGCAGCGCGAATATCGGCCACTGTGCATGTGCTGATAGCCAAGATAGCGAAAGCCGCCCCAGAAGAGCTAGCGGTGGATGGGAGGTACGGCGGACTATTAGCTCACTCTCCAAGGTTTGGTGTTCATCCGGACGCGATGGCAGATGCAGAAGCAAACGTTAAGCAAATTAGTCGTCGGCTCGATTCTTGGATTATGAGAGAACAAAGGTCGAAAATAGCATCCACATGTGAGTAATAGTCCTGCCTAGGCAACGGATGACAAGGTCAAGGTGGCCAAAGGATTCTCCTGACATCCGCAGACCCCAAGGCGACGGAAGTCCGACACTCAGTCCGTCCAGGCCTGCAGACCGACTGTGCTGTCAGAACAAGTATAGCCGATGCTAAACGTAACGGCCTCGGATGCCAGGCAGAGGGGTGCCGGAGAGGATCGAACGACGCTCATCTCGCGAACGGGCGTCGAGGACTAGGTTCATGGTAAGTGGGAGAAAAAACCAAAGTGACGAGGGGGAGCAATGCTTCAAGCTCGGTATACATGTGAGACGGTGGAAGACTCGGCTCGAGCCAAGGAATGGGTTTTCCAGGCGGTTCATCAGATGCAAGAGAGGCCGAGGCCATGGTCATGGTCATGGTCCGGGGCACATGAAGGGCCATCGAAGCAGGCCATCGAAGCAAGGCCAGGACGATCAGGCTGGCGCGAAAAGAACGCCTGACCCTGACGCGACCTCTGGTGCGACCTCTGCATACCTAGGCAGGCGCGAGAGCCAAACAAACCTAAGGGACCTAGCTAGGTAAGTATCTTGAGCCAGAGCCCGGGCCCGGGGCCCCGAAGCAAATGATGCCGCCTAGCCCCGCCAGGCCCCTGCCCCGGCGAGCGACCTAGGCACTGACCAACCTGTCTTTCGTGCCCGTACGTGCTCTGGTGCCCAAAGGAAGGAAGGTAGGTAGGTACGTGCCTCATTGTCTTGATCCGGGACCGTTGATGCCTCAAATCATACAGGCGAACAGTGAGGGAGGGCCTGCAGCTCTTGCCCCCAACATGCTCATGTGCGTCGGTGTTGCCTCCCCTTCCACGCCCCCCCCCCCTCCACTGCGCCTGCCTGTGCCGTGGACTCGTCTCCGTCCTGCCGCAGGCTCCACCGCCTACCGCGGGCGGTCATGGACAGACTAACGGGCTAGGTCGTCTAACCTTCTGCATCTGGCTAGCCGCCCCACGTCTTTTTTGCCGCGACCCGGGGCCAGCTCTGGCAGCAGCGACTGGCGGGTGGCGGGCGACTGGCGGTAAAAGCACGGGACCCTAAAGACGCCCGGTGAGACTTGGCGAATGGGGACGTGCCAAGCCGAGTGAGGGTGACTCCTCTCCTTCCTCCTGCCCTGCAGACCCACTCGCCCACCACCCCCCCCTTCCTCGCCTGTTTTTGACCAGTACCTGCCCGGCTTCTTCTACCTGCTGTACCCTTCCCCATCAAAATTCATCGTCCATCACCAATCCAGCTCAAGCAGCATCAACAGGGATTCCGATCCTCCTCAATCTCTCTCTCAATCACTTGCTTCTCGCATTCAGTCTCTCTCTCTCGCTTGCAACTCCTCCTGTGACTTCACATTCGATTTGCCCGAACCCCCTAGGGACCCTCCCCGCTCTCTCTCTCTCTCTCTCTCTCGCCCCTTGCCGCAACTCGCCCCGTCCGCCAACCCCCTCCCTCCCTCCCCCTCTGCTCCTCCACTTTCTCTCATTCTGGCTGTTGAACAAGATGGAGAGATGCGAAAGGGCGGGAGGCCAGCCTCTGCCTCCCCGGGGTGTCTTTCCGTGACACACTGCTCCCATGCTTTTTGCTTCTTCTCGTTCTCTGTTCTACGTTCCCATATCCTCCTCTACTGGGCTCGTTCCGAGACACGCCTCTCCCGTGCACCTTGTTGCTCCTTCTCAGCTTCTCAGCCCTCTGGCGATGCTGACAGATGCTATTCCCGGCGCTCTGTCTCGGATCAACAGCTCTAGCTCGCTAGCCCACAGTCCGGCCCCCAGACCGTTGTCCGAGGTGCCTCTCCGTGCCGACCAGGTACTCCTCACGCCTCTCCTTGGTAGATCCCAGCATGGGGAGCGCGGGTTTCATTCATCACTTTACGACGGCGACAGCAGACTACTGATTCCCACCTAACCTTGACCACCTCATCTCGACCCCGCCGGTCCGTCTTCGGACGTGAAGCCGACCTGGCTTGCTGGGACCATGTCCATCATCTGTCCCGCAGCCCTGTCGCTGTGCTCGAGCGCCCATTAGCACGACGTTGTATGGAGACGGGACCGATGTGCATTGCCCTGCCGAACAGGACAGGACAGGCAGGGACAGGACAGGGCAAATCAGCCCAGAACCGGTGCTACCTCGCCAGGAAGGTGTCGTCCTCTGCCCTGGGACTTGCGAGATGCCCCTGGGACATCATCCTGGGGTTTACACTGCATGTACCACAGCGTAGGGCACTGGAGATACAAGGCGCGGTGCTGAGCGTGCTGTCAGTCAGCTGGCATATCGACGGACCGGATCCTGCACCTCGTCTTGCTCCGCCATTTCTTCTCGCGCCGCTCGAAAACCCGGGACATAGAACACACAAAACAGACCCAACGATCATGACGGCGCCTTCCGCCATGGGACAATGGGGGAGACAGCACAGGGCTGCCATGTCAGAAACGGACCATCAGACCCAGAGGGCCTGACCAGGCTGCCACGATCGTCCCAAGTGGGCTGTCGTCCTAAACGGTCCCGCATGCGAACCCCCCTTCGAGAACTGGAATACCTCCCCATCTCACGCCCCTCCCGGTCCCGGTCCCGGGCCTGGTCCCACCCATGTCCTGCCCTTGTCCTGCTCTGGCCTCCCGGTCTGCCTCCCACTCCCCCCATCGGATTCCACTCCCCACACCCCCCCCTTGCGGCCGGTACCTTGTCTTCCCATCCGTTCCTGAACCCCTGCCCTCCCTCTGCTCTCTCACTACCCTACTCGACCCTACCCTCCACTACCTCACCCTACCGTACCATACCATACCCTGTCTCGCCTTGCCTTGCCTTACCTTGCCTTGCCATCCCGCCCGCCGCTGGCCATCCTCGACAGGCCGGTCTGCGGGTGGCTCGCTCTGCTGTACATGCCTCCTGGTCATCTTCTCCCCATGACGCTGCGTCGAGAGCCCGGCTCTGTGTCCCCACCAGCTAATCACTGCCCACTTACCATTTATAAGCCTGGCCGCTCCTTGACCCTGTCCTGTCTGTGAGGCTGAGATCTTAAACCTCCATCGATACCAATATAGCATCTCTCTCTCCTCGCGAGACTCCGCCCAAGTGATCCTTCCCCGTCAAATACCGACGCTACCTTGCCTTCCTTCACCACTCACCCTCAACATATAAGCCAAACAACCGACGTCGACACCATCACCTGACGAACACACCCCGTCACCACATCAACCTGCTCCCTCCTCCTCCACTTGGCAACAAAGACATACATACACGGCCGCCATCGACTACATCTTGACCTCCGGATCCAGCCCGTATGTGTCATCCAGTGTTCCTTGACTCCTTGTCTTCTTCTCTTTCCATGGATCCTCCTCACGCCGACCAAGGTTGCGAGAACCCTCACTCACCTGCCCCCAGATCTAGAGCCACCAGCCAAGTATCTGCCACCGCCTCTCAGTTCGCCAACGTCCGCCTCGTCGACTCGCCTCGCAGCTTCCACGAGCCCAGCCCGCTGAGAGCCCCCCAGACCCTTCCCTCGACTCGGTACACAGGCGCCGATCCCACAGACTCGTCAGCATACCTTCTGCGATCCAACTCGCAGAGCTACTCGCCCTTCCCCGACCTCTCGCCCGGAATCCTGAGCGGACAGTGGGGTGGAGAGCCAGTCCAGACAACGTCCGACTCGACGCCAACGGTCAGGGTAGAGCCTGCCGAATACTATTCACCTCACACGAGACCATCCACTGTTCCAGCCCAAGGCGAAGCCAGGATGACGAGGTAGGTCTTGCTCCAACGTCTCCGGTGCCAGAACTGGCGTGCATGTGCTGACTCGACTGAAGCGCCGTTGCTGCTATGCACTTCGACCCTGCCTTTAACATGGCGAACAGGTCAACGTTTGCTTGGCCAGGTAAATTGAACACCGCGCTGCCAGATACGGCGGTCCGTCTTGCTAACACCGTGCAGTGCTCGAGAACAGCGATCACAGCCCTTCTTTTCTCGGTCACAACCTCGCCCTGGGTCCGACATCAGACCCCAGCCTCAGCCCGCCTATGACCTCCAGATCAGTGACCTCGAGCCCGCCGCGGGGATCCATGACACCCGAACAGCGAGAGTTGAAGAGGCAAAGGGACCTGGCCCGCCGCGACTCCAAGACGTCAGTCCGCGCACGGCGAGCCGGTAGCAGCTCCTACATGAGCTCGCCACCTCTGTCCATGCCCGATGTCTCCGCAGCCATGGGCGTCCCTATCTACACCACCGCACCCGCGCCCATCTCCCTCCTTGCAGAGCCCACGACGACCATGTCTGCGTCCTCCTACCTTCCATCCTACAGCCCGCCTCTAGCCGACCAGACCTATTCCTCCAGCTACCAGTCCATGTCTTCCAGCTACGGAATGGGTGTGGACTACACGGCTCCTTTCCAGGCCGCACCACAGTATGCGTGAGTAGCCGACAGCGATGCATCATTTTTGAACACACTTACTGATAGTATGGGCCTCAGCAACCGACCGCCGCAGATGCCATTAGGACCTCCCTCAGCAGACCCATCCATGATGTATGGAGTACCACCAACAATGTCCTCTGGCGGCACAGCTGGTGACCACAGCCACGTTCGCGTCGTGCAGAGCAGGCCCAAGCCTCAGTGCTGGGAACACGGCTGCAACGGTCGCCAGTTCTCGACCTTCAGCAACCTCCTCCGTCACCAGCGCGAAAAGTCCGGCCAGGCCAGCAAGGCATCGTGTCCCAACTGCGGGGCCGAGTTCACGAGAACCACGGCGCGAAACGGTCACCTGCTGCACGACAAGTGCAAGCAGCGCCGCAACACTTAGACGACACCAGCCTTCAAGAGCACAAGCATCTTGGCGGGTGTCTTTTCGACATGTACATCACCAGCTAGACGGAGGGACTTTGTCGCCCCCTCGGGACAAGATTTGGAACGAGCACGAGTATGAGCAAGGAAGGCGACGATTTGCACGGATACCCAGTGATCCCCGGAACGGGAGGGGGGGGGGCGGCGTGTGCGCTGTTGAGACACGCCAAAAGAACTTTGGGAGCACAACAGGGCCCAGGCAGGGGTGACACAGCCGCAGGCTGACAGAAAGAGCGAGAGAGAGGGAGGGGGACACACACGCACACGGCAAAAAAGCAGAGCGGGAGCACACGAAGCGCATGCAACGAGCAGGAGCGCCGTCACACTTGCGACTCAGGCGTTTTCCCAGAGTATATTCGATTCATTCGCTTCCGGATATACCTTTGGGTGGGGTTTTACAGCATTGTTGGTTTTTGGGTTCTTCGATTCTACATTCGCTTCTTCCAGAGGAACAGAGACACCGAGAGGGTCCTCACGGCAGCGTGTCCGAACAGGGACTTTAGAAGGGAGGGGGTGCTGAGAGGCGGACGTACAGGGGAGCCCCCAGGTGTGGTGTGCTTGGGCCTGGCCGGCCGGCTGGGAAGGGGGGAGGATTGGAGAGAACTTTCGATATACCCTTTCGTTTATTTGCGCTGCATCATACACGGCGTACTCAACAAATTTCCATCTGCTCTGAGCATCAAACTTCCTCCTCTCTGCTGCGTGATGCCGTCCCCCCCCCCCCCCCCCCCCCCCCCCCCNCCCCCCCCCGGAGCGCGAGTGTGTACATGGGCAGAAAAGCAGAGGATAGATGGATTTTCTGCCTATGCCCTGTCGCGTGCTCCGCTCGCCGGCATCCCCAGCGCGAACGGACAGACAGGCAGACAGGTACCGGCGTGGCGGTAGGCTATCTGGGCTCTTGGTAGCCGAGCAGCTGGTAAGTACAGCGCACGTTGGTGCGAGCATTGCATCCCGTTGGCTGTGTGCGCGCGCGCGCCAGGCGAGGGTCGCGAAACAGCGATAGACGCGTGGCGTAGCAGCATGGCAGTTGCTGGAAAGGGGGGGCGCAGGGGATCCCCGACGCGATGTGCTTGTACGACGCAGACAGCGGTACCAACGGCCAACCCTGGCGAGCGGCGCACCCAGCAGGGCCAAGAATCCCATCAAGACGGCAAGTTGGGCATCTTGCCGTGGATGGCTCGTCCTCCTCCGCCTCCGCCGCCTCCCTCCTCCCCCCCCCCCAGCTCTTCTCCTGGATCGACATGTACGTACGGCGCGCTGCTTCCCGCGCAGCAGGATCACCGCACCGCGATCCGACAAGGAAGACGGAAAGGACCCAGGGCGGCGCTCCATTGCAACCGCACCGGTCGATCCCAGGAGGCCGTCTGGAGAGGTGACCAGCAACGCCGCCGGTGCGTGGAGGAGGTTGCGGCCGCCTGTGGAATGGGGTGGGGGGGCTCTCTCTCCCCCGTTGCATAAGCGCCAGCGCCAAGGAGGGGTTGTGGTCCATTGGCGTCCCGGGGACCCCAGCGACGTCAAGGAACCCAGCAGGACCAGGGGGTGTGAAGGCTAGGCAAGGGGGGGCAATGAGGACAGACGCTCGAAGAGGAGGGGGGAACAACAACAGACTGGCCCCCTTTTAGCGGGATCGACCGCATGATGTGATGAGGTTTCATTCCCCATCTGCAGGCTGCTAGCTTGGGGGGCCAGACAGGTAGGTCGAGACAGGACGAAGGATTCGATATGCCGCACGCGAAATGAGGGTCTGGAAAGAAAAAAAACCGTCGTCGTCGTTGTGTTGTCTACGTCTTCGACTTCGACTTCGACTACCGATGCTGCTCCAGTCCAGCGCGGTGGGTGTGGTGCTGCTGTGCTCGAAACGGGCCAGAGACGTCCCGACGGCCCCCGAGCTCGGGCGGACTGGCCAGAGCAGGGCAGAAGGGACTTTCGGGCGAGCAAGCCCGGACCCAGGTGGAACAGGCGGCCGTAGGGCTGCGTCGGGCTTGCACTCTGTAACGTGGGATCGAGCTTGGGCGCCGGGCTCTCGGTGGCGGTCAAGCTAACGGGTTGACAGGGTTGAAGGGAGGGCGGACGACGCTGCGGGCCAGATGGGGCTCTGGAGCCCGCTAGGGATGCTGCGAGAAAGTCGAGGCCGCTAGGAAAGCCACCAACGACAGCACAGCTCTTGTCGGAAACGATGGGCAAATTGAGTTGCTCTTCAGGGACAAGCGCCAGGAGCGGGCGGACCTTCGCCGACGAGCTAGGCAAGCAATCAAATCGAGAATGGCGAGCTGCCACCGAGACTAGACAGACTGCGTCCTGGAAGTCAAGGATGACAATAGATGTTGTTGTGTGTCGGTGCTCGACACGTGCTCTGGCTTTCGGGTCGGCCATCTCGTCTCGCTCTTCCTGTCCCGTTCTCTGTCACTCTCAAGCGCCACTCCGCCCGGTCTGGACTCGATAGTCGAACTCACACCCGCGAACGGCCAATGCTCCCTTGTACCCCAGGGTAGAGTGTGCAGCGATCGACGAGCGCCTGAAGTTTTGCTGGTGCAGGTTGGCAGACGGTAGGGGGGTCGGGTGGTCGGGTGGTCGGGGGGTTGGCGACCGGGTACCCTCCGACTGCCCCCCCCGAGTGCAGTGCTTACACAGCCGCGACGGAAATAGGCCTGCCCTGTCGTCCGCCGTTCATCTATGGGGCCCAGCATCCCCCGCTTAACCATGGGATCGGAATCAGGCCAACGACATGTGAGATGAATCAACAGGAGGGAGAGAGACCGCCGGTCGGAGTTTTCGTACGGGAACCCGAGGCCTTCAGGCGGCCGGCCATTCGGCTGGAATGAGGCTTTCTTCTCCAGTGTCCATATCGAGCGAGGCAGACTCCCGTCCTGGCCGCCACCTCCTCGCTGGAGGGTTCCTCGCTTCCCGCAGCCCTTGGCCGTGTTTGAGGTTGACGCCGAGCGACAGACGGTGGGATGCTAGCGAGGCTCGTTGGAACTTTCGACGACAGTAAGGATAACGCGGAGGTCGGAGCCCGCGCCAGCCTTTCCCGGATGACCTTGCACGTCGTAGTGCGTCGTTGATCCGCAGCAAATTTGATTGCAGTGGTGAGCTTCAAACCCCACCAAGACCGTGTACCCGTGCAGGCAGTCTGGCCACCACCACCTGCCAAACTGCGACCCCGTGGTGTTGTGTTGCACCCCATGCGCCCCACGCAGATTCGCCCCCGTGGCCTGTGATCGTCGATACCTACCTAGCTTTCGAGGTGGAGGGGTGTACCGACAAGGCATGCAAGTGCATACATGCCCAAACGAGCCCCCCTCCCCCTCCTCCTTACATGAAGCCCTACGAGGCGGAGAGCTGTGCTTTGCTGCCTGTGCTGCTTGCTGCCTGCTCTGATGTGAGATTCCACGACAGGGCGCACACGGGTGGGTTGTTGTTCGCCGGTCGCCCCGAACACCGTTTCGCAGCCGGTGGGCGATGCACCTGAGCTATTCAGAGCCCGTCTTGGTCAGCGTGTTTGTCAGGAACACCCAAATCCAAACCCCATGGAATGGCTTCACCGCTGGACTGGTCCGGGTTCGCCCTGGTGACCCGTCATGGTGGGAACCCCTCTCCAGCGCTCGGGAGAGCCGAACCCGCGATTGTCGATCTTTGGACCTTTCCAGAGACACTTGTGCACATGTCTTGCGCTACCGGACGTGCCGCAGAGTCAACACAGCAGACCATGCTCGACTCGGCCGTAGCTTCGTCTCCTGGCCTTCTGTCAGGATAAGCTCACCGACGTGATGCTTCGCGTCGCGCGTCTCGGAGGAGATTGCAGTTGTCGGAATGGCCCCAAGGCCCACCTTCCAGCCCACCTACCCCTCTTGCGATTCAAGCTTCCCGTTGCGGGAGTGGGCGGACGACAGCCATGCTACGGGAACCGGGGCCGGGACCGGGTTAATTAGGTTCGGCGGCCCCCCTTCATCTTGTTCGTCCACCCCACCGTCCCATCATCGGATGCAAACGCGGGGATCTAAGCCCGAGGCCGTGGCTGCTGGTGGAGTCTGCCCGTCGGTGTTGTTTCTTTTCCTTTACGCAAAGCGACCAATTGGGCGTTGCCCTCGACGGGCGGCATCCCTGGGGCTTCGAGCTTCTGATTCCACACATGGCCTCATGCCAGCCCCGGTCGCGTCTTGGCCTGGGAGATCTGCGGTCTTCTTCGTTGTGTCTCAAGCTCTCGGGACCGGCGCAGCCTCTACGTGCCCGAGCATGCAGCCAGGACGTGTGCCGGCAAACGATGCAGATGTTTCAGCTGTGAACGTGGGGGCGAACTGCCGCCAGCGACAGGTGACGTTGTAGTGCGCGTATATGCTTCCATAGCATGATGGAAGCCTGGCAGCCCGAGCACAGCGGATGCCGCAGATTTGGGGGCCGGGCGAAATGCGTCTGGTCACGGCGAACAGAAGTATCGCCATCGATGAGCCCAAGCAAGAACAGCCAACGATCGGCTGCTGTTGCTATTATTGGTGCCGACCCAGCACGCCTGCCTGCCTGCCAGCTTGTTGGTCCATCGTGGCAAAATCCCGCGCTACCCGTCAGGAACCGCTGCGGGGACCTGCCGGTGGTCGAATCCTGCCAGTACATGTCATCCGACAAACGAAATGACGAGTCGAAGCAAGTCGGGTCGAGATTGTCCTTCACTCCTCCTCAAGACAGCTCAGGATTGTGATCCCCCCCCCCCCCCCCCCCCNCCCCCCCCCACCCCAGAGACTGATCGTGGTCGACGTTCCGTGCAGACCATGCAGGGCGATGCCTCAATGCTACCAAGTATCCCCCTCCTGACAAGGGTCGACGGGGTCTTGTGGGCTTGGATGGTGCTTTGCCGTGGCCATGGGGGTCTTTGCTTCCCAGGCCCGGTGGTTTTGACATGGTGCCCATTGGCTCCTTCGCTTCCGGAAACGAGCAAGGTGGCATCGACCGGGGAAGCCCTTCGAACAGCCACATGGAAGCTCTCCAGAAACCCTGTCGCTACCGTTGCAAGGCTGCAAGGTTGCAGGGGATGCACCACCTCGCTGGCCAGCCCCTGTGATTCGCAAGGACGACCCCCCCTTGTGGTGTCCCCAAGCGTGCGAATGCGGGCGTGAGGTGAACTTTGCGACCTGTCGAACAACCCAGCAAGACTAGCAGCTCCCCCAGCTGAGGAGAAGGGGGGGGGGNGGGGGGGGGGGGGGGGGGGGGGGGGGGGGGGGGGGGGGGGGGGGGGGGGGGGGTGCGATCAGCCGGCGCAACAACGGTCGAATTACCCAAAGGCGAGAAATATGGTTGCCTTCGCCTTGGCTATTGGGCTGCCTGTTCTTCGTTGACGTCTGCTGGATGCAAAGTCCTGGCGAGGCGTCTTGATCGACAGACTCGACTTGTCAAGCTCCCCCCAGCTTTCCCCATCTTCCCCATTTTCGGGAACCCGTGCTCTCTGCGTGCGTCGGCGACCTCGAGTCATTGCATTTTAGAAACTGCTCTTTCAGATGTCCGTCGGACGTCGGACGACTCCGAGTAAGAGCGGCGGTCGTGTTCGACGGACCGCGTGTTCGTAACAACTAACGGCACTGGATTTCAAGTGACGTCGGCAGATGGCACGCCAACGCAACCATCCAGGTTGACAAGGGGGGCAGGAGAAGTGACATGGGCACTTGGTGCCTCACCAGGCGATTATGCAGTAGCCTCAAGTCTCGACTCTCGAAGACGGTCCTGGGTTCCTTGCTGCGATCCAGAGAGCTCGATCGCATCGGGAAAGGCGCGCTCACCGGTCTGGGACTGGCCCACCGACTGCTAATGCATGACGAGCCTGAATGGGTTGTACATCGAACGGTTACACTGTAGGGATGATGGTTAGGAGAGGTCGCCGACACGGCCAATTTCGTGCGGTCAAGCGCGGCGCGGCATTCCAGGATTCGACTGCCAAGAGGCTCTGTCTGTCTGTCAGGCGATAGCCCCCCGGCTATCTTGAAGAGAACCGGTCGGCCCCCCTGCACGGAGTTGGGAGAATCCGTCGCTTCATCATTGTGACGAGCGCTGGTGGACGGGAGGATGACAGACCACGGGGGCGGCCCAGCTGCCGCGAGATCAAGGACCGACTGTTCTCGAGCGAAGTAACTCTGCGTGCCAGGCGTCAATGCAAGCTGACAATGAAACGACTGGCTGATAAGCGATGGCATTGTAGAGTTGCACTCGTGTGATGTTGTAAGCTCAATGTCCGACCACCGCCAGGCAGACGGATTTCGGGGGAAGGAAGATCCGGAAAAGCATCGGGGAAAGACGGTGTTAACCGGACTTTCCGGACTGTACAGCTGAACCAGCCGGCGCCACAATTGGCGCGGCTTCACCGCGCCTGGCGGCAACCGCGACTGTCCCATAGGTCGGGGTCCACTATCTCGTGCCCAAGCGCCCGCGCTTAGGTACGTCGGTCCTCAGCACAAACAAAGTAAACACGCCCGACGACACACCTTCACGTTCGATATCCAGCTCTATACAACCACTGAGCGGCACGTAATACGTGCAACAAGGTCGTCCGTCGAGCTGCACGACAGGAATGAGTCCCAGCTGAAGAGAAATCACCTCCGTTTTCCAAGACTTGGCACCCTGCAGATGCGCCCTTTCTCGCGGTCAGGATGGTCATGACCGCGTCAAGATGGGGCGGCAGGAGGCAGAAGGTCTTCATGTCCGTCTTTGATACGGAAGCATCACAGCCGACACCTTACTCGACGCCGTCTTTGAGGTCTACTGAGAAGGGACAACCATTCGGTGGCCCGTCTGCCGCTGCAGCCCAACCGCATCTCGACTTGAAATCCTTGGACTTCGCAGACGGGGCACCACCACCACCACCACCATCCTCCGCCACGCACACCACCGACCAAGCACGTTGGGACCGCGCCTGGCACGCCGTGACATCGCGCGTGCAGCTGCCCCCCTCCGTCACCGCCGAGGACTCCTTCGGCTCGCTGGCCTCGGAGTCGCAGGACGCCACCAACCCGGACTTCTACGCGAGCCTCCAGGTCGTCCTCCAGCCCTCGCGGCACGCCCCGCACGCCGCCCACACGGAGGACCTCCTCTCGTGGCACACCCAGCAGGTCCGCCACCACTTCGTGCAGCACGTCCTGCCCCTGCTCTCCGCCTGCGCCGGCCACGGCGACCAGACGCAGGTGCTGCTGGGCAGCGTCCGCACGCTCGAGGCCGCCCACCGCCAGTACCTCTACGGGCTCTCGCTCATCGCGCGCGGCCTCGACGACCGCGCCGCCGACATCGCCGTCGACAAGTTCCGCCGCGACCTGCACGCCGTCATCAGCAACTCCATGTTGCCCGCGCTCGTCGATGCGCTGAGGGGCGTCCTGGGCCGCCTCATGCGCGTGCTGCTTCGCATGCAGCCCGAGGGCGCCTCGCGCACCCCAGGACGACCGCGGGATGTAGGCCGCCGCGGCAGCGACCTTGCGGACTCCGCCAGGCGAGAGCTCCGCCAGCTGGTCGAGGCCCTGCACAAGGTGGGCCTCGCGGGGGAGAGGTTCCAGGTCCTTTTTGCCGAGATGATGGACGACCTCATGGTCGAGCACGTCAGGGCGTCCTTCGCCGGGGTGTGGACGCAGGAGGCGTCGGCAGGCAAGCCGCGCGCATCCCTGCGCCGCGCCGCCTCGTTATCGCCATGCATCGCCTCCCTGCACGACTGGATCGAGGATCACTTCGCGCGGCTGGCGGTTGAGGTATTTGACCGGCTTGGGGCCGAGACGATCGCCTGGAAGGACGTCGAGGAGTGGAAGGACGTCGCGGTTGGGCGCCTGGCGGTCATGCGCATCCACGAGCTCTTCGACATTGTGCTCCACTGGCCGGACAGCAAGGACGCGCTGGACGATCTTCGGATGGCCGTGACGACACCGCAGAGGCGGCTGCAGCTCACGGACACGTTCTCGGCCGTGCTGCAGAAACGGCTGCTTCACCCTGGACGGTCCACGTTGGACATCCTGCAGGTGTACATCTCGATGATCCGCACCTTCCACGTCCTCGACCACTCCAAGGTGCTGCTGGACAGGGTGGTGCACTCCCTCCAGCTCTACCTCTGCCAGAGAGATGACGCCATCCGTATCGTCGTTACTGGCCTCCTGTCCAGCCCCGACGAGTCTGCTGCCGACGGCGGGAAGGGTAGGCTGGTCGAGCTGGCCGCGCTTCTGAATGACCCCTCGCAACAGCGGCGGCAGGCCGCGGATGACGAGGAGCTGGACTGGAACGACATGGACTGGGTTCCCGACCCCGTGGACGCTGGCGTGAATTACAAGCGCCCAAAGTCGGAGGACGTCATCGGGACCCTGATCAACGCGCTGGGCTCACAGGACATATTCATCAAGGAATTTCAGAGCATCATTGCCGAGCGTCTCCTGTCCAAACAGACCGAGTTCCCCCAGGAGATCAAGGTACTCAACCTGCTCAAGAAAAAGTTTGGCGAGCATGCCCTGCAGAACTGCGATGTCATGCTCAAGGATATCCAAGACTCTACGCGGGTCGACACGGTCATTACGAAGCAGATACAGACGGCCGAGCCGAAGGGGATCACGTCGCTCTCCTACCACACGAAGATCCTCTCGCGTCTGTTCTGGCCCGCTCTCGACCGCGAGCACTTCCTCCTGCCGCAGCCCATTGTCGACATGCAGAGCCGCTACGACAGCGGCTACGAGCACCTCAAATCCTCGCGGAAGCTCACGTGGCTTAACAACCTCGGAACGGCCACAGTGCACCTTGACTTCGAAGACAGATCCGTCGACAAGGAATGCAAAACGTACGAAGCGGCCGTCATCTACGCCTTCCAAGACGACGGCGCCTCATCGGGCCCCGCCCAACGCACCGTTGCCCAGCTGGAGGACATGCTCCAGATGGACGACGACACGATCCGTCTGGCCCTTGGCTTTTGGGCCGTCCAACGCGTCCTCCGCGAAGTGGCTCCGGACACGTACGAGGTCCTCGAGCGTCTCGAAGACGACACGGCCGCCGCACCCCGCGGTTCCTCCCCGCCGCCCGACGACGATGACGCGCCGCCGCCGCCCGACATGGCGTCGCCCTCCAAGACGGGCAAGGGCGCCGTCGACGCACAGGAGAAGGAGCGACGCCTTGTCTACTGGCAATTCATCTTCGGCATGCTGACCAACTCGAGCCCCGCCATGCCGCTGGGCCAGATGTCCATGATGATGAAGATGCTCATCCCCGACGGGTTCCCATGGAGCAACGAGGAGCTGCAGGAGTTCCTTGCCGAAAAGATGGCCGAGAACGAGCTGGAGCTCGTCGGCGGGAAGTACCGCCTGCCGAAGAAATGAGAACCAGGAGGCTCTTGACGGAGGACCCATTATCGATTCTCCACGATATCTGGCTTACACGATCATGACCAGGAAATGTGATCTGGCTGATGAGATTCATGTACGGCGGCCACAGCCTAGGATGGCTGGCAGTTGAATCGGACTGACTCGGGCTTGCTGACATTTACAGACGTATGATTGCTTCGCAGCGACGTCAGGTGTTTGAGGCTGAGGCATCACATTGCTGCTGCATGTCTATTTCACGCAGTGGAGGGCAGCTCTGGCGAGGCGGCAAGAGAACACGAGGGGCGAAACATGGGGCGTGCGATCAGCTACGGTGGCACGGCGGTACGATGACTCCTAGGCGGCCAGCAACAGCGTCAAGGCAGAAGCCGCAGAAGATACCCATTCACAGCAGAAACAATGGCATCAACATACCATATCATCACCAAGCGTGATGTGTATCGTCGGAGCGTGTCCCTCTATCGAGCCTGGCCCACCGACTCGTAGACAAGTGTAGCAATCGCAGGGCGCTGGGCCACCAGGTTGTCTGGTGTTCATTGACGCTCCTAGGCTAGTAGCGACCGGAGGGCAGGGTACAGGCAAGGTCGTAGAGGGTACACTTGAGTCGTGCCCGCCTCAACCCCTTTGTCTAGAAGCCGAGGTTGACGATGGCCCGGCCAGGCAAGATGACTCGGAATCGTAGGATTTGATGCCTGAGCCTTCGGATGACGATACTGGTGAACGCGAAACCGGCGTTGCTTCTGTTACGTCGTGACCAAGTGATGCGGCGTCGACCCCGCTACTGTTCGCCCGGGTGGGTGAGTAACAGCTCGTGGCTGGGGGGAACATGAGATGCCTGGGTCTGAAGGCGGTCAGGATGTCCACTCGTGCGTGAACAGGCTTGGTGATGTCGTGTCCTTGTTTTGTTCCCGGCAGCCATCTGGTTCTGTGTCCATGCAGGCAGGCTGACCGCCCTTTGGGTGGTGAGGGTGAGTGGGTTTTGCCGGGGGTGGTGAGGTGCACATGGACGCACGGCGGCGAACAGGCGGAGGCGTCGGGTAGTGAGTCGTGCCTCCTGACGTATGCTTCCGAGGAAGAGCTTGTCTCGTCTTGCTGCTGGGGCTGGCTCGGCGGAGGATGACGAGATGACGAGAGCCACAGATGGCGTTTCAGTGGCACGGCAGCATGGGCAACGTGAAAAAACGGGGGGGGAGAGAGTAAGGTCAAAGGGAAAGAAGCCTGGTTCAAGCCGGGACAGAATGGCACGGTCCTGCAGCCAAACCTCGGGAGGGTGGGAGGCGAGTTGCGGGAGAGCGAAAAGCACCAGCGAGCTTGAAACGAGACGTGTCGAGTCGGGGGACAGGTCAGGCGGGCTGGCTGACCTGGGGCCTTTTGAAGGAGAGGGGCGACAAGAAGAGGGGCAGAAGGGTTGAGGGGCACCCATCCGGGCACGGGGCGCGGAGCGAAGGGGGAGGGGGCTTGGGCGGGTCGTGCTTCTTAAGTGCTTGCAGCTGGCACGTAGAGACGCGCCCTGGGGGTGTGCTAGAGAAGGGATGCGGTATTGGCAGGGGTTGGCTATCGCGTGGCCAGAAGCCGGGCTGGCAGACAGTGAGCAAGGGAGGTCAGCTGGTCCCACGATGACCGTCAACTTTTGCGCGTATGACAGTCTAGCTGGAGCTGTAGCTGGAGCTGTAGCTGCATCGTCACAGCCAGTCGGTCTTGGCGGCTTGGATCATGCCCGCCGATGACTCGGGTCGTCAGGCTATTCGGCTGGTTCCTATTGTTCATCGTGCTGGCATGCATTCGGTCGTCTGGTGCTCAGCTTGCTGGTGCGACGTGATGAGGTGAGGTTCGGCGGGACAGGACGTTCGGGTAGGCTGGCTCCAGATAAGTTGTGTCTCTCCTCGTTGCTTGCCCCGCCCCCCCCCCCCCCCCCCCCCCCCCCCCCCCTCTCTCTCTTGCGCAGCTGTGCAAGGATGTGCAGCCTGGATCGAACTCGACTTGCCGTTAGCTGGTTGGTTCGTGGTGGAGGCGGACTGCTGATGGCAGACATTATTGTCTCGGACGCCGAGCACAGAGTCGAGAGTACCATCCGGCCCAACGTCCGCGTGCGCCTGGACAGCGAACTTGTGCTTTCGCTTGGAGCGTGTGAGCCGTGACGCAAGGATGATGGCGGAGTTCCTCGTCCCAGGCCACGTCCGTCTGCAGCGCTGCACTACGCTTGGACGTGACTGCTCCCTATGATGGCCTGTCCTGCCAACAAGGCTGCCTGGTCTGTTGGCGATGGCGAGCCCAAATAGCGCTTCGGAGTGAGTCCTTTCGTTTTCGCGTCACCCCCGTCCCAGTTCTAGACGACGTCGCTCCCCTGTCACTCGCTGCGTTCGCGGACGAGTCAGTCCCTAGAGGCATGACGAAAGGGGCAGGGGTCGCAGGTCCTGGGATGATCGGCTCCAGGGATCGCAGAGGTGCGGTCCACGAACGAATGGCAGTGCGGACGGGGACCCGTATCGAATTGACGGCCAATGAACGAGGGTGTGGAAAGGCACGACGAGCCGGGGGAGGGGGAGGGGATGGGGTGCAAACAGGAGTGGCCCTAGTAAAGGAGGGGCAGAAGGCAGGTGTCTCGAGAGCCCATCCCCCCATCCCACCTCGCTGGGCGCCTAGCTCGTGCTGTGGTGGTGGTGGTGAGGCCGAGTGACGGGATGAGAGAAGTCGGAAGGGCTAGCATGTCGGATGGGAAAGCGCAAACGCCATCATCCGTGAGCCACCCGTTCGCTCAAGGCGGCCGGTGTGGTGGTGCGAGCCTGAAGCAGGAGGCGACTGGGAAGTGAGGGGTTGGTTGGGCGGCCGTGATGATCTCTCTGGAAGGCAGCCAGGCTCTCGAGGTTGGGACTCACTTGTTTTGGGGCCGGTGCTGGGATGGTGCTGCTGCTGCTGCCACTACTGCTGCCAGCATTTGACCCTCTGTTTCTCCGGCTGGCGGCATGGCAATGTGCACAGCCGCCGTCGGTTTGTTGGCCCAGCTAGCTCATCCCAGGGAGCCTGATGCATGCACCGAGAACGAACCGAGGGGCGATGAGGCGATGAGGCGATGAGGCGATGGCAGGACGGCGTCGGTTGCGGCGGCAGGCAGGGTCTGCTTCTCCGTCTGACTTGCTCGACGTGCTCGGCTGCTCGACCGCTCGACTGTCTGTCTAACTGCTGGTGTGACTGGTCATTGGGGTCGACACATGCATTTGTCGCAAACAAAGTTGTCGAAAACATGAACATGAAAAGTGCTGGGGACTCACGGGGGCCGTGAGTTGAGGGCGAATGGGGGCCCGCCCTTGCCGTGTCGGACCTCACACAGCACTGTACCATGGGTTGAATAGTGGGCTGTCGGCTGGTGGGCTGCGCCTGCCGTCCACTGAAATCGACGACAGAAGGGGGGTCTTCGCCCGACGGCAGGCACCTTCGGGCATGCCTAGCAGCGAGGGTGCCTGCCTGCCTACTATACACAGTCAGTACCTCCCGACCTTAGGTACGTAGTGCAAGCCGTCACGACTAAGAGCTGGAAATCTGCCTGAGTTTGTGCAGCTAAGGTACCTAGGTAGATGCGTCCCGAAAACCCGCTCCCAATAATGGTCATGAATGGTAGGCAGGCAGCTAACGACGACGGCCACCACCACATCCGAACTGACTTTTTGCCTGTGGCCTTGGCCGAGACGAGCGAAGGGGGGCGCGACTGACTGCGTGCATGCTTTCAGTGATCAGTGAGGTGGCTGATCGGCGGACGAGACACTGGGGCACCACTGTGGCAGGCTCCTAGTAGCAAAAGTAGCCTGGGAGACGGAACCATGTCCTGGCTCGGTCTTGACGCCGCTTGCCCGGCCGTGACCTGGACCTGGATCTTGACCATACCACGACCGTCCAATACATCCGCGATCGGTGCGGCCGGTATCCATGTTTCCCACTGTCCGTCCGTCCCAGTCCCATGCTGGTGCTGGCTGGCCGCGGCCAATCTTGCTGCGACCTGCACCTCGACCTGTGACCTGTGACCGCCCAGTCGACCGTCGACAACATCATCCGTCCTCACTCATGCCTCATCCATATGCCCCCCTCTCACACCCCGCCTCCCCTGCCTCCGCCTGTGCCTCGATTTTTGGCTCTGCCTCCGGCTCTGCCTCTGCCTCTCCACCGACGCACGACTAATAAACGCTGACTCTCTCACCAATCCACCCGTCCACCCGTCCGTCCACCCGTCCAACCAGCCGGCCATCCACCCATTCCCAACCCCAAGCGACAAGCCTGGTCAAGCCCAGGGTGTCTTCCCGAGGTGAGGTGATCCATCCCACCTCAGACTCTTTGTGTGTGTGCGCGCATGTGTGTGTGTGTGTGTGTGTAGCGTCCATTGCTGCCGTCCTGCGACGGGATACAAATGCAGAAGGGGCCGCTCTTCCGCGCCTGCCCATCTCTCGACCGCCCCGTTGCCCTGCTCCTTCGTGCCTGCTCTCTCACCAGGCCATGCCCTTCGTCTTATTCCTCTTATCATTCCTCGCTCCTGCTGCTACGTCTGTGAGGTACTCCCGCCACCCCTCACCCTTCATCTCATATCCTGCTGCACTGGTCCTTTCTTCCGCCCGTCCCCAGTGATCTCACGACCTTTCTCCTCTGCTCCTTACTGCCCTCGCCCTCCAACCTTGGGCGTAGAATCGACATCATTCGCGACAGCCACGGCAATCCGTGGTCGTGCTTGCAGCGGCACTCCCCTCCCTCCGCACCTCTGGACCATTTTACCCCCCCGCCCCTCTCTCTGTGGCAATCGGACCTGAACCCAGGCGCAGGTGCAGACGCCCGCCCGCCCAACTCGACTCTAGGTTTCCTAGCATCTGTCGCCCAAACTCACCCCTCAGACCTCCCTCGGAGCTGGCCGATTCCACCAGACTGCACTTTCAGCTGACACAAGTCATCGAAAAGAGGGGAAACCGAGCAAGGGAGCTGGACTGGAGGCGAAGCGAAAGAAAAGACTAAGGCCCGAAACAAAGAAGGACAAACAGGCCCAGCCGGACGGCCGACCGACCGACCGAGGAGCCACATACGAGACACTCACATCAGAGACCCCCTCCCCTCCCAAGCCCAGAAGCCAGAGTCAACCAAAGAAAGACACGGTCCGGAAAAGGAACCCTCCAGGCCCGGCATCTCGGATCTTGAGCTTCACCCACACATTCCGACATCAATATTCAACGTGTTTGCAGCTGAGGAGCTCCAGAGCTGAACCGTTCCAGCCAGCCCAGCCCAGTCCAGCCAGTGAAGCCTGCCTATCTCTCCATCTCTCACTCACACACTCTCTCTCCGTCTCTGCTCGCCTCGTATTGGTGCTCCTGCACACCTGGGTCTCGCCTGGATTGTTCTTGCCTCACGTCACACGTCACCCGTCACCAGTCACTCGTCACCTGCACCTTCACCTTTCGGAAAGAAACCACGCCAGCGGCCCAAGGGTACTAATATTGATACTGCCCACTCTGCCCCCTGGGCTGTTCCCTTCGCCGCCCAAACTACTCATGACCCTTAACCTCGCCGCCGCCGGTCGCCGTTCATTCACGACGACCCATTCGTTCTTTTAGGAGACGCGCAGCCGACTATGGACGAAATGGATTGGGAACAGGGCTCGCCGCGCCGGTCGGTTCATCACTGTCCCGCCATGAGGCCATACGACGGTCGACCTCCCTCGCAGTATTACGACCCTGTTCATCACGCCTCGGCCGGCTGGCACCCTCACCACAGGTCAACCTCTGCCTCGGACGCGACGTCATGGGCCCCTTCCTCCCTAAATAACCCTTTCGCCTACCAACTCCCGGGATACCCTCTGAATATGAACATGCCTTACTCGCCCTTTGGGCCCCCTCCGATGGATAACACGCATCGGCATGCCTCGATACCGCCGTCGCAACCGCTACCCCATCCCGTCTACCCGTCGACTTCGAACACTTTCCCCGAAAGACCATTTCCGGGCTTTTCGGACACTCCGCGAGGCATGCACTACCCTTTGCACCAAGCGCCCATGGCGCCCGGTACCTCTGCCGTCGAGAGTTCAAGCCTTGGGGCTCAAGAAGTACAGCCTCGTGCACCAAACTCTAGTCACACGATACAGTTCGGGACCGCACCGCCCTTTTCCTCACACCAGCGGACTTCAACAAACTTCGTTCCTCTTCGATCACGGCCACCGCAAGGTATATTAGCCCCCCTCTACCATGGAGCGTACCACATACGGGCCGGAAGTTTTCCCTGTTTCCTGGCCCAGAAAGCTGACACGCGTGAATAGCACCGCAACCCGAGAGCAGGACATCTCTTGAACCCGGCCCCCCGGCAGCGCAGTCGGAACGCCAACCGGAACATCGACGTCGCGCAGCCGTCACCAGACGCCCCCGCGGTTTCATGACGTCTCGGCTTTACCCGCCGGCGATGGACGGCCTCGGTGTCGGGGACGGAGTGCCGGCGCACTACATGGGGCGAGACGAGGATATGGAAGACCTCAGGGTCACTCAGTTACTGCGCGGTTCTATTCGGACCAAGCAGGTCGTCTCTTCGGCCGCCATTCGATCTCTCCAAAGCGTTCCTCTTACCGAGCTGGGCCCCCACGAGACAAGTGAGTTCATCCTGGGATGGCGATAAACCTGCCTTCTATTCCAGACACAATAACTAAACGGATACAGCATGTGTCATCTGCTACAACGAATTTGGCGTGGAGACACCGGAAGGACTGAAGGAGGCACCTCTTCGTTTACCCAAGTGCAAGCACATCTTCGGAGACCATTGCATCAAAAAGTGGTTTGAGGACTCGGACAGCTGCCCGTACTGTCGGGACAAGCTACAATCGGAGCCGCGTGTCACTTCGGGGCCGCATCAGGAATACGTCCGCGAGATGATGCGCGCGCATTCACGAGTCCCACGGGGGATGCCGGCCACCATCCCAGCTAACATGATGAGGGCCCACATGGGACTTCACAGGGACCACACATTTGCACACGCACACGGCATTACACAAGAGCGACGATCGCCGCCTACGGACAACGAGGAGAGCCACCGGCGGCAGCGCCCCCGACACACATCGTGGGGCTCGGGGCTCACGGAGCAGCAGCAGCGGCAACAACAACAATCACTGCAACCGCAGCAGCAACCGCAGCAGCAACCGCAGCAGCAACCGCAACAGCAACCGCAACAGCAACCGCAGCAACACACGCAGCAACAACCGCAGCAGCAGACACAGCAGCAACCGCAGCAGCAACCGCAGCACCAGGAGAGCTCGGCAGCACGAGCCGGTGACGGACCAAGCCCGCCGCAGGAGGCCAGTTCGACAGAGGGCCGGTGGCTCGCGGGATCCCACAGGGCCGTGACGCCGCCGGCGATCCCGAACCTGCCGGACGGGCGTCTGTGGACGCAGGAGCTGCTCGAGCGGGACCAGGCGAACAACTGGACGGGGGCGGCGCTCGAGACGTCAAGACCGTTCTACGGATCTCTGAACAGTCGATGACGGCGAGAATGACGACGGCGATGACGATGACGATGTCGGTGCGTTGGATGACGGATTTGGCCAATTTTGTTTTTTTTTGCGCGGACAAGTCTTTGGGGTGTCAAGGGCGTTAGGTTAGGACAGGCAATGGAGCGGACGCAGAAGGGCCACGAGGCATCTCTTCTCACAGCGCAGCAGTGTAATTAGTTGCACATGATGCATAGCGGCACGCATACGAATTCGTACATGACATGCGTGTATGACTGGGACCAAAAATCGGCTCGGCTTTTCTGATGACATGACAAGACGAAGCGTGTTCGGTCTTTTGGGAAGGGCGGAGAGGAGGGGAGAGACTTGGGGGGGGGGGGAAGCTTGCCGGAACGGGTAATCCTTTCGATGTGCCCAATGCTGTTCCGCGCATTGCCAACCAAGTGGGGCGACCAGGTATGACGGGGGCAGGCTGACCTGTGGCCGCGTCCCTCGTGGTACGTAGCCAAGGTAGCGTACTGCCAGCAGCAGCAGCAGCAACAGCAGCAGCAGCAGCACCACCACCACCACCACCACCAACCACCACCAACCACCAGCAGGGGCTCGTTTGGTTTGGTCTGGAAGCCCACCCGGCAGCGTGTGCCAAGTTGGCACTGACCTCGCCGCTCCCCCTCCCCCGTCCATCTCGTGTCAAGGGTCGGCTTCAAGGTGCTCCGACGCCGTGTCCTCTTCTTCCCAAACGGCGGGCGGGGCGGGCGCGAGCATGACAGCGGTGGTGGGTGGGGTCGTGGGCGGTCCTCTCTGCACGGGTTTGAGGTCGACTACGTACTTCACCAGGTTATCTCCACGCGACGGACGGACGATATTCCCGTTCGGTACCTACCAAAACGACAGCCTCTGGATCGGAGTTTTGGGCCTTGCAATTCATCCGCCCTCGCCATAACCCTCCGACGGAGAAGGAGCAGTCGCAGTCGCAGTCGCAGTCGCATTCGCAGCCGTAGCCCGCACAGCGCAGCCGAGCCTGGGCAGCCAGCACTCAAGCTCAAACCTGGGTCCATCCCCATCTATCATCCCCATCTATCTACAACTATCTTTCGTCGCACACGCCGGGGCTTGGTAGAGACACATCGCACCTCCACACCCCGCCGCTGCCTCCCGTCTCGATTCAAGCCTCCGTCTCAGCCTCCGCCTCGACTGCCAGCCAGCCCACGACGTCTCGCTCGCGGCCATGGGCATCCCTTGGCGCCCCTTCACCTGGGCCTCGCTCGTCGTGGCCGTCTCTCTCGCCTACAGGCAGCCCGTCTTCTCGCGCCTCTTCTTCCTGGCGGCCTTCGCCGGCGCCTGGCTGCTGTGCTTCCTGGCCTGGGCCGTCTGGGCCGTGTTCCTCTGGCCCAAGCTGTTCTCGCCGCTGCGCAGCTTGCCCGAGCCCAAGGGGAACCACTGGCTTCTGGGGCAGTTCCTGAGGATCGGCGCCGAGGCTACGGGGCTGCCCATGATCGACTGGTGAGTTGCCTCTGCGCTGGGTTGCATCTTTCTTTCGATGAAAAAGACCTTTTGATGAGAAGACCTTTCGATGAAAAGACCTTTCAAAAGAAAAAAGACCTTTCGAAGAAAAGGACCCTTTTAGGAGAGAAAGGATGTCTCTTTCAAAAGAAAAAAGATCTTCCATCAAGAAGACAGAAAGGAACGATCCGACGACTGACGAGAGACAGGGTCAACAACATACCTCACGAGGGCGTCATCCGCTATCTCGGCTTCCTCAACCAGGAGCGCCTCCTCATCTCGTCCCCCAAGGCCCTCTCTGACGTGCTCGTCACCCGCAATTACGACTTCGAGAAGCCCGTTTCGATCCGCTGGTCCATCGGCCGCATCCTGGGCATCGGCGTCCTCCTCGCCGAGGGCGATGAGCACCGCTTCCAGCGCAAGAACCTCATGCCCGCCTTCGCCTTCCGCCACGTCAAAGACCTCTACCCCGTCTTCTGGGACAAGGCCCGCGAGGGAGTCGCCGCCCTCTCGGGCCACGTCTCCAAGGCCGCCGCCGCTCCGGACTCCACGGGCTCCACCATCGTCGAGATCAGCAGCTGGGCGTCCCGCGTCACGCTCGACATCATCGGCATCGCCGGCCTGGGCCGCGATTTTGGGGCCGTCCGCGACCCCACCAACCCCCTGACCCGCACGTACGAGTACGTCTTCAAGCCCGACAAGCAGGCCCAGGTCCTCGCCATACTCGGGCTCTTCCTCCCGGGCCGCCTCGTCAACGCCCTACCCCTCAAGCGCAACGGCGACATCGCCCAGGCCTCGGCCGTCATCCGCACCACGTGCCGCGACCTCATCGCGGAGAAGAAGGCCCAGAAGGTCCGCGGCACCGACATCCTCTCCGTCGCCCTCGAGAGCGGCGCCTTCACCGACGACAACCTCGTCGACCAGATGATGACCTTCCTCGCCGCCGGCCACGAGACGACCGCCTCCGCCATGACGTGGGCCGTCTACCTCCTCTGCCTCCACCCGGACGTGCAGTCCCGCCTCCGCGACGAGGTCCGCCGCAACCTGCCGTCCCCGGACGCCGACACGCCCGTCTCCGCCCCGGACATCGACCGCCTCCCCTACCTCTCCGCCGTCTGCGCCGAGGTCCTCCGCTGCTACGCCCCCGTGCCCATGACCCTCCGCGAGGCCGCCCGCGACACCACCGTCGACGGCATCGCCGTCCCGCGCGGCACCCGCATCGTCCTCTGCCCCTGGTCCGTCCACAAGGACACGGCGCTGTGGGGCGCCGACGCCGCGTCCTTCCGCCCCGAGCGGTGGATCGGCCCCGGCGCCGGCAACGGCGGCGCGACCAGCAACTTTGCCTACATGACCTTCCTGCACGGGCCGCGCAGCTGCATCGGCCAGGCCTTCGCCAAGGCCGAGTTCGCCTGCATCCTCGCCAGCTGGATCGGCCGCTTCGAGTTTGGGCTCGCGGACAGGGACGAGTACGACGAGACCAAGATGCAGATCAAGGGCGGCGTCACGGCCCGCCCGGCCAAGGGGCTGAGGGTGCACACGCGGGTCGTCGACGGGTGGTGACGAGAACGTGACGTGACGTGACGTGACGTGACGTGGTCTGGTCTGGATGCGCGCCTCGTGGCCGCGTCGCTGTAGAAGTATGAACCGGCATATGGAGTCTTTGTCTTTTTTTTGGATGAGCATGTTAGCATGGATAGAGATCACTTCGGCTCGAGCATCGAATGAGACGGCATTTTGAGTCAAGCAGATTCATCGGCGGGCGCTCGCCCCGCGAAGACACACAAGAGTCGTGCCGTGTTGGATGGTTCGCTGATGATGCGGTCCGACTCACTGGATTCCCCGGCGGACTTCACCACATACACATCATACCCGGCGAACGCCGCACTCGAAATAGCATGTCTTTAACGCGTTTTTTGCAATATCTATCCGCATGCTCGTCACATGCAAGTCTCATTAATCGTGACCGTGGCACCATGGGCCTCCCCCCCTTTCCCTCGAGCCGTTCCTTATCCGCCTCCGAGACGACTCGCTTTTTTTTTTCTCTATCCGTATCTTTCTCGACCCCCGCCCCCCTTTTCTTCGCTTGGTGTCCTTCTTTTGGGGAGGATGCAACGCCTCCATAGCCGGCGCAGGTTACGCAGCCTGGCACGACACCCAAGCACACGGTAGAGTCCCCGGCCCCTCCTCCGGGAGGGGAGACCCCCGTCGCAGGCCGCCTCCGCGCGCCTCGTGAGCAGGTTTCAAGACAGGCACGCACGCACGCACGCGGCCGAGCCGATATCCGGAAGGAGGAGGGGCCCGAGTGACGCTCCGTCTTCCCGACATGCTCGCCCAACTTACATGCGCGCACGCGGGGCCTTCGGGTCGAGAGCTGCGCGCTCCCGTCGCCGCTCCCGTTTAGCACATCTTGTAGGTGCACGCGCCCTGGGCGGTGCGGGTGGGGTCGGCGGTCTGCAGCTTGTAGTCGATGGCGATGTCGAGGTCGCGGCGGTTCTTCTCGTTGGGCTTGACGTCGATGGTCATGTCGACCTCCTCGCCGTGCTGGACGGTGAGCATCTCCTTGAGGTAGAAGACGGTCTGCTTCCAGTGCGTGTACTTGGTGTGGGGGCCGGTGGAGAAGCGGATGGGCTTGTGGGCGGCGGTGAAGTCAATGTCGAACCACGCCACGACGGCGTGGATGAAGTCATCGCGGCGGACGGGGAGCTTGAAGGTGGTGTTGAAGGCGAGGTCGGAGACCTGGCACTTGTAGAGGTCCAGCGTCAGGATGGGGGTGGGCTCGGTGACGACGGCCTTGACCTCGACCGTGTCGACGAGGGGCTCGGACAGAGCCGTCTCCTTGAGGGGCGAGTAGTTGAAGCCGTAGACGTTGTCCCAGACTGGAGGGGCAGCTGTCAGCATTGTCCGGGGCGCGAGCGCGCGGCGTGCGCGACCGCGAGGGGGGCACACTTACAGCCAATCTTCTCGTCCTTGTACTCGCCGTCCTCGATACCGGCGGCGAAGATGGTGGCCTTGTCGGGGAAGATGAGACCGTCCTTGTTCAGGTAGGTGTCACGAGCGTACAGGACGGTGTCGAGCATGCTCTCGTACAGCAGGAAGTAGCCCATCCACTCGGAGATGATGATGTCGACCTTGGGGAAGGGGAGCTGGACCTCCTCCATCTTGCCCTGGATCAGGGTGATCTTGTCGGACAGGCCGTTGACCTCGACGATCTCGCGGGCCTTGTGGATGATGGTGGACATGTCGACACCAATGACGTGCTTGGCGCCGGCCTTGACGGCGAACCTGGTGGTGGACTCTCGTCAGAGCCTGTCACAGCAGGTGGGGGAGAGGAGGGAAGGGGGGAGGCGGGGGCGCGGGGTCGACTGGCGGCGGGTACACGTACATGGACAGGATGGCAGTGCCGCAGCCAACGTCAAGGACGACCTTGTCCTTGAACAGGTGCTTGTTCTGCACAATGGCGTTCATGTAGGAGCGGGTGCGGACCTCATCTTTCTGCGCGAGACATCCGACGTTAGCGACGAGACACCACAACGTGGGAAAGGAGGGGTAAAATGCAGGGACGTACCAGCATCTCCTCGTGAATGCCTGTGCCGTGACATGCTCGTTAGTGATCTAATTTGCGTAGGGAATCATCCATGCGTGTGCGATTGGCATACCGTGGTGGTCGTAGCTGGGACCATGTTAGCGAGGGCGTCCCGGGGCAATCACGTCCAGACAAGCGTGCGTACCTCTTGAAGTAGTGCTGCTCAGAGTGCTCCATGGTCTTGAGCTTGGCCTCGGCGTCGACCTCCATTCTCTCGGAAGCCATGATGAAATGTGCTGGAAGGGTATGTGCGGCGGAAGAGAGGAAGAGTTTTATCGGGATCTGTCAAGGGGCGCAGGTTGAGAGAAGCAGAGAGTCGCAAGGAGCGCTTTGTAGGTGCAGAGGAAGGAAAAGCAGGATCGCGCGAGTCGGTCAAAGTCCAGGCCGTTTCCGTTTCTTCTCTCGTTTCGTTAGGCAGAAAAAAATACTGCCAAGGGCAGCGACTGGCGACCCTCACCGCCTGGACCCTTACTTAGCAGCTGCCATCCCCGCTTTCCGCATGCCGTTAGCGTTACAGTGCCCACTGCGACCCTTGGGACGGTATTAGACGGTGCTTGCTCTCTATCGATAAGGCATCCAAATCACACTACCTACCTCCCTACCTCCCTACCTGCCTACCTACCTACCCCTCGGTACCTTACCTTACATCCTTGGGTGGCGCCAGCCTGCTTTCACCAGCAGCAAACGTGATATTGGAGGAGCACGCGCCCGTGTAACGGCGTATGCTGCTTTTAAACTGACGTGGCACCATGAGCTCGAAGGCCTTCCTCTTCCCACCACCATCTCATCTCGGACGCTTCGCCCCGTATGGATGAATCTCGCCTTGACCCCAGCCAGGCGAGCCTCTACGACAGCCGGCAGTTCCATCGGATTTCAACATGCCCGTACACTGACGAGGCCAAAGCCGAGGCCTATCACAGCCTACGGCGAGACTTGGTGGAGGCTCTGGAGGATCTGCGCAAGGCCCTACGTCTGGTCTCCATAGAAGCTCACCAAGAGAACAAGGAGCCCGACCACCACCTAGGCACACCGGAGTGCCCCCACAGCAAGAGGCTGGCCCGACTCCTGGAGGCTTGGATGGACGAGCCCACGCCAGATGGCGGGAAATGGGTGACGACTTGCATACTCTATATGCTGGGCTATGCCATCCGTGGTGCGGAAGCTCGTGATGCGGACGCTCGTATTCGCAGTCCTGGCGAGCTGATGAGACCGTACGACCTTCCCTTTGTGCAAGTCCTTGACCAAATTGTCCGGAGATGCGGCTTCAAATTGTACCTGGCAGGCATGTCCTACCTGGCAGAAGGCTACTGGATGGACTCCGAGCTGGACAACCGCGACGACTCCTCCGATGGGTTGGACGTCCTCCGGCCAGCCATTCCTCTGACCGAAGACTTCGGACTCGGCAACATGGCGCCTTTGGTGCAACGTGCAGCAGACACCCCCAGGGACTGGAGAACCCTCGGAGGCATCCACAACACATCGTACCGCTCTGATATCGTCTGGGATATTGGTCGCGGGGCGGCCACCAACGAAGCCATGATATGCGGTGACTTTCTCCAGCAACCCAGGGAAAGATGTTTTCTCGAGCCTCGATTGCAGTCCAACCAGGAAATGGTACGTGTCGTGTGTAGATTCTTGCTTGAACTCGTCAGATGATCACAGCCGTTTAACTCTCTCGTTCGACAGGACTCGGAGGGCGGGTGCCAGATATTTTCAGACACGGTCAGTATCTCCCCGGCATCAGTAGACGGAAACCAGAGAGACAGCATAGTTTTCTTACTCTTCCGGGGTTTCTAGGCGGTCGTCATCATGCCCCCTGAATATACCGGGGCGATCTGGATGCCAGAGACCGGCATCCCCTTCAAAACGCTCCTGTGCAGATTATGCGCAGGGTATACAATGTATGGCCCCCAGCTCCGAAAGCGAATCTTTAAAAAGCTGTGGATAGACGACTCTTCGAAGGACTTCTTGGACCACAGTACGCGAGCTCGGGCTTGGTGCAAAGCCTTGACTATGGACCCCGCGCCTGAGGACGTGCCGTTCGGCCAGGTCCTTGCCGACTTGGCCACGACTCCGGAAATGAACATGTATAACGCAGTTCTGCAGCGAGACATTCTTCCCGAGATCGGGTCCAGAGAGACCGAGAAAGACGTTGGGGCCTTCGTGTACCGCCATATGCTGTGGTTCAAGGAGATTGGTGTCGACGGTTTTGACCTCGAACCTCTGCTGCCAGGGTGAGTTCCCATCATTCTGGTGACCTCGTCCGTCTCATATGGGGCTCTTGATTTTTGACCATTTTGAACTAGATTGTTTCATCTTTTTGCATCGATCAACAGCCTTGCCATTCGACAAGAGTTCATCGGGTTTCTCTACGACGATGTACTGCACCCATTTCAGTGCTTCACCATCCGCGAAATCAATGATTCCGAAAAGCGGGAAAGATTCTGGGCGTCCGATTCCTGCGCCGAAGCCAGAGCATTGTTTCATCTCACAGCCTTGGCGAAGACCAGTTTCTATACACCCACGTGTGTTTGCGAGGACGACAATGTACTCGTTGGGTCGTGAGTCTGGCCATCTTTGCCGCAATGACCCTACTTCTAACCCTAGCGTTCCAGTGCCCTGGGTTTCCTCAAGCCTCGCAAATCAGATTATGCCTTTGTCATTGCTTTTTGCATGGAGTTGTTCGGAGAACCAGGTCGGTATCTCTCGTTCGGGCGCTTCGTTTCCCTCTGGCCCGCACTCCGAGATGAATGTCTCGTCGACTTGGATTTCGTCCACGGCCAGCATCCCGGCTGGGAGAACGCCAGCTCACACACTCCATCCTCCGACCCCGTCGTGTGCCTCCAAAGGGACATGGCCTATTATGCAAAAAGGCTGTCACCCCTCGTGCTGCTCGCCGAGCATGATACACCTCACCTGCGCGCCGCTCATCAGTGGCTGCTCCGCCATCTTGCGAAGCAAGCACCCCGCATCCCACCACACGTCCTCGACCAATTCTGGATGAACTGGCTATCTGCGGGTCTGAAGTCGTTCCGTCGCCGGCGGCGCCAGCTGCAGTTGTTCCTTGACTGGCCGGTACACACGACGCTCTTTAGAAGCTTTCTCGCTAGCTTCCTGAGCCACTTCAAACGAATGCCGGAGCCCCGGGAGGGCTGGTCTCGCGACCGACTCCCGCCCTGCTGCACGCTCTGCTCTGAGGTCAGCGACTTCCTCGAGGACCCCGGCCGGTTCCGGGTCCAGCTGCGTTGTCAGCGGCCCGGGCACATCCTTCACAAACTGAAACAGCACATTCCGGACTGCGGGTACGGCGAGAGCTTGGATGTCGCGACGAGGACGTACACTATTCACATCCAGACACGGTCGCCGGCACATCGCATGTGGAAGAGGCGGCGCGAGGCTGCGGCAGTCTACTTTGAGGAATGGAATCGGTTTGAAAAGCTCGTGAGGCTCCTGGGCAAGAGGCTCTATGACGAGTTCGCGTCGACCGGACCCTGGGACGTCGACTCGTATGATGGACAGCTATAGGGATCTGTTGAGTTCGAGTCTATGCTCTGTCAGGTCGTTGGAGGGCGAATGGAGCGTTGTTCCTCGCGCCTCTGTTCCGAGCCATCATCTCCAGATATCTCCACGACTTCATGCAGTCCCCCGAGCCGCGCGACGGCTGGTCCAGCCCATGCCTACCTCCATGCTGCCGCACCTGCAGCATAGTGAACGACTCTCTCGGAGACCCAGGACGCTTCCGCATGAAGCTGCCGTGCCCTCGAATCAAGCACTTGACAGGCAGGCTGGAAAAACACGTCCCAGACGCCGAGTGGGCAAAGGTGCTTGGCTAGGAGCTCAGCGCCAAGACTGCGTATAAGCCCGTCAGGTCCCTCATCTTATCGACGTCCTGCAAGGCCCAACGCCAATGGAGGAGACGGCACGTTCATTCGCGTCGTGATTTGCATAGCTGAAAAGACTCAGCATACTTCCCGCTCTACTGGGTCATGAGCTGATGGCGAGTTTTCGTTCACGGGTCTTTGGGACCACCTAGAGCAAGATGGGCGCCTCGATGTTAGCACGAAGTCGCAGGCGGGAAGTCCTAAGGGCAAAAGACCCTCTGGGACAAAACGGAAAGCCGGTCACTGAGGTGATGAAGATGGTCTTTGACGAGGGATTGCTGACTCGGAGGGCATTCGGATAGTTCTATCTCGCGCGCTCTCAAGGCCTGGATCTTCGGGTCGCTGCAGACCGAGGTCCTGTCAAGAAGATATGCGGAACCGACCAAAGACGGCAGGGTTTAAGTTTGTTGTCATGTGTATGGAAATGAGTGTGGGACGAAAACAAGGTAACTGTACACAGCAATTACATTTCATACATGGTTCAATCATGCAACATGCTTAGTCAAGAACAGCCTGCCGCTCAGCAGGTTTATCAGGGCTCACAGAATAATTTCTTGTGCACATGATGGGTTGGCTTAACGGATCCATGACATTCACTTCCGCTATATGATGCTTCATCATTCGTCGAATAAGGTCAACCGGCGCCCTCGCGTTGCCCGTCTCATTCCATGCCAGAGCCTAGTTCATCTACATGACGAACAGGATGTTCGTATCTGCAGCGTAATGTCAGCGTGCTTCGCATGAAGAACGAGGAAGAAAACGAAACGTACCAATGGGATGGCTACTCGAGAGCTGCGGCAGCTGAGTGTATTCGCCCTCCAGAATCTCTCTGACGCTGTTGAGGAGCTCGACGTAGCTTTGCTGCGGGTTGGCCCTCAGCGCGGAGATGAAAGCGTGCGACATGGCGCCAGTGGCTTGGTTGGCGATGGTAGCGTCGGCACTGTGATGATTGTCAGCTCGAGGTCGTTTGCGGACGCCGGCAAGTAAGCTCACGAAGTCTGATCGTCCTTGCTACCGGACCACATGATCACGTCGGCCGGGGAGGTGCGAGTCTGCTTAGTGTGCTCGTAGGCCTCGTCACCGTTCATGGCCTTCTTGCCAAAGTCCATCAGCGAGCTCATGACACCACCCATGTTGCCGCTAGCATAAGCCGTGACGGCGCTCAGCAGGCCTTGGCCGGCCTCCTTGGCCAGATTGGGCTCCTTCAGGACGCCCTTGGTCGAGTACACGTAGGGCAGGTCGAGAGCGGTACCGGAGTGGCAAGAGTCGAAGATGGCAGTCAGACGGACACCTGGCAGGAGGGGCTTGACCATGATCCAGTGCATCTCGTCGTCGACGATGTGGCCGGCCTCCTTATGGTCGACAGGGTAGATAACTTCGTCAAGACCGTCGTCTTCATCGCCGTCCAAATCTTCGGTATATCCTCCGTGGCCTGTTGGATGTTAGCGAGCTGCCGCAGGGTCCCAGGTGTTCAGGCGTAGACTTACCAGAGTAGTGGAAGAACAAGGAGTCATTAGGCTGAGCGCCCTGCACGAGCCAGTGCATAGCGCGAAGAATGTTGTCCTTGGTGGGCTGGCCAACGGGGTTCGTCTGGTCGTCGGTGAGGATGACCATGTCCTCCTTCTTGTAGCCGTAGCGCTCAGCCAGGAATGCTGAGATGTTCTTCACGTCGTTGATACAGCCTCGCAGCTCACCATCCTGGTTGAAGTAGTTGATACCGATAAGCAACGCCTTCCTCTTGCCCGTGCAGGTAGAGTACTGGAAGCCGTAGCCCTCAGGGGCGCCGTGGCCGAACTGTTGCAGGCCAGACGGCGGAGGGGGCGGGGCGGATCGGTTGCCATGTGCGTATGAGTTGGAGTTGACGGTGGGCATGTCTGAAATACGTCAGAAGAGCTTCAAAACATTGGGAGAGTTCAACATACTAGGCCGGTTGCTGTTGGGCCTGTTCACAGGGTAGCCATAGACATCCAGACCCGGAGGAGGCGGGTAGTCGGGGGGGTTGTACTGGCGGGTGTAGGCGCGGTCGGGATGGGGATCAGGGGGCGCCTGACCGTACCCATACCCGCGCTCACGAGGAGGACCGGGGGGAGGACGGTAGTCCCCGCTAGAGGGCGGAGGACCTGGCGGGGCGGCGTAACTGGCCTCGGGAGGAGGAGGGCCAGAGGGCGGGCGGTGGTAGTCGTCGCCGCCGTAGCTGCGAGGTGGTGGGGGGCCGGGCGGGGCATCATAGTCATCTCTCCTGCTGTAGCTTGGACGAGAAGGAGGGGGCCCGGGAGGTGCGTCGTACTCGTCTCTGTCATATCTAGGGCGAGGCGGAGGCGGAGGACCATCAGGCGCATCGTACTCGTCACGGCCATAGCTGGGACGAGACGGAGGCGGGCCGGGAGGTGCGTCGTACTCATCTCTGCCGTATCTAGGGCGAGGAGGAGGCGGGGGACCATCGGGCGCATCGTACTCGTCTTGGTGGTAGCGGCGAGGAGGCGGCGGGCCGGGCGGTGCGTCGTATCCGCCGTAGCTTCTGCCGGGGGGCGGTCCGGGAGGTGCATCATAGCCTCCGCCGCTGCTGTAGCTGTGGCTCGGAGGGGGGCCCGGGGGAGACTGATATCCACCGTAACCTCCGCCACCGCCGCCGCCGCCGTACCCTCCCTGGCCGGGATAGCCGTAGGACATGATGTTGGGTGAGAGAGAGTGTTTGGGGGGGTCCGATGGGTTGATGCGAGTCAGGGGAAACTCGAGCGCTGGTTAGAGGACGTTGACACCAGAAGCTACTTGGAAGGTGCCTTCTGATGATCGCCGATCGCTAAGGACAAGTCAACCCGACGGATCTGACAAGCTTCTAATGGGTGTGATCGGGCTCGAACTTGACGAAACCCAACAAAAAGATGAAGTGTCCAGTGCCAAGCGGAGCGGGGGAGGAGAGAGAAGCAGGGGCGCCTGGTGCTGTGATGCACGAGTCTGCCGAATCCTGGAAACAAGCTTCCTGGAGACAAGCGAGCAAGATGGCGCGTGATGAGATGCGCAGAACCAAGGCGTGAAGCGGGAGGAGATGTCAAGGTATGTTGTCTGGGGAGCGTCCGGCGTCGACAGGAGGGGTCGTCGAGGGAGCGTCGGAGGCCTGTGAGAGTGAGATGGATGCTCACTCGCTCGGTGTTTGGTGGCAGAGGTACGGCCCGCTGATGGTGCCGGGGGTAGGGGGGGAGGGGGGACTGGAATTGGCGCTGGCGTGGGAGCTGAGACGGCATGGGCAAGGGCATCGAAAGTGTCGGACAGGGGTCTGGGGGCAGGGACCCTTGGAGGGGCAGTTGCTCTTGGGAGTTGCGAGGCAGTTCGTGGGAAGGGCCCAGAGGGCAGAGGCCCAAGGGCAAAAATGTCACAGGGCAAGGGGCAAGGGGTGGTGAGAAACAGAGGGGCAGGAAGGAGCGAGTGAGCTGGCCGGCGACTGGCGACTTGCGACTGGCGAGGCTTGCGTGAGGCAGTCGCACCCGGACGAGCGAACCTGGCAAGGTGCGTGGGTTCACGCGACGGAGGATGGCCGAGGGGGGTGCTTTTGACCAAGCTACTTGCCTCATTTGGGGAGATCAGAGGCATCCTACTCTCTGGTCCTGATGATGTGGCTGGCCGTGAATCATCACGAGGAGCATGGTCTCAGAAGATTTGAGCGACGGTGGTGGTGAGGCCGCGTATGCCTGCATGCAAGCGCGATGCCACATTGTCCTTCATTCCTCCGGTTCCCTGCCTTTTTGGTCCAAGCATGCTAAGAATACCACTTCGCAGGATGATCGATGCTCAACGAACGATTCCCATCCCACCCTTCGGCAAGCCGTTGGGATAGGGCTGGGCCCGGCTGGGCTGACTGGCCTGCCATGGCTCGGTCGCCTTTGAAGAACGCGCTGGGATTGGGCACCGCCGCCTGCCCGCCTATCACAGGCTGCAACGTCAGACCAGCCAGCCAGCAGCTGGACCTTCCACCAAGAGAGGGGCACGACGGGGGAGGGGCGGGCAAAGCGGGCGGGATGCCTTCCAACATCTCGGCGCTAACCCACGGAGAAATCACGCGGCTCAGCTCTCCTCCAACAACATCCAAACCAGACCACACCATACCCAATTGATCCTGCACGATTTATCCCTCCAGCTCGATCCCGCCGTCAAACCAACACTGCATTTTTCAACCCCGTCTCATCCTTGTCTCGTCGCGCGCCTTGCCCTCCTAGCCACCGGAATCATGGTTCGTCTTGCCGTCGCCTGCCCGAGGCCGCCACCCCCTCCTCCCGTGCCCCGCGCTGCCCAAGCGCCGACCTCACCGATGCTGACCCCGCCTACCGTAGCCTTCCACCGCCGTCGCTAACCTCACCCAAGAGCAATACAACGACCTGAAGGAGGTCTTCAAGGTCTTTGTATGTTGTAGCGCAGCTTCGTCGACGCCCTCTTCCGGTGACTGAGCTGACCCCGACCGCCGTGCCTAGGACCGCGATGGCACCGGTACGTCGCCCCCCGGGTGCAGCTTGTCATGTTCGGCCTTCTCATGTCGCATCCCGCCCCGACCCTTGCCGGCGCTTGTCACATGCATAGATGTTTCCTCACACGCACACTAACGCGATGCTCCCCCGTCCCAGGCGACATCAGCCCCACGGAGCTTCAGATCGCCATGAACTCCCTCGGCCTCAAGCCCAGCCTCGATGAGGTCAGGGAGATGATCAAGGAGATCGACACCGACGGCGACGGCCGCATCGATTTTGACGGTGGGACACACACTCACGGGACTTGCTCACAGCCTCTCAACTGACTCACTGCCCATCCTCAGAGTTCCTCGAGATCATGGCCGCCCCCGCCCGCCCCGTCGGCAGCACCGAGGACGAGCTGGTGGCCGCCTTTGAGGTCTTCGACAAGGATGGCAGCGGATCCGTCTCGTCCAGCGAGCTGCGCTCCGTGCTCATCTCGCTGGGCCAGAAGCACACGGACGACGAGATTGACGAGATGGTCAAGCACGCGGATCTGGACGGCAACGGCTCCATCGACTGTGAGCCTCCCGCAGCGCCGCCATAAGTGACCTGTTTACTGACCTCGCATGTAGACCACGAGTTTGTCCAACTCATGGCGCCCAAGAAGTGAGCGTAGGCGGAAGCGCAGGAGAGCAAGGCTCGACGCCAAGCAGATTTCCCTTTTAACGCAATGAAATTCGACCCAGGTTTACCCGAATGCCATCTTCACCCCGTTCCTCATTCACATTTGGGTGGTTTCACATGATCACACGTGAATTTGTTCATTCGTCCTTTATTCTCCGTCTCCCACTACAGGGGTGGACTTATACGCAAGGAAAGTCTGCATGAAATCGAGTCGTCGAGTGTTGGTGTGTGTAAGCCATCGAACCAGTGTCGATGTGGAAGAGAAAAGAGCAATGAACGCCCGGGATGCCATGTCGAAACGGAGAGAGAGAGGACCCCAAAGCCGAATAGAAATCAAATGGGTTGCTTTCTCCTCCCCTGGGTACGTGTCGCGCCCCCAATCCGTTTCGTCCCTCAACCCAAAAGAAAAGACCGGGCCTCAGGTGTCCCTAAGATGCCGGCCGTCGGATATTTGTCGTCGTTTCGAAACCAGGCTTAACAGCAGTCGCAACAGTCGAGGCAGTCCAAACAGCAGGAGCACGTTTCACCACAGAGCCAGCAGCAGCAGAGAGTGGCGATACTGGGACAATGTCAGCATTGCGTCCGAGACGAGCATGTGAAATGAAGGGAGGGCTCACCAGGTGTAGAGGCAGCCGTGGCTCTTCTCCTCCTGCTGGGGGGGAGGGGGAGGGGGAGCGTGGCCCTGGGGAGGGTAGTACATCTAGAGAGTCGCGGATCAATGGGGAGCTCCAAGCGGTGTGAGATCATGGGAGACTCACAGGCTGGCCAGGAGGAGGGTAGCCCTGCTGGTAACCGTCAGGGGGAGGGTAGCCGCCCTGAGGGGGAGGAGATGCGTAGTAGCCTCTGTGAAGGGATCGTCAGCTGCGGTGCTCTCACTCACTGATGGCCAGAAAGTATGGCATCATCGCGTTGGGGCGGCTCTGCTCGGGGAAGCGACGCAGGCGCGAGGGAACGGAGATTGGTGGATCACAAGCTAAGGTAGGGGAAAGCTAGGGGTCAAGGGACGAGATCAAACGTACTGCTGTTGGTACGACATGGCGGCTGGGTGGAATTACTGAGGGTCCGGAGTGAAGGTATCGGGCAGGGTAACGTCTCGCGATGGGTGCGCGTGCGGTAAGGAGTGTGTTTGAGAGGTGTCGACGGGTACGTTGAGGATGAGAGCGAGAAGATGTCCGAGGTCAGATATGGGATGGAATTGGAACGGGCCGCCAGGAGAGAAAAGCAGAAAATTGTCGGAGAGTGGTCGCTGGGCGCCTTACCTGCATCGTATCAGGAGGCGATCAGTGCCCCCCGGGGGGCCGTCTTGTCTCTCGGGTCGAGTCGTGTCGCGCGGCGCGGCCGGGGGAGGGGGGCCAACTCATCAGAAGGGGGCTCATCGGTCCACAGGCGAGTCACAGGGTCCAGAGGGTCTGACCCAGCACGGCGCTTTAGTGGTTGGGGTCGTTTGACTCGAGGGTCTCGAGGGTCTTGGGGGTCTTCTGGTCAGGGTCTGGTGGTAGGGCCGGTGGATGGGTTGCCGGCAGTCGGCTTGGCAGGCGTACGTGTACACTTCCTAAAGCGTTAGATTGCCTGCAGCCGGGGAGTCGAGGGTCAGGCATGCAGGGGTATCGCAGCAAATGGGCAGTGGGCATAAAGCGATGCCCAGAGCCGCACGACTCCACTAGCGGGGATCCCAAGCTCCAGGGCCCCATTGCAGTGTTCCGCCGTCTCCCTGCTGGGCGTGCCTGGCAAGCGCCGCACATCGTTCACCGTTCGATGGTCTGTTCTATTTTCCTCTGGGGTCTGCGGTCGGTCGACGTGTTTGAAAAGCGGCCGACGGGCGGACGGGAGGGAGGGAAGGAGGGAAGAGAGGCAGGGTAGTTGGGACGACGGGCGGCTGTTAGTGTCCGTCGGTAGTGTTGGATGAGGTGTCAGAGTGTGTAGAGCTAAGGAAAGGCTTGGGAGGTTAGCAGTATTGGCATGGCACTCGGACTTTTCGGTACGAAGTAACCTGTCGTTAGTCAGTGCTTGGCCCGAGGTGCGACTTTCATCGTGGACCTCATCCCCGTTTCTGCGTGATTTGGTGGGTGGTGTCCTGTAGGATGGAGGAGGAGACAGGGGCAGACATCGGGAGGCAGCCGACGATGATCTGCGATCAACGATCGGCCACCTTGTCGCTGCTTCACCCTCCCTCGCGTTCTGAGGCAGAAGGCGATGGCAGGATGAGAATGGATGGGACGGGATGGGATGTGGTGGAAGGGGGTGGACGTGGTGAATCACACATGCAACAGGGCCAGGCTCGGCGCGGGCAGCAGCGTGGCGCGAGTGACATGAGTGGCATGGCATGGCATGGCATGTCATGGCATGGATGGCAGGCACGCCGGTATGCGACTCCCGCCCGAGCATGGGGATCGTTTGGTGCACTCGGTTGAACCCCTCATTCACCATCTCACCTCGCACACCCCAACCCAACGCCCACGTCCATCCCTCCTGCCCCTCGCTGTTCGCCCAAAACAGCAAGAGGGGTCCTGCCCTCTGCAAATTGCCCTCCTGTCCTCTTTCCTCGTTGCCTCTGGTGCAATCGAATCTTCCGGCTGCCTCCCGATTCTGCTCGTCTCGTGTTCCTCCGACCCCGCGGCTACAAAACGTATAACTCCCTCACATTTTTTGCTTTGCTTGGTGGTTGGCATTCCCACAAACCTACTTTTTGCCTGCTAGTCAACCAAGAAGACCCTTCATATCCTTCCCACCGCATCCGAACCGCATCCACCGAGCTTACGCAGCGCCCCGCGCCCATTTGCTCGTCCGTCCACCCATCTGCCCATCACCTCGGGCCCTCCCGCGCTCGACCAGGTAGCACCCAAGCTTCGAACACCTGCCAACCAAGCATCCAAGAAAGGCCTCCAAGCCCACCAAGACTCTCACCGGCACGCCCGAGCCGACTTGAGACTCCAGCATCCAGGACCGAGACCAGGATCAGGACCCCTCACTTACAGCTTCGCGATCCAGACGAGATATCCGAGACCCCCGTCGCAACCATGTCCTTCTTCAAGAAGCTGACCAAGGAGTTTGAGGATCTCAAGACCTCCTTCTCCGACGACAAGAAGGACGAGAAGAAGCCCGAGGAGTCCTCCGCTCCCGAGCACCAGTCCAGCGGTACGTCCACTTCCTCCGAGTCCCATCAGCCTGGGCTCTTGTCTGCCCTTCCCCTCAGCCATCCTCCCCTGCGCGTGTCCTGCATCAACGTCCTCCACTCTGCCCTTGCCCTCGTTCACTCTCCCTTTAAATACACTCGTCACCCGTCTCCCCTCCCCTGAGCCGCCGAACATCCGACTCTTGTCTCGTGACGCGCGTATCTCATCAAGACGCTGGCACTACCTCTCGGCGTGCGCCACCCACTGGTAGAAGACGTAAGCGGGACCGCCGGGCTCACCTTGGCCTCATCTTCGCTCCCAACTCCTTGCCCGCTGTCTTGCTATTACTCTGTCGTTCGAATAGACTCGCTGACCCGCGCCGGGGGCTTGCCGTGTTTTGCGGCAATCCTCCAATCCGCTTTCACAGATACTCGCAGCTACTACCCCTCCCAGGCTGCACAGCCCCAACACACCGATTCCGGCTACAGCAACGGCCACGGTAGCGCCTACGCCCCGACCCCCGCCTCCGAGTCTCAGCCTTCCCCCGCTCCGGCCCCCGCCGACGGCCAGCCCCCCATGGCCGCTCCGTCTGTCCCTCCCGGATGGGCCGCCCAGTGGAACGCCCAGTACCAGCGTTGGTTCTACGTCGACCACAATACCGGTCGCTCGCAGTGGGAGCACCCCGCCCCGCCCCCGCCCTCGGCCCCTCCCGTCGGGCCCCGCCCTGGTGATGAGCACTCTGCCACTAGAGGCTACGGCGCTCCCGGCGGTCACGGTTCCCCTGCCCCCGGCGGTTACGGTTCGCCCGCCCCCGGCGGTTACGGTTCCCCTGCCCCTGGTGGCTACGGCTCTCCCTCCCCTGGCGAGGAGGGCACCCGCGCCTTCGCTCCCCCTGGTGGCCACGGCGGCAGCTACTATGGCCAGCAGCCCACTCCCAGCCCCGGCTATGGCTCTCCCGCCCCTGGAGGCTACGGCGCTCCTTCGCCTTACGGCCAGCCCGGCTACGGCTCTCCCGCCCCTGGAGGCTACGGCGCACCCTCTCCTTACGGCCAGCCCGGCTACGGCCAGCCCGGCTACGATCAGTCTCGTGCTTACGGCAACGATCCCTACAACGGACAAGGCACTGAACAGAAGAAGAGCAGCAGCGGCATGCTCCTCGGTGCTGCCGGTGGTCTCGCTGTCGGTGCCGTTGGTGGCGCCCTGATCGCCAATGCCATGAGTGAGCATTTCACCATCATTATTGAAGACGAATCACCTGCTGACTTCTCCAGATGACTCGGATGACGAGGCTCAGCAACAGGCTGCCGCTGCCGCCGCCGCTCCTCCTCCCGACCAGAGCTACTACGCGCCTCCTCCTGAGCAAAACTACTACGCGCCGCCCCCCGAGGCCGAGCAGCCCGCCTTTGAGGACGGCCCTCCCCCCGTTCTCGGTCCTACGGATGCCGATGGCAACTCTGTTGCCTCCAGCGACCGCGAGGAGGTTGCTGAGGCGCGTGCCGAGTACGAGGAGGCCCTGGCTGCCGCCGCTGACTCGGACGCCAGTAGCAGCGACCACGAGGCGGCCGAGGAGGCTCGCGAGGCTTACGAAGAGGCCTACGAGGAGCACTACGGCGGCGATGATGATGAATAAGCTTTTTCCTGCAGGAACTTTTCTGATTTGGAAATCTTGGCCAAATGTGCTGACATCACTGATGACGACTTACGATACATGACGAGACGGTTTGAAGAGCAACCAATATAAAGGGACAAACAGCGAACAGACTGCATTACCTGGGAGTTTGCTCACGATATGGAGGGCTTGAGGAGCTTGATGCCTTGCTTTCTTAAGGCGCCAGCCAGTTGCCATGAACGGCGGACGTCGACCGACTGTCGCTACTAAGCAATTGAATCTAGTAAACCCATGGTGATTTGGTTTGACTCCTCGATTGTTTTCGATTTGTGATATGGGTGTGCCAGTGGAGCTACTTTTGAGATCGAAGTCAGTTGCAGGAAGCCATTATTTGTACCTTGCACATCAGCTACAAGGCTCATTACTCAATGTCGAAGACACGAGCCCAGGGGTAAATGTGTAGATGCAATGGATACCTGCGACTGGTTATACGTACGATCTATCACGCGAAGGTGATACGGGAATATCAACGATATTGTCATCCAGTAGTGCTTCAGCATCTGGCGAGTTCGGGACGCTTGGCCGTACCGTAGTCGAGAAAGCACCGGACAGCTTCAGGACATCTCTGTTTTGCGGCCTCCCACGTCATGTGGTCTTTTGTCTTAAATTCCCTCCGAGGCTATAATGCCCCTAGGCGTGCCACATGCGAATTGATGACTTGAGGCTGTTTGGACATCATCGGGTTCTTGACCTTTCATGACAAGTTTCCTCTCTGACGCTCTCATCGGCAGTATGGTCGCTGCCGTGACCGTCACCATGGACGTCCGAGAGGATATACCGCTGACAACATAATATAACTCAACACTGATGCCTTCGGGGGGGGGGGNGGGGGGGGGGGGGGGGGGGGGGGGGGGGGGGGGGGGGGGGGGGGGGGGGGGCTCACTAGGAAACGGTCCAAGTGGTGCTTATGCGGTGGAGTCGTTCGCCGATGTGGCTTCGTCGCCCTCTTCTTTTGCCGGCCCTTCCGTCAGACAGAAAACAATTGGTGCGTTAGCAGCTCGAGAGTGAGTCAGCCAGAGCGCCAGATATTAGTTCACTGCCTATGTTAATATTCAGTATGATTTAGGGCGGAAGGGGCCTACTGGTGTGGCGGTCGAGTGTGTAGGTCTACTTCCCGAAATGCTGGTGTTTGACGGCCACTTCGTGCATCATACTTTCTTTCTTTCACACACGTGTCGGTAGAATGACCAAGGCTAATCACGTATGCCATGTTGAAAAAGGGTCGGGTAGAAGGAGACATGGTCGAGGATAGGAAAGGAGCGAGGAGGTCGGACAGGCTCCAATCACTTGCCTTGACATCGTGCCCTGCAAGAGAACCCCATTACTGGTGTACTGCTGATATGACGCCTCAGAGGTTGAGCTGTCGTCAACCTGATGAATATTACTCATAATTTTGCCCAGCTATGCAAGGAACATAGCCCAAGTTGAACGCCCTGGACGTCTGCTCGACGACATGCTAGCAGATCGCAGGTAGACTTGATGAGGCTTGTGGAGCATGCTTCTCAGCCTTATCGCACCGGCAACTGCCATCTTCAAGGCTACGAGCTTGTTCAGCCTGGAGTCTCTGTTCGGGTCATGGAGGAGTGAGGAAGGGCGAGGCAGCCGTTGCTTTCACGCCAATGGCAAGCCGAACGGTGGCCTGTCCTCCTTACCCGGCTTTTGAGTAATTCAGTGTCGGTCTTCCACGACATCAGCGAGATGGATGAGATGATAGCCGCCGGTATGGCACGACTCTCCCACTCGCAACCTGTGCCCCATGCGCGGAAACGGGGATCCGCCGGATCGTGAGGGTCTTGCTTCGGTGGTGTTGTGAAACCGGATAAGTGATCATGGCAATATTATTGACTTTCTGGCAGGATAAAGCATCAGACGTAGAGCTATCATTTGACAGAATTCGGAAATCCAGCACCTCAATGTCTTGTGGCCAACAGGCCAGCCAATTCCAGCCACATGGGTCGTGCGTTTGCCGTCCACGGTTGCTTCAAGGCCAGAGCCATAGCCGCTGTAGATTAATTTATCCTCTGATCACGCAGAGAGTCGCTATTGCATTACCGTCGCGAAAGACCTCACAAGCTCATGGCAGTCCACTGCTTGTTTTCACTACCAGCGACGAAGACCTGGGCAACATACCGCACAGGCAGTCGATCGGCCGTGGCGGGAAACGGGTCTCTTCCACGGCACCCAGCCGAACCCCCCATACTAGGCGGCATCTCGACCAACAGCAGCCGTCCGCCCCTCCGAGGCCCTACCCGCAGGCACGGCCCGAGCGGCAAAGTAACGGTGCGTCGACCGACATTCCAGCGCCCGACAAGGGGATCCTTCCTCCCGGGACAGGGCAATGGCAGCGGGTAGCGGTTGACAGCAGCCGCAGCCGAAAACGGTAGGAAAGAAAGATCCTTTCTCTATTTCTGTCTTGGGATATGTCTCGGGTATCCTGCGTCGGAAGAGGTGCAGGAAGCAACCACATTCCAGTGCATCATCTGCAGCGCAGCGCCGGGCCACGGGGAGGACAGTGGTCGACCTGTCCTGCCTGCCCCTGCAAGTGCGCACCACAGGCGGGCCGGGATTTTATGCAATGGCTGGTTTCTGGGGCCTGTGCACCGTTTCCCAGTCGTTCCCCCCGCCGTTTGCAGAAAACGGACGGGAGGGGACCCGGGTGTCTCAGACCCCAGCCACTTGGTTTTGTGCAAACCGGCCACGGGGATTTTCATTCTCTTTGTGCTGGGGCTGGGCGCTGCGACGGGGTCAATGGGTTTCGGGGGTCTTGGGGGGACCCTTGATTTTGCGGCGAGGGGGGAGGGGGGGGACAAGAGGGTTGTTGACTGGGCGATTATCTGGCGCCGTCGCGATGGGAGTCGCATTGATACTCGCCGTAGGCCATTCAGATGCGACGTGCTGCGCGAGGCCGTCCACGATGGTCGCAATCCACGATGCGCGAAAGATGAACATGTATAGAACTGCAAGCCGAATCACGAGAAGCAAGATAGCGTCATGTTGATTGATGATGATTTCAATTCGCGTCGCTTATATCGCAACGATCTCAGCCCTCTAACCTTCCAAATCAAGCGCATTTTGCGCGATGTCAGACCCAGTACCCATCCAAGCCTCGAGGGGCCTCTCCAATAACGCCAATCCAACCATGCTAGAACACACAAAATGGGCCATGCGCCCGATGATTATACAGTAGATAGAAGTGTAATGCGCTCACCACGTCCCGTGGAGCTTCCCCCGCCGACTCGCGCGCGTGGGCTTCAGCCCGACGTCGCCCTTGGCCATGAGGCTCCGCCACCTGCGCGACAGGCTGTTGCGGTCCTTGCCGAGGCTGCGCGCGCAGTCCTGCCACTCCGTCTTGCTGAGGCGGAGCTTCTCGAGGACGAGCTCGACGAGGATGCGGTCGTCCTCGGTGCTCCAGTGTTCGCCGTCGCGCTCGACCTCGACGCCGCTGCCTGGCCCGGACAGGGCTTGCGCCGCATTGAGGGTGGGGAGGCTCGTATCTGCGCCGGTGTGGAGGTCGTGGTAATCGGTGCGCGCGAGGCCGAGGGGGATGACTTCGGGGGCGATGCGCGCGCGCTTCGGTGTTGAGGGGGCGGCGGGCATGGTGGGGACGTCGGCGTCGCTCTCGCTGTCCGCCTCGACGTGGTTGTCGCTGTCATCGTCGCTTGTGAGGTCCATGCGGCCGAGGTCGTCGTCGGCGCCACGGCGACGCTTGTTCGCGCCGCGAGGCGGCGCGCGCTTCACGATCTTCTTGCGCGGGCGCGAGTCGGGAGCAGCGGACGAGTCGGGCTTCGGTGCGCGGGGGCGCAGGCGGAGCTTGAGGGGCGATGGCGCGTGAGCCATGGGAGGTGTGGGCAGCTGCGTCAATTGCGCGGGCTCGGACGGAGGTGGTGTCGTGAGGAGGGACTGGAGAGAGCGGCAGGTGTTGAAGATGTTGCCAATGGCTGGTGTGGAGGCAAGAGTAGGAGGGCTGGCGGGTGGGGAGGCGAAGAGAGCGGACTGAAGACGAGTATGAGGGTGCGACTGGTAGTGCTGCTGCGCTGCGTCGCACGAGAATGCCGAGGGCATCAACATTGTGGGTGGTTGTGTGTGGTGGTGGTGGTGGTGGAAGAGGTTGGTGAGGTGGTTTTGGCGGGACGCGACAGGTTTGCGACAGGCTTGCGACGAGAAGGTAGAATGCGCCGGGTTGGGTTGGAGTAGTGTGCGGTTGGTTGATGGGTTGGCAAAAAAGACGTTTCGAAGAACGATGAAGGTCTCTTTATGGTGCAGTGGTTGTTGAAGCTGGTGACTTTGGTGCCGGATGCGGTGGAATGGGTGAAGATGAGATGTGTTGGACGGATGCGGTAGATGGGCGGGCTTGGGCGGGTTGAAGGAGGGAGAAGTGAGGGTTGGGATGGCAGGTGGGCGGTAACGGGGGCCGATAGTTAAGGTCTGCGCAGGCTCGAGGTAGCAGGTGGGCAGGCAGGCCTGGTCACTCGACCGGCAATGGAAGGTGGGGCACCTTGGCCTGTCTGATTGGGCGGCCCAAAGGCCTGGTCCGGTCCGGTACAGTGAGCCACAGTGCGTCGCGCTTTCCCTCCCTCTTGACTTTGGTCGCGACTACTCTGAATCGCATCGTCCTTGCAGTTTGGGGTACATGGCCTCGAGGCTCCAGGTACATCTGAACCCTCCTCGTGGTTCGAGGCAGGTACACTTGGTGGTGTCACTGCCTTCTGTTGCCCCTCTGCCCCCCCACCTGCGCTGCCCTCCAACACTGGTGGACAAGAGGGCCCGAATCAGCCAGAACACCGCCAGGCCCCTCAGGCTCCTGCAAGGGAGCGCGATATCGATCTTCCCAAGGGTCATCAAGTGCTCACCTTGCTTCTCCCGCCCCCGCTTCGCTCAGAGCCTCCCCCTCTCTTCCGCTGTTCTTCCACGCTCTCCTACCTCCAGTTCATGCACTCAGCACGCAAGCTGAGAACAGAGCTCGGCCGTTGCTCCGGGTCGACACGCAGCCAGCGCAGGCCATCTGAGACAATGGGGAGGGAGACGAAGGAGTCGACGATACTCCTTCTCGATACACCCTTCTCCCTCTATTCGCCCCTCAGCTTCGCCCTTTCCCATCAGCTCCCCCTCCCTCTTCTTCACCCCACTCGCTCCTGACGGCGTCGAGGCGCACCTCTTTGCCCATCTCGCGCCAGATCGCGAGATCGCCAGACATCCCACTCTCAGGCACTTCCCCTCGTCCCCCTCTCCCCCCCCCCCACCAACTGACTGGCAACCGGTTGTTGCCGGGCACCCCTACGCCAGGGGTTTCCGTCGCGCGCCGCCCTGTACTAAGGGGGCGGCTCGCTCCCTCGCTCCCTTCCACTTACACTTGCACTTACACTTACACGCCCACTTGCACGCAACTTACACTTGGTCTTGGACTGACAAGCCCACATCGGCCTCCACTCCACCAACTCACGCCGAACTTGGCTGCCAGGTGATCATGGGCCCTGACTGCCTGACTCGTCGCGCCGGGACTATTGCCTCTGTTCGCCTCGCCTCTACACTCTGCAGAGTTGGTCAGTCGTCTCAGCTCACCGGGTGCCCTCGCGATGGCAGGCAACCAGGCCACACCTGCGACGCGAAAGGTCGCCAGTATCGGAGTGCTAGCTTCTGCGTGAATCCTGATGCACGGCAGCTTCGGCAGCATATCGCGCAGCGCCCACCACGACAGGATCAAGCAAGTGATCGGCGAGAGAGAGCCAGGTGACATGACATCCAGGAGGACTGACAGCGCCTGTCCCTCTCGCTCGTCTCTCGGAGCGACGGGGTCCTTAGCACCCACCACGGGCGCTATTGGACTGTATCAGACCAGCTTTTGTCTGCCCACCACGAGGCGGCCAGGGCCAGGGCTGTGGCCAAAGCCAAGGCCAGGGCCAGGGATGGCAAGAGAGGGGCCCGATCGAGCGCCCGATGCAAGCACTTAGACAGAAAGCGCGTTGTACAGCCGGCGGTGGGCGCTGGTCTATGCCACCGCTCATTGGGATGCGCCAGCTTGTCCGTCGTCATTATGGAGCCTGCACACCCTTTCGAAGCGTCTTGGAGTGTGCGGACCGCGCGCACCGTCTCGACCGCACTATACTACGCATTCTCCCTCTGGTGACGCACGACGTCGACGGTTCTCGATCGAGTGTCCAGTGTAAGATCTATTGACCGTGTTTTGGGGCCGGCAATTTCCCGCGCGCCTGTCGCGGTCTTCGTGGCGTCCATCAGGGTTCAGGAGTGGGAGGCACATCGCCACCGTCAACCCCAGGGCCCGACTCTCTTCAAAGAGAGAGAGAGAGAGAGGTGTGGGAACGCAAACCAAGTGCTGCGGGCGAGATGCGAGTGGCGGTGTGAGGGGTATGTCATGTTGCCCGCTGCCCAAGTGGGGGGACGACTTTGCATGAGTGTGATGCGACGCTGGTGGTGTTCCCCTCTTGTCTGTGTCGGTTCCTGGCCACCTTGCATCTATCTGCATGGTATATCGCTCGTGTCTGCCTGCCTGCATGCAGAATTCTGCTGTTTCTCTCTCTCTCTCTCTCAAAAAGTCACGCAGTCCAGCCGTCGGGAGAAGAACTCCGGCATGTCTCGCCTGCAAGTCATTGCAGTAGCAGATCGTGGGCACCTATCGGCGTCCCTGACGCGAACGACTCATGGTTTACTCCAGATAGAGCGCATAAAAAAGCAACGAGCAGAGAAGCGCAGCGCAGCAAGGTGCGAAAACGTGGTCCAACTTGCTGAAATGGCCCGACGCACTGTCATATCCTGTCTCGACTTGCGACGCCCTCCCCCTCCTGTTCTCCCTGGCTGGGCGTAGTTCGCGCCCCAGATCATGGTGGGCGGTGACGTTAGACGTTGCGCGACGCGGTCGCGAACAGACGCGTTCGAACGCGACGCGACGCGCGTTGGCGTTTAATTGCCTGCATGAGCCATGGGCCTATGCAGACGCGTTTTGGAAGCCACGGGGCACATCATTGGGCATGGGCGATCCACTGTGTTTCGGATCCGCAGGACGCTATGACCCACCTTTACCGTCGGACCTCGAGTAACGGAAGACCATCGTTTGCAACGGACCAATATCCGTTGCAGCATTCCAACGGCATGTCTCGCCGTTTGGACTGACAGGTGATGTGTCGCCTTGGCTGCCCTGACCGCCTCCCGGCCGTGAGCTTGGAATCGGGTAGCGGACACCTTGACGGCCGGCTTCGTTGGCTTTGGGCTTGAAGTTGATTGTTGACTAAGCCTTCATGAACTCAATGGCTACCCGAGGCTCGCAACCCCGTTTTGAGAGCTGTCAAACATGAGCCAGAGGTGACGCTGTACGTTGTACATGCAAAAGCCCGAACGACAATCCCAGGCAGCTACGGCTTTGAGTACGTACTACATGCTTGTTCCAATACCCCAGTCAAGGATCCTAGCTACTTGTGAGTGCCGAAATCAAGTTTCCCTGGGGATCGATCGAGAGGAAACACGCTTAAGTTCGATGCGCCTGGCTGACAGTTCATGCTCGCAGACTAGGGTATTCAAACACGTCATCTCTCTGAAGTTAAGCATGAAAGGCAGACGTCACGCCTCGGTGACCCCTGAAGAAGGCGCCGTGTCAAGAGCGAAGACCGCGCACTGCCATCCGATGACATGCTCCCTCAGAAGCAATAGTGCCAGAGCTTGAACTCAGTGGCAAGCTTCTGGCTGAAATCTCCAAGCTCGCTAAAGACGCAATCCACGGCCGCAATCCATTCATTTCTGGAGCTTCGTCACGTAGCGCGCCTTGGTGTAGTCCCAGCAGTCCGGGTACCAGCCGGCGTTCTCCCAGTCGACAACGCCGAGCACCGCGCTGTCCTCCCCCGCCAGCACGTCCCGCAAATTCGGGTCCGCGTACGCCTGCATCACGCCATGGCCGCCGTAGTACAACACGCCCGGCAGCGCGCCGTAGCGCAGTGCCTCGTCCATGAACGGCCCGGCAAGGTCGCCCGGGGTGCCGTATCGATGCGGTAGGCGACGCATGATAGAGAACCTGAGTCGGCCATTGGAGGGGTTCCGGTATTCTGCCAGCAGCCTGTCTGTGGTGCAGTCGGTGGGCCAAGGTTCGTAGTTGATGTTGTTGAACGGGTAGAGTGGGAGACATCTTTGTAGGGCGGGCTGATCCTCCTGACGACGCACGTACCAGAGCTGATAGTACTCCTTCACTAAGCACAGGCGAGTCCGTCGACTGCCAGGTCAGACCTGGGCGAAGGATGTCCTCGAGGCTTTATACGGCGCCGGCGCCGTGAAGCCTCCCGAAACCCTTGGGTGAGTTTTGCAAACTCTGCCCTCTCTCATTCAAGAAGCAGCAATAGATTATCAACATTAAAAGCCGCAGAGACTTTGGAGGAGCACTTGGTGTATTACGGAGAGCCATAGTATGCGTCATGATTCTGGGAAGCCCAGCTGCAGACCTTACTTGAGGCACGCCTCGGCTGAGCAGTCCCATCTCTGGTTGCTTTCATTCGTGCTCACTTGTTCACGTGATGCCGTCATTACAGACGACCAGTCGACCGAACACATCATGTCAACTAGCAGGTTCAAAACCCAGCAGACCGAATAAGAACGCCATGCTTGCTTCTACACGTCTAAGTCTACCATGTCTACCATGTCTACCATGATATTCATCCATGTCCCACGTCAGCCCCCGATCCCGCTCTGCCACCAGTGCTCCCCCGGCAGCCAGCGAGGGCACGCGTCCCAGTCGATGCGCCAAATGGCGTGGTCGATCTGCCCGCCGCCGAGCGCCCTGACCAGCGACACGGGCACCGGTTCGAGCAGCCAGATGCCGGCCGTCGCAAAGTCCTCGGCTAGCGGCCACACGGTGAAGTGCAGCCACAGCACCACGACGGCGAGGTTGCCGGCGCGGCGGACGCTCCGCGGCAGCCCGCGGGTCCACGGGCGCAGAGCCTCGCAGGCAGCCCGCTGGGCGGCGACCCCGGCGCCGGCCAGGGCGAAGAAGACGGCCGGGTACCAGACGCGCGTGTCGGGGATGGACGTGACGCTGCCGTAGCCGTGCAGCAGGCCCGACTGCAGAAAGGCGGCGGCCAGCCCGGCGGCCTGGGCGCCCCGTGAACCGGCAGCCAGGCGGCCGGTGCGCGTGAGGTAGGCGCCCGGCCCGGCAAAGGCGACGCGGAAGGTCTGGTGCCACCAGGCGGACCAGAAACCGGCGAGACCGCGGTCGAGGACGGCGCGGGGGGAGCCGAAGACGGAGCTGTACTGCCAGAGCTCGGCGCGGGCGGGGAGGGCGCGGGCGACGAGGTGGCGCTGGGCGAGGTCGTGCAGGGAGAGGAGGCCGGTGATGGCGGCGTAGAGGGCCAGGAGCAGCATGAGGTGGCGGGCGACGGGGACGAGCCAGCGGGGCAGCAGGGCGAGGTGGGGCGGCAGGGGGTGGGCAGCGGCGGCGACGGAGCCGAGGATGAAGTAGGGGTCCCTCATCATGGCGACCTTGAGGGCGTCAAGGGTCAGGTAGGCGAGGGCGCAGGCGCGAAGCTTGGTGCGGTCAAAGTCGCGGGGGGTGGCGTAGGTCGCGTAGCCGGCGCGAGAGACGAGGGGCACCGTGTCCATGCGGACGGGCTCGCCGGCGAGGGGCTTTTCGGGGCGGCGGGGACCCGGGATGGTGGGGATGGCCCAGTTCCAGCCGGCGCCGCGGAAGGTGGCGAAGAGCTCGAAGGACCAGTACAGGCGTTCGAGGAAGGGGGCGTTGGCGGGGTAGGCCTGCCAGGTGTAGTCGTACCTGTCGAGGTCGGCGCCGGGGGCGGTCTGCTGTTGCTGCCGCGGGTGGCCGTCTCGATGGGGGGGTCTGTCAACGTCGTGCTCTGCGTGCCCGTTCGCTGAGGGCTGCCGATGCCGCTCCGCTGGCTCCTTTTCAAGGGACCTCGGACGACGCCGCACGCGCTCGGCGTCAAACTGGGGCCGCATCCAGACGAGCATGGTCAGGCAGTGCATGACGCTCCAGAACCCCCAGAGGCCGGTGGCGTAGGAGATGGCGATGTTGGCGCTGGAGGTCGTGCGGACCATGTCGAGGTTGAACGCGATGACGGCGGCGAGGACGAGCCAGCGGGCGGCATAGAGCCAAGGGCGACGGGCGTGGGGGACGGCCATGTAGAGGATGGGCAGCACGAAGGCTGGGACGAAGTGGTAGGGGATGTTGAGGGGGCGGGCGCGGCCGGCGGCGACGTCGGCCTTGAAGGCGTCGCGGTACTGGGCGAGGAGGGCGGCGGCGAGGGCCTCGGTGGGGGTGTCCGTGTCGGCCATGGTGACGTTTCCGTGGCCGGGCTGTTGTTGTCGCTGTAGCCGGCGATGAGCTGAGCTGAGCTGAGAGGCGGTAGGGTGGTTTTGGAGATGCTATGGCATCATCATCTTGCGGTGGCGGTTGCTCGTCGTCCCTTGCCTTGGATGCTCTCAGAGGGCAGAAGAAGGGAATGGCGCGCCTGGCCGGTCTCGTGATGCGAAGGCGAGGTCCAGGCAAAGAAAAAGAGAAGAAAGCAGAGCAGCGGTCAGCCTGGCGCTCGTGGCACGAACGGCTGAATTGGTGGTTTCACTGCCCTCGAGACCCGCAGGAGCAAATGCATGACGAGGTCAGGGTCAGTCAGGTCAGGTAGGCCTGGGCGGGTCAGCTGTCGATGGGTACGATGGGGACGGAGATGCAAGACGGAAGATGACGGACTGGACAGATGGCTAGTCGAACGTCGGCTTGATCGCCTGCTTCCTTCCGTCTCGTCTCGTCGCTCGTTGATTTTCGCGTCGTCGTGGGTGCGTGAGCGCGTGACGTCAACCAAGTCAGGTGCGGCCATGGCCATATCAGCTGGCAGCATCTGTCTGTTTTCTACACAGCTGCCGCAGCCACGCAGCTGAGAGCGTCTGGCGCCTCCTGTCAGCTTTAAAGCTGGCTGCAGCTGGTGGCGGTTGGCACAAAGCAGCTTTTCCACGACTCCTCGCTCAGTGGTCACGATCACGATCCTCCATCACGTCCCTCATCTCGACCTGGGGATCCACCAAAGAGTGGGGAGCGGGAACAGGAGACTCGAAATTCCGTGATTCTTGAGCCCGGGCTCTCTTACTGATGGCTCACTAGGTGGTTGCAGACCAACCACCGTCACTATCATCCAGCTCACCTCTCGCTATGATCATTATAATGGCAACAACTCGCCTCTCCAAGCACATACGACCATACCTGCTGGAAAACTCGGGATCCCGTCCGCTCTCCCCTAGATAAGCCAGTAAGGGCTGGATCAGTAGTTGGGTCGGTGACGACCAGCGAATACCCGGTGTTGTATGTTTTTGTTTTGCCTTTTTCTCGCTCTGCCTTGGAGATGGCGCCGAGGACAGAGGCACCAGCCACGGGATCATACCGGAGCACAGCAGAGCGACCACTATCGGTAGGGACAGCGCCCGAAGTCTGTANTCCAAGCACATACGACCATACCTGCTGGAAAACTCGGGATCCCGTCCGCTCTCCCCTAGATAAGCCAGTAAGGGCTGGATCAGTAGTTGGGTCGGTGACGACCAGCGAATACCCGGTGTTGTATGTTTTTGTTTTGCCTTTTTCTCGCTCTGCCTTGGAGATGGCGCCGAGGACAGAGGCACCAGCCACGGGATCATACCGGAGCACAGCAGAGCGACCACTATCGGTAGGGACAGCGCCCGAAGGCTGTATTAAAGGAGTGGAGAGTTGGCTCGAAAAACACCCCCGTCCGAAGCCGTTACTTTTCGAACGCACGCCCTCCATGGCCGTGACAAACTACCTTGGCCTCACCCCGAACCGCACCCATCCTAGTGTGCCCCGGCCTCCCTCCCACCGGCCCTCACCAGAAACGGCACCCCTCGGGATGGTCGACCTCTACCCCTCGTACCCCCCCTTCATCCCTCCCTCCATCCCCATGCCCGCCATCTTGGGCCCCTTGGTCACCTTGGTCCCCATCCCCCCCCCCATGTTTCCCATGCTCCCCATGCTCCCCATACCCCCCATGCTCCCCATGCCCCCCATGCCCATGCCCATGCCTCCCATGCCCATCATGCCCCGGCCCGCCATGCGCTCCGGGAGCCCGTCCAGCGGCCGGTCCAGCCCCAGCCGCATCGCCGTGCTGTAGGTCGTGATGCCCGCGTCCAGGTCCACCTCGGTCACCAGCTCCTTGCGGCGCGTGTCCACCAGCAGCCGGATCAGGTCCGGCCGCATGTAGTGGCCCGCGAAATCCGCCAGCATCTTGGTCAGGTGCGTCTCGTTCAGGTCAATGTCCACCATCATGAGACCGTCAAAGTCCTTCTCCGGCTTGCACGCCACGCTGCCGTCCGGCCGGTAGATGCGCGCGTGGCCGTTGTAGGTCGAGGGGTCCGTCTCCGCCTCGCACCCCTCGGCCGTGTTCATCCGCAGGCCCTCGGCCGACAGCCGCTGGAACGGCGCCAGCACCCACGAACCCGTCTCCATGGCGTACGCCGGCGTCACCAGGTCCGCCGCCGGCTCCGCGTAGTTGGTTGCCGGGTCCGGGGCCATCTGCCGGTCCCGCCCGGGGTACACCGGCCACGCCGCCACGTGCACCTGCTCCCCCATGGACGCGTTGAGCGCCTTGAGGAACGGGTTCATGTTCTCCCAGCAGTTGAGCTGCCCGACCCGCCCGATCTCCGTCTCCGTCACCGACATGAACGTGTCGCCCGACCCGTCCCCGTACACCAGCTTCTCCACGTGCGTCGGCTTGATCTTGCGCCGGTGGTTGACAATGTCGCCGCTCGGCGTGATGAGCACCTGCGCCAGGTACAGCGTCGCGTGGTCCAGCTCCGAGAAGCCCATCGACACGTACATCTGGTTGTCCCGCGCCGCCCGCCGGATCCGCCGCATCTCCTCCGAGTCGACCCGCAGCGAGTTCTCCCGGTACCGCTTGAGCATCGGCAGGCTCTGCATGTACGTCACCTTCCACATCCAGTACGGGTACCCGGGGATCCCTGCGCGCTCGTCAGAAAGGGACATGCCATCACTCGAGTGTCAGTCGCTCGTTCGGAGGGGGGCTTGCTCACAGACTTCCGGGAAGGCCAAGAGCTTGCAGCCCGCCTGGCCCGCCTCGTTGATAAAGTCGATCGTCTTCTGCACGCCGCCCTCGAGATCGAACCACTGCCCTCCATGTCAGCGCAACACTCGACGAACGTCTCACCACGGTCTTCCTACACGAGGCTCGGAGGTGACCTGTCCCGAAAGTTAGCCGGCCGCACGCATCGCAACCTCCCCCGGGCAGCTCCTTACAGCGGCAGCCTTGTACTTGGTGATAGGCATCTTGGCGATCGGTCGTCAGAGTGTTGACAGTTGAGAGAAGGTTTAGATGAGCGTTTTGAATCAGTCGCGAAGCGAGTTACTGGTGTTCTTCCGAAATAAAACAGAACCCTTCGACACGCCGGACGCCCCCTGACCTTTATACCCCAGCGCCTCGTACATGACAGAGGTGCCGGCTCTTCGTCCTTCTTGCTCCCGGCCCCAGAGCCCTGCAGTCGTTGTTTGCTTGCCGATACGTGAAGCATATCCCGAGCCCCTCCAGGCTCCTGCCTGTGGTGTCACCCTGACTGTCTGCCATCGAGTCGACAGCTCGCAGCCGATGATCAAGGTCGGCCAACCTGCCCAAGTTGCATGCAGACCTCCGCAGGCGGGCCGCAGATTGGCTCGGTCCACCTGGGCCTGGAGCAATCACCGAAGCGTGTTGATCACGGCCCGAGTTCAACATGTCCTTTGTTCACCTGGGATACGTAAAGTTGCACGCAAAGTGGTCCGACGTTGGGAGCTCCAACATGAGGTTACAATCAATTGGCCGGCTCATGGCCCTCAGACATGGGCCAGCATGTGGACACGCACATCTAGGCGGCCGGACGGATTCCATCCGTACCGCCTGATCGATCGTCTATCCGCCGGGGCGATCCGCGGTTCAAACCCCGGAGGCGACGATCCCCTCCCGGGACCTGCGCGCAACTGCCGGGCTGGGCCGGGCTTGACTTTCAAATCCCGACCCCGAAAACCCCCTCCTCGATGACCCACAGAGTGCTGCAGTGGTGACCTGATCTCAACACGCTCATGACAACTGTTGCAGTGGCAATCTGGCCTCCCTCCTCGCAGTGCGAAATACATGTACGGTTCGGGTTTCTTTTCAGGTGGTGGTGCAGATGACAGCACCGAGAAATCAACTCCCGAGTGCCGAGAGCATGATCCCCGAGTGCCGAAGGTACAGTCAAACAAAACCCCCCATTGGCGCTCGGGACTTCCCGACGTTCGATGCTGACGGGTAGGTTCATTTTCCCGTTGGTGTCACCGTTACAAGAGACGGTGGTTCGTGAGGGGGGGCTCGAAAGACATATGCCTATATGTCGGACAGGACGCACTTATTATGTGCTTACGAACCAGTAACATTCTGAAGGAGCCTGACGTCTCGGACACCCTTCTTAGACTCGAGCTTCCGTATCTCACGAGCCAACCATTCGAGGACCTCGCGATAGCGCGACTGCTTTTGCGCCACACTCTTCTTGAAGGCGTGAAGCGCCAACCAAGATACCTGCCGTTTTTGCAGTGCGCACTGATACGCCGGATGTCTCGCCCTCCGTGTCTTGCTCGTGAGAAGCACCCACGCCACATCAACGACCTTTGAGATTGTCCCTGAACACACTGTCAGTCGCTGTGCCCTTGTGCAGACACGAAGCTGGCTTACGAATGACCATCTGCGGCGCCGGCTGCTGGTTCGTGCCAAGGCATTTCGCGTACGCCAACATTTTCGTGGCCGTCTCGGTGAAGGCCTCCGACAGGTTGGAGTAGACCTTACCGGTCGAGTTGTGAGCGGTGTCGTAGAACATAAGGTGCGACTGGAGCTTGAACGCATCTGTGCTGGTCAATGGTCTGAAGGACGAAGGCCAGGCTTCTTTCTGTACGTACTCAATGTCTTCCTCAGGAAGTTCTGGCCAGGGTTGCGCCCGAACTCAATCGTCAAGCCGTTCGATGTCACTAGCGGCGTCAGTAAAGTCATGCCGGGTAGAGCAGAAGCAGCAACAGCAGCATACCTGGGTCCCTGATGTGTTCGCGGTCCTTCCCGATAGCAAGCGTCTTGCAGTCGATCAGCGTGCCGCAGTAAGGGAATCCCTCTCCGTCGGGTAGCCTTGCCACCGGGCTTCCATTCATCTCCATTTCAAAGTTGACCAACGTCTTGGCCGGGCTGACAGAGACGCCGTAGGCAGGGACACCGGCGTGCATCACCTCGACGAATCTCTGCGCCTTGCGCACGTCGGTGGTGATCAGCAGAAAGTCATCAATTAGCCTTAGCAGTAGGCAGTCCGAACCGCCTAGGAACGACAAGTGCTGCGTCTCGAGGTCGGCGTAGAAGTAGTTGCAGAGCGTTGAAGAAAGAACAGACCCTTGGGGGATGCCGTTCTTCTGCCTGTAAAATTTCTTCCCTACCTTAACAAGGTTCTGCTGAATATGCGCCGTCATCAAGGCGAGAAGCCGTTGTCTGTCCTCTGACCGTTGCATGACATTATCGACAAAGACCGTGTGCCGCTTGGTCGGCGCCAAGCGACTCTCGACCCGGTCCGCGAAGACCGTGTTGTCGTGTTCGCCTATGGCCACAGCGTGCCATCGCCGCGTAGGTTTCTGCACACCGCCGACGTGACTTGCCTTAATCTCAACATGCTTCATCAGCTTGTACCTCTTTTGTGTTGTAACATCTTGCATCAGCCGAATAACGGCATCCTGCGGAATAGTGTCGAAAGCAGACTGAACGTCAAGCTTGGCGAAGTAGAGCTTGCCAGGAGATGACTCCGGTCGTCCACGAAAAGCCTTGAGTCGTCGGTAGATTTCGGGCACGGAGAACAGCGAAGCGCCCAACTTGGTTGGGTCAAGGTCCTTAGACAGGTCAGCAGTCAGTCTCGCTATTGCTTTGAAGTGGTGCGGACCTTCTCCAGCTTCAGAACCGAATGCATCGGGCCCAGAATCGAATTGATGCTCGGACCCAAGACCTTTGTATTGCCCATTGTGACAGTCCTCCTTCGAAGATTGGTGATGGGGCGCATGGATAATTGCTTTGGCAAAAGCCTGACCTGGCTGAAGCCGAGTCTCCGATTTTGCAGGATGTTTCGGGCATGATCGAGCTTGACCTCCTCGAACATGTTCACTTTGAGCTCTGCCATGGCTGGTTCTGCCACGTATCGCCAGACATCGTGACGAAAGAAGAAAAGCTTGTACCGATGGACGCTCGACTCGGTAACGTAAAAGTTGCTGCGCAGAAGGGGTATCAAGAGGGAATCAAAGATGTAGTACAAGAACTCATTGAGAATCTCGAGTCGTTTGTTCATATCTGTTTGGCTGGTTTTTTTATGCTCCAAACCGGGCGGTGCCAACCACCCCATGCCTGTAATCTGAAAAGAAAATAGAGTTAGAGGCGTATTCGGGGCACGCGGGGAGAGGGGTTGTACCTTTAGGCCGTGGGCAACCTCGCTGAGTGACATGGCCTCAAATCTACGCAGCTTGATGAAGTGATCAATCTTGGTCATGATCAGTTTTTTGTTGATAGCTTGGTGAAGGCCATCCCCCCAGAAGCCATCCGGAACGACTTTCGCAAGGACGGCTTGACAGTAGGCCGATACGCGTGAAACCGGCGTTGCCAACTCGGTTAGCGACTCGAACTTGATGATAGGTTGCAACGGCTGCGTGCCTTTCACCTTGCGGCGAGTTTTGCCAGTTGACTTCCGTCGCGAGCTGCTCTTCTTCGGCGTCGCTGTTTGAGTTGCCGGCATCGCTGCCTGGATGTCCATGTGCATGCTTTTGTCCTCATCCTGGCAGTCTTGAACACCAGCATCAACAGCCGAAGGGCAGTAATGGCGGAGCATTTCGGTGTAGGAACATCGAGCGTGCCGGACCTGTAGACGCTGGATTAGATGGATAGCTTCACCTCGTAACCTCTTGGGAATGCGAATAGAGTTGTCTTTCCCTGAACGATCAGCATTTTTTCGAAGTACCTTGATCTCTTCCTCGCGCAGGGTGTAGTCCTGGAACTTTTGGGCCGTTTGCCTTCTGTCGACCTCAGAAGTGAAGACATTATGCAGGCCAAATTGCCGGGGAAACATGTACATCAGGATCTTTAACGTGCTGTCATCCATCTTGCTACCAGACTGCTGACCCGGCGAGGGTTTTGGCGCTGTAGAAGCTGCAAGGGGATATCGATTCAGAACGTCTGGAAACGGTCAGCAAGCCACGACATCAAGCTTCCGAGAAATTCTTACGGATATGACGGAAGCCAAAGTGTACGAGACCGCGGGTATTGAGCGCGGCTCGTGCGTATAGCATGCGGCTCCTGATGAAGGTGATTTCGGACAACGTTCGTTCACTACGGCTGGTTGCTGGTTGAGCGTCAAGAGTTCCACCCTTGACACCCGGGCTCAGTTCTGACAGAGGCACGCCACTGAGCTGATACATGTTGCCGACTCCAGCTTCGATGGGTACAAATATGGCCCCATCGACAAGAAGATTTATCATGATTGCCTCGCCCGACTTGCCCAACAACATAAGCAGCTGGGGCCAAGGACACTCCTTGAGAGCCTGGACATGATGGTTTGGATACACGGAGAGCAGTCCTGGAATAGCCGACGTGGCGGCATTGTTGGCATTCCTGCGAAAGCCATCGCAAAGAAGATGTTTGGGCCAGATGGTGGTGCCCCCCTTCCGGGAAAAGAGAAGCCAGACGACGAAATCGACGATCTATGTGGGGGTTCAGTAAGCAACCACACGTACATAGGGAATCCCTACCAGGGGGGTGGGTGGTGGTAACAGACCTCTGCCTGGGAGAAGAGAGCGTCGGACATCCCATCAGAGAGAGTCACATAGGACTCGTCGCCCTTCTGAGAGAATTTGACCCATTCTTCACGTCGAGCATTCGTGTCTGTTGCTGAAGGCTGACTATTCTGCAGACCCACGATGGTCTTGTCTAGCAGAGTGCAGAGCTGACGTTCAATGTCGCCTCTGAGGTCGGCGGAGGAGCGCGGATCATCCGAGCCAATGCTGGCAATCTTTTTCCGTCGAAGCCTTGATGAGCTCGGCAGCTGGCAGACCAGGTAGTCGCGGAGGGTTTGGATCTTGGGGTAATACTGTTGGAGCAGAGCATGCTTTACGGGCTGGGAGGTCCCGTGTTGTCGGGCCTTCTTCGATTGTCGGGCTCTTTCACGGCTCGCCTCATCATCTTCACCCACCCTCTTCATCCCCGACCGCGGTGCGGCTACCATTGCAGCGATCCTCAGCGGACATTGGACGGATGGAACTGTTGGGGGCGAGGATGTCGGGCTGATCGTCGGTGAAGCCACGCTCTGTGAGGCGATGATTGATTACTCGACGGCAATTGGAGCGACTTCCCGCGTCTCGGTGCCCGACGACTGGCGCGGGCAAATTGACCGCGTCTGGCTGACGTCTCGATTGGCTCACGACGCGTCGGTTCGGCGCGGCGGTGGTGAGCGCGATGTCGCCAGTCGAGTCGAGTCCAGTATAGTCCAGTCAGTGGTCGGCCTCGAGGTGTGGCAGCGCGGACTTGAGACGGAGGGCTCAAGTGGCGTGGGGTGTGGCTCGTGGTTGGCTCAGGGCCTGAAACGACATCCAGGCCCGTATTCCGGCCGCTAAAGGGGACGCTAGATTGGAGCTCGGGCGCTCGGCAGCCGCCAATCTTGGGGCTGTCCATGCGCTAGGGGTTTTGCGGTTAGGCAGATGGGCGATGTTCGAGAGACGGGAGGGATCTTGGTAGCAGTAGAGGCTGAAGGGGGGACAGGGCAGACCTCTGACCTCAATTGAATGCCAGTCGTTCTTTCTTCCATCCGTTTGTCTTACTGCCATGCCGACTGTCATGCCAACTTTTCAGGCACGAGTCTTTTCCGTTCCTCGAGCGTCATGTTCTAGACATTTCATGCGACTTGAACTTGATCGAGGCTTTTTGTTCTTTGGCATCGCGCCTCGGGTGGGCTCTCGGGCTTCGTCTGTGGACGACAGCTGAGAAATAAACCTCCATGGATTTGGGGGGGCCGCGGGCAGGGGAGGATGGCGTTTTGGAGGGGGACATGGGAGCTTCGATCAAAAAATCGGGCACATCAGAACAGAGCAAGCCCATGGGCGCCCTCACCACCCTCATCTGTGTGGTGCGGTTCTTTTTTTTTTCTTTCCCCCTCGTCACACAGTTGGCTGGACTTACACGGCATGGCTGCGGTGGACTGCAAAAAACAGCCAATACTTACGCTTGGCTGTCAGGGTCGTACTCAACGAACGACCACGGGTGGAGGGGAGCAGAAAATCGCCCGACTTAAGTATCAGGTCTGGATCAACAGAAGCAATGGCTGCCCGGACAAAGGAAGCCCTGCGCCAGGTTTATAGTCTTGCCACCACCTCGCCGACGTGACTTTGACGATGCAGATTATCCTCGTCTCAAGTGAGGTGATCAATAGGTCAGTGAACTATGGCCAGCTTACGAGGTGAGGTTGGTACAGCACGCGAAGTACCAACCTAGGCATGCTAGGTACCTAGCAGCGGTAGCAGTACGAAAATCGAAATCGGGGCCTGTTCGCTGCGTTGCCCCACTGCTTGTGCCCCCGGTGCTCCTGCCCACCGTTGCTCACCTTCCCTTGTCGTCGATGGCCATCACCGGGCGCCAGTGCCTTAGCGTCCTGGGAAGGGGAAGGGCTCCTGCCTCCTGCCTCCTCCTGCCTCCTCACAATGTGAGTGGTGTGCTGCACCTGCCTGTCTTCACCGTTGTCCACCGCCCTGGGTTGCCTGCCTGGCTCCTCCTCCCCCCTCTCATCCTTCTCTTTTCTTTCTCCCTGTTCTTCTTCAAGTACCCTGCTGTGGTACATATCAGGTGCATCGCACAAAGCCCCCCAAACTCATTTGCTGGTTGATAAATGCTCCTCGATCTCGATACCCTAGCACAGAGCGCCAAATCTCCTTTCTGAACTGTCCGGCCGCCAGGCTGCTCGAAGGACATCCATCATCTCGTGCGCCGAGTCAAGGGGCAGCACCTGTCTCGTCAACAACCCCGGCAAAGTACCTCTCGACGTGGCCCCGCGCGCGCATCCTTGCATCCACCTCCGTCGTTGATAGGCCCTATGCCGACCGGGGGTCTGCCAACACCATCGCTCGCCCGTGCCTCCTCCAGCTGCCCCGGGGGGGGGGGGGGAAGCCACTCTGACCTGCCAGTCGCCTTTTCGCCAAACCTCACTGCCCATTCAGATTGCTCGCCAACTCATCGATGCTTCCAAGCCTAAACATTCCGCCACCTGCATGGGATGCGCCGAACGCTGGCGAGTGAAGACCGACTCCGACAAGCCTGACTGATGTTCAGGCCACAATGGAGGACGGCTTTCGAAAAGAGGAGGACCGTTTGGGTACGGGGAGCACCTGCACGGTCACTGACCGCGGCCGCGGCCGCGCCCATGCCCACGCTCATCACGCACATCACCTTGACCACGCCAACGACAGCCATCACTCCTCTTACCCAGACGCAGAACATCAGGGCAATCCTCACCGCTCATACTCCCAAAACGATTACGCCTACCCCATCTACGACGAGCCTCCCGAACTCCCTCCCATCGATACCCAGTACACCCCCGGCAGTCGCCCCGTAGCCACACAGACCTCTCTCGACGACGATACCCTCGACCCCTTCGCCGCTTCCGTGGCCCTGGACAGCCCAACCGGCGAAAGTACCGACGCTGGAATTGGGAGTCATGTTGTCGCTGTAGTCACGCCGGACGACTTCTACCGCAGCTATCGAGGTGCTCCTTCGTCCCACCACCAACACCACCACCGACAACCATCGTCTTCGTCCGAACACGCCCACATGGCCACATCCGTGCCGCGACCCAGGGACCACGCCTCCTTGCGGTCGAATGGCAACGGCACCACTGCGAAACACCCGCCCATGCCCACAACCCTTACGGGCCTTCGTACCTCGACACGATCCGTCTCTGCCCCGATTGACCCTGCAAGTACAACGAGTTCAAGGAGGTTGAATAACGCTCGCCAGCCGAGCGTCAAGGACCTGACTAAGAGGTTTGACCAAGGCCCTCCGACCGCGATACCCCGGCTTCCCGTTCGGACGGGTATCCCATCACGACCAAACAGGTCTGCGACAAGCAGTGACAAGCCGCTGCCCACCTCGCCTGCCGGTCAGGGTCAAACACCATATTCCACTCTCAGGGCCTCCGTCGACCGCAACCTGACACCCGACTCGACCAGGGCAACGCGAAGCACCCAGAGAACCAAGTTTGTCGCCGAGGACCAGACGTCAAATAACCCGCAATCGTTCGCCAGCCGAATTGGAAAGCCTCGAAATCCAGTGGCCTCTAACGCACAGGCTTCAAAATCCACTTCCACATTGTCGCAGAAAGCCCCATTCCAGCCGCCGACCGTGTCGCCGAATGCGTCCCCCATGGTTCCTCAGTCGCAAACGCTCCTCTTCGGCGAAATTCTCCCCGACCAACGCGACAATTACACTGCTGGACATGGCATAGAGGGATCAGGTTCCCGACCGCGACGGACGTCCGAGTCTAACCTACAGGGCGCCAGATCTGCTCACCAGCGCACCCTGTCTGACCCCGATCTGATTGAGCCATCCTCTCCGACCGACTGGTATCGTATCACGAACGCCGACACGAACGGTCTACATCTTCAGCAATCGCGCCACCTTAAGAGCCACGTGCGAGCCCAGAGCGACACCCCGTCGGTCATCCCGAGAAAGCCGGCGCTCGTCCTCGGAGCTTCTGATCGCGCCCGCGCAGCCTCGCCATCATCTCGATTGCCTCTTTCCGTTCGAAAGCTGGCGAGCCCGACACCGAGCACCTCAACAAGTTCCCCATCGGGAGAGAACTCCAGGGCCAATTCCCCATCCAACTTCACCCGCGTCAACCCGAACGGCAAATCTGCAAGGGCGGCAAGCGCGCAGGGGTTCCGATCCAAAACACCGACTCAACCGACCCGGAAGGCCGTCCCCCACGGAATCGCAACTTCGAGCAACAACGGACGACTCACACCCTACGGCGGGTCGCCTGCTCCCAAGCTATCGCCACCCTTGCGAAGTTCTCGCCCTCGACAGTCAGTCGCAACGGCGACCACGGCAAGTTCTCGTATGAAGGCGCTGGAAAGGGCCAAGTCGCCCCATTACAGCGCGACGCGCAACGGCCAGAAGCCCACAGATGGATCTGTCCGGAGGCGCAAGATATCTGTCGGCCCCGTGGACTTTGAGCAGAGACGAGAGCATATCCGACTGGCCTACACGAAATCCATACGAGACAGCCAAGCCCGAGAAGCTAGGCTTCAGGCCGCTGACAGGCGGAAAAAGGAGTTGGAAGTTGCAGCAAGGACAAAAGCTGCGCTGGCGGCATCACAAGCATCAGGCGAACAGGACGAAAGACCAGGTCCCGACTATGTGTCGTCTTCCGAGCTCGAACCTCGAGCGCCTTCACCTCTCAAAGTCTCCACATTGACGGAGCCTAGCGAACCTAGCCCAGCCACCTTGCCGCCGCTGCCAAGCGTCCCCAAGGACTCTCCTACCCTTGGAATCCCCGGCAGTTTCCCCGCTGGCAGTCCTGCCATGGGAGTCGAAGAAGCACCGCCGTCTGCCATCTCGGTGGCAACCGAGACCACGGAATTTGACGACGAGGCTCAGGTGTTCCCAGCCGTCCAGGCGGACTATGACCCTACCCCGGGTGGCCTGGGTGTGATCGTACCAGAGATGCCAGGGGGCTTCACCGAGCCTGACCAACAGGAAAGCCAAGAAGAGCATTCACTCAGCGCTCAGGCCCCGTCCTCGGAGCCTTTGCCAGCTCATGAAAAAGTCCAGTATCAGGATCCTTTTGCCGAAGAGAGGGCTGATGAAGGTCGAGCTGCCATCGACGTCGCAGGCGATACTGAGTTGCGGCAGCAGACGCAGGAAGATGCAACGCAGGAAAATGCAGCGCATGCATCGCCAACCCATGATGATACCGAGCCAGCAGCCGAGCTGCCGACCGAGCCTGAGCACACCCCTGCGCCCGTTCCGGAGACCTTCGAGGAGGATGAATATGAGCCCCTGCCTTATGCGAGTCCTTCGCTGGAAACTACTGTGAAGATACTTCACCGAGAATCCGATTACGACCAAGTCACCCATCATGCGGCATCATCAGTGGCTGATGAATCTCAGGATGAGTCCTATTACATGAGTCTCGACCGCCAGGAAGCGAGGGCGTTCCGCCGATTTGCCAGACAAGAGGAACAGCAGCGCGCGGCCGAGAAGATGAACGCGCTGCCCCAACTCGACACCGAGTTGCATGACAGATCGCTCAGCAAACAGATCAAAGAGGGCCTGGCATCCAACAGGGACTCAGCGTGCGATTCCGAAGTGCCTGAGGTCGAAGACACTCACCACACGACCCAGGAGAGCCAGCCGACACCGGATACCTCTCACAGTTTGATGGTGCCGCCGCTTCTACCGCTCGCCAACAGGTACAGCCACCAGTCCACTTGGACCGACTTTTCAGTCGAGAGCAACGATACTGCTGAATACTCAGCGAGGAATTCGACACGGCATAGTGACGCTCTGCCGTTGCCCAATCCGCCATTTGCATCAGAAGCACGGTACCGATCGACTCCAAGCAGCGCGTCATCTGCTCGGCATAGTGAGCTATATGGTTCCGAGCCCTCACCTCTAGAGATGGCAGATGGCCAATCTTCCCCTCGGACGAAGGAACCACAACTGCCGGAGCTAGACACTGGCGGGGGATTCTCGATACCATATTTGTCCGACAGACTCAGCAGAGACCTTTCCTCCGTTCCCTTGCCAGAGTACAGCCCCCCACCAGTGCCGACCTCCCATGCCGGCTCAATCAGGGACTCTCGTCGACCACCATCGAGTAACTACCAGCCAGACACACGCCCAGGGAGTACCTTAGTAGGATCGTCGAGGAGGGCGAGCGAAGAATTGCCTCGCCCCACCTCGAATGCACAGTCGATCGACCACATGTCACTTGGGATGCGGGATCCATCCCTGAATGGACAGACACCCAGCGAGTCGGCGGACCAGAAGGCTTACTTCGGCGGCGAGATCAGCAAGGAGCTCAACGTCCCGATAACAAAAGAGCAACGGCGGCTTCAGCAGCGACGCAATGTCATCAAGGAACTTGTGGATACGGAAATGGTCTTCGTCCGGGACATGAACATCGTGGAAGAGATCTACAAGGGTACCGCCGAGGCATGCCCAAAGCTGGACGATAAGACGAGCAAGCTCATCTTCCGAAACGTGGATGAGATCGTGGTTTTCCACACAGCCTTCCTAGTGCAACTCAAGGAAGCCGTTGCAGCGGTTTACGTCCCTCAAGGTCGACGATCCTCTGCGCCGAAAGAGGCATCGATCAAATCAAACTCGACTGGGTCAAATTCCGGTGCTCAGAGTCAGACAGACTCGGACGATGCCAAAGACCGCATGACCACGCTGGGTCCGTTGTTCCAGCTGAACGCCGAAAAGATGAAAGCTGCGCACGAAGGCTTCCTTCGGAACAGCGACCATGCTGCAAAGAGACTGATCCAGATCCAGCAAGACCCCACCGTCCAGGTATGGTTGAATGAGTGCCATGAAGTGGCTAAAGACCTGACTGCGGCTTGGGATCTTGACTCGCTCCTGATCAAGCCCATGCAGCGACTCACCAAATACCCGAACTTGATTCTCACTCTTCTGCAACATACGCCCCCGGACCATCCCGACCGCCCTGCACTCATCTCAGCCAAAGACATACTAGAAACCGCCATCATAGAGATCAACAAGACGAAAAAGAACTTTGAGCTCGTCGGGCAGATTGTCGGGCGGAAGCGTAAGGAGTCGGATGTCAAGGCGGGCTTCGCCCGCGCTTTCGGGAAGCGGGTTGACCGACTCCAAGCGACGAGCACCCGGATTCCCGAGGACGCCGTGTATGCAAAGCTGCACGAGAAATTCGGTGACGATTATCTCCGGCTGCAGGTTGTGCTTCGCGATGTCGAGTTCTACACCCGTCAAGTCACGAGCTACGTTCATGAGTTCCTCCAGTACCTGTCGTCGATGGAGCTTGTCATGAGGCTCCAGCCTGGTAGCTACCCCGAGCTGGAGAGCAAGTGGGTTCAGTTCAATGTCTCCATGAGAGACATAGAAAAGGTCGCACTGGATCAACACGTAAGTCGCTCATGCCGCGCTCCTGTACTGTATTGCTAACGCTGCCCAGCTCGCCCAAGTCAGGAAGCAGGTCATCGAACCGTTCGAACTTGTCATTAAAGCGTACGGAAACCCGTCTCTGGCAATGAAGAAGCGTGAAAAACGTCGCCTGGACTATGAACGGGCCGAGCAGCTCAAAAAGGGTGGGAAGTCCGTGGACGTCAAGCTCAAGGAGCTCGTCGAGCAGTACGACGCTCTGAATGACACACTCATCAAGGAGCTTCCTAAGCTGTCCGCTCTCACAGAAAAGGTCGGCAAGATCTGCCTCGAAAATCTCGTCAACATCCAAGCGAAGTGGTACTCGATATGGAGAGACAAGGTTAAGGTTGTGTTGGCAGACCCGTCGAAGTTGCCGGAGATGTCCGAGGTTGTGTCGACTTTCCAGCACGATTTCAAGTTTGCACAGGAGCAGCTGGGCAGCATCGGTATCCTCAATCCCGCCTACAAAGGCCGAGCTTCTCAATCCACGATCACGACGAGGGCTAGCACCGAGGATGGAACTCCAAGGGTACGAGCCCGCCCGGCCGAACTTAGCCCACGCAACCGAGGTCGTTCAATGAACAGTGACCAGATCCCAGCCTTGCCTACGCCTGACTTCAAGCGCAACAGTGGGCAGTTCACGCTCTCGCCAACGGGCACGATTCCGAGCCCCCATCAATACTACTATCGGGACTACTACGCCAACGCCAGTGGGAGTGGACAACGCCCGTCTGTGCCAGCATCGCCCCACACGGGAGACTCCTCACCCAGCCTACGGGCTGGAGGCGGCAATCCTTCTGCGCGACCAAGCACCGGCAGGAGCTACGATTCAAGCGGTCTGCCCAGACAAAGCTCCGAGTCGAGCATCCAGAATAGACGTGACTCCAACTCGACCTACAACTCCGGCTACCATTCCACAGAGCCGAAACGATATTCTGGTCTGTTCCACTCGGCACTCCCGTTGCCAGACAGTGCCGAGGAGAGTCAGAGATCATCGAGAGCGTCGTCGCGAGAGCGATTCCCCGAATCGAGCAGCTACAAGGTGCTGTGGCTCGCCGCATCGCTCTTCGAGTTCAATATCGAGACGACAAAGAATGAAGCCGGGTACCCTTACCTCACATACCAGGCTGGCGAGGTAAGTCTGGATACGTTACATCACTGTGTAGTCTGGATGTGTGCTGACCTGCTGTAGATATTTGACGTGCTCGCCGAGAAGGGCGAGCTTTGGCTTGCCAAGAACCAGGATGATCCCAGTGAGCAAGTGGGATGGATATGGTCCAAACACTTTGCCAGACTGGCAGATTCTTAGCCACATGTGCCTAGAGCTTTTGTCTAAGCCCCGAGGTGCATGAACCCACGCAGCACTTCTTCATCCGCAGTGCTCTCGGCCGCGCACCTCGTTGCTTGCGCACTGTACAACAGCAGCATAGCTTGCGAGCGTTGCGCGTACATAAATTATACAAGACGGAGAGCAGAGGCGGGCTTACAGACACCGGCGCTTTGCCCTTCATGGTTCTTGCTGTACCATTCTTACGACTAGGATCGGATCGGAAACTCACGGCGTCCGACCATTTCACATGGTGCCTCGCACTACAGAAGCTCCGAGCCACCCCCTCTCTCAAAAGCTCTCGGCTGCACATATCACATCTTCTTCTTTGTACAAGGCCACTCTTCAGCGACAGACAGGGAAGGATGTAGGTTTCATGCGGCGTTTAGGGGACTTGCAGCGAAATGATGAAAGCTTTTGGAAGGAAAAGGATGCTGATGCCGCGGCATTGTGCATGGTGATATCAAACTAGCGGCTGGTTTTTGCTACAAGGGAAGAAAGAGGCAGGTGAGGGTTGAAGAGAAACTCAGCAATGAAGAACATCTTTTCGGAGCGTTTTCAGTTGCGCTTTTGTTTTCCCCTGTCGTGTTGTAGCACGCCTGGACTGAGGAAAGGGGAAAGGGGGAAGGCGATGACAGGCATTTTGGCCGTTGCATGATGGGCGAGGAGGCTGATCTGCCGATCTGCATGTATGTACCAACTAACGGAATACCACGGCGGAGCATTCTGATGTGAATCACTTGCTGATTTACGGTGATGAGGTGCTGCAGTTTTGAATCGCGGGGCAGAAGTTTCCTCTACTCTGACTTGACTAGCAACCGCGCCGCTTCTTCCCATCTCCCCTCGCATCTGCGATGTCCTTGGCCACCTCGGGCAGGAGCTTGAACAGGTCGTTGGGCTCGTACGGCAGCCGCAGCTGCTTGTCGTAGCCGGCGTCGCGGCACGACTCGGGCGCGTCGGTGGGGATGGAGTTCGCGGCGACGGAGGGGTTGTCCCTCGCGACGGCGTCGTTGAGGCCGAGGACGTCGTTGAGGCAGGCGAGCGTCGGGGCGGGGAAGACGACGAGGCCCTGGGGGAGAGCGGTGGTTGCCTCGAGGAGGAGGGCGAGGGACAGCAGGGCGTGCGTCGTGGGGCGCATTTTGGATGTGTTTGGTGATGATATCTAGATGATGACACTCGAACGACTCGACGGCCCGTGCTTGACATGTGTTTGTGGGTGTGTCGTGAGTGATGAAGCGTGGATGAGTTCAGGGAAGGTCATCGTCACCACGCCAGTCAGCGTATGCAAGGGAGTGAGAGACAGCTTGATGTTTTGGGTTTGAGATCTGAACACTATGATCTGAGTGGCGTCGTCCCGATCCGGCCACCATGTCCTACCTCGATGGTCGTCCCTTGACGTTTTCGGTGGTTTCGCCCAGTACCTGGTGGGCGTCAGCGCCGTGGCTTGAAGAACTAAGACGCGGGAATCGGCGCCTCACCCATCCCCCTTGGGAGAGCTGGAATTGATTTGCTCCGGAGCTTACTCCGAGCGTTTCTTTGTCTTCACTTTTTGATGTTGAGCAAAATCGAGACCGGGTATCGTTTAACACCCGCAACATCTAACATAGCTACAAACAGACACAAGCAACCTGGCGATCATGAGCCTGCCAAGAAGGCACCTAGGCTCATATCCAAATAAAAACGTATCCAGGCATTCTCCCAACCAGACTTCTGGACGGCAATTCGGCGTCGGCCTTCATGTTGACCCATCGCCATATAACACCACAGGGTGATGCTGGTACTTCAGACGCCCCTGCTTCTCGTGAACGCGGACCGCGAAACAAAAACACAAAAAAACATGCCGCGAATCAAGCCTCTCGCTAGTAGTCGTCATCGTCCTCGTCCTTGCCGCGTTTGTTGTCCTGGCCCTCTTTGCGGATGGGGATCTTGATTCCTTGCGAGGCGAAGCACTTGCTTAGGCCAGTGCTTTCACAGACACCGGGGAACTTCTTGGCCGAGAAGACGGTGAAGGGCTCGCTGTAGCAGCATGCCAGGATCGGGGCCTTGGCGACTTTGATCGCGTTCGGGTTGGAGGGGTTGACGGTGGGCGCCCTGGTGGAGGCCATGACGTTGACGAATGAGAAGCGTAGGCTGGGGAGAAACTGCATGTCAGTCTCGCGTACCGGAGGGATCGAACGAAGAAACCTTACCGGAAGCTGCCTTCGGTTCTGACGCTCAGATCTTGCAGAATGAACCAGATGCCGATGTGCTCGGCAACGTCAGACAGCCTGAAGGCGCTGGCGGCGAGGCTGCCGATGAGGTTGCGCGTGTACATGCCCTGAGGCGCACCTGCCCCTCCGATGGAATTGCGTGCCTGGAACTGATTCTGGCCGTATTCCGTGCGTCCGTATTCCTGAATCCCGCCATTCGGATAGCCGTATGGTGGCGCCGGGCCGTAGCCGTTAGACAAAGGGTATGGGGCTTGGACCTAATCAGCACGACTCCAACCGCCGGAGTATGAAGCACCTACAAGTAGGGGGGTAGTTCGGAGGCATGCCATACCCGTTGGGATACGGAGAGGCGCCGGGCGGGGCGTAGCCTATGGCGTTCGGGTTGTGGTACGGGGGAGGGTCGCGATGGGGCGTGTTGGACGGCAGAATATGTTGAAAGGCCGTGGCGCTCTCGGTGAGGTTTGTGTACGAGCATGGTGTCGTCGAAGATATGGAGGGCGCGCTGTTGGTATGGCGGACGAGGTTCACCTCGCGCTGGCCGTCTTCGGACCACAGGTCCACGTTGAGGACATACATCGAGTGGTCGATTTCACTGGGGGAGGGCGGCGGCCTGTCAGCACGCTGAGCTGATTCATTGACATGGATGGGGCATCACGTCACGTACTTGCAGTCCATCTCCTTGCCTGTGTCGGGATCTATGATGATCAGTCGAACGCATGGCGGCGGGGTAATGGGTCGTCGGTCTTTATCGCCGAAGCCGCACATGCGGGCTCTCTTGGGCTGCTGAACGACGTCGAGTCTGGGAAGGCTAGGGTCAGCGGCTTCCACGGTACGGCAGGGGGGCGACGACCTCGACGCACTTGTATGTCCGTCCAGCCTCGTCCTTCCTCGAAATAGGCTCAATGCTGCGCGGGGGCTCGGGAGCGAGCTGGGCCTGGTGGGGAACTCCATTGGCAGGCATCTCTGGCGGAGGCATCTGCGAGGGGATCTGCTGCTGCATCTGAGGGGGCAACTGGTGACTCGGATACTGAGGCATCGGGGGTAGGGCGGAGGGGGGGTGGGCAGTTGGGTGGCCGGGGTGTTGGTACGGCTGCTGCTGATGGTGATGTTGCTGCGGCGGGGGCGGGTATGGATGTTGTTGATGCTGCGGAGGAGTATGGTGATGGGCAGGCGGGTAGTGGTGGTAGCTGGGCGCCATGGTCTGCGGTATCTGCTGGTGAGGGTGCGACTGCAGGTGTGGGTGTTGGTCGTAGCTCATCTCTGCGATGGGGAGGCACGTTGGGTCGCGCGTCCTTGTTCAGGAGGGAGGAAGGTATCGTCGATTGTGATGGGGGAGGGGCGGGGAGGGGAGTGGTAGGTGAGAGGTGTTCTGGCTTCCAGCCTGGCTAGGTCGGCAGTGTGGTCTGAAAGGGATGCTCCGGAGTGTTTGACACGAGGCACAGGGCGCACAGCGTGATGAAGCTGCAAGAGAGGCTGGCGAATTGGGTTGATGGGAAGATGTCGAGGCTCAGCCTGATCAGGTGCGCTGTGGGTTTCCGAAGTTCGCGATAGCTTAGCCGGACAATCGGACGGGGAAGCGGGCAGACGGAGGAGGCGGGGTGGAGAGGCGATGGGCAGCAAAGATCGGAAGAGGAGCCACGGGGTTGCAGTATATAGACGAAGCCTCGACGACAAGGCGGGGGGGAAGAGTTCAGTTACGCGGGAAGGGAACCCGCAGACCGGGAGATCTGAAGGTTTTGGGTGAGCGAGGCGAGTGAGGTGTGGTGCTCGATCGCGCGGATATTGGGCACAGCAGTATCAAGAGGGACCTGACCTGGAGAACTGGGATTCGACATACGGTGGTACATGTCCACGGGAAACTCCCTGAAGGTGGATGACCGGCGCTCGACTTCGCGTGGGGCTTCATCCAATGGCGAGGGCGGCCATGGGTCATAGCGGCCACAACGGACGATCAACCTCCCGCGGCGGCGCATTGATTCGGCGCCCCTAGGCGGCCCCTCCGCCGCGAACTGGCAGGGTGGGCGCCTGAGGAGACTCGGTATAGGCAGGGTACCGCCTGAAGGAGGTCCCCTGATAAGGCACCAGCTACCCTACCCTACCTCACCACCTTGCCGTCCGGCACTGTACAACCCTGGGGACCCCCTGTCCCCAGCCACCAGCCATCCGATCCGAGAGGGGAGCGCTGAGAGGGTGTCGCCTTCCCGTTGTTTGCTGACGACCCGGACGCCCACCTCCCTGTGCGACGCTGCCCATCCCATCGGATGACACTTGCCTGCTGGCCTACTGTGACCCAATTTCCGATTGCGAGACACGACGAGGCCACTTCTCTCTCTTCGTCACCACAACCAACTCACGACCATCAACTCAACCACATGACTTTTCGTGTCGGGGGCCGCATCCAGCTGGCGTTGTGACGATGACCGGCGCCTGCCAACTTACTTTTCTTCCCTAAGCCAAGGCTACTACACAGTCCGACGAACCCTCCAGCCCGGCGACCCTGATTCAGGCACTTGAGGCGCTTTCTTCTCAAGCCTTGTCCCACAGCATTGGCGGTTGTCTCGAACCATGTTGTCGTCTACCGCGCCCGTGGCCCACGGCGTCGAAGCTTATTCGCTTTCCTGGGCTGCACTGGTCCCAAGCACCAGGCAGGCTGACCAGCCAGGTAAAGTGTCCGACCACACTAGCAGCAAGTGTCCGATCAGACCGGTAAGTGTCCGACTATCCGACGACGCCAGCAAGTGTCCGACTCGAAGATATGGTCCAAGCCCTCCCACTCAACCTCGAAGGCCCTTCACCCTTTCTTTCCTCCCCTCAACGCCACTACGCCACGGCGTCTTGCGTCGCGTGCGCCGGGGACAGCAGGTCCCTGATCGCTGGGCCGGGCGCTTCTCTTCGCCCACAATGCGCGCAAGGCTTTGGGAGATTCCATCGTGTCTGCGGATGGCCAGGCGGACGTTGTGTGCCCATCAAATCGCCCCTTGCCACCATCACGCCTGCTGGCAGCCGAGCTGAATGAGGACCGTACGGCTCCCGACAGCGGCACCTCGCCGAGCGTGCGTGCTGTCCAGAAAGCAATGACGCGCGATATCGACTCACTTAAGCACAACCCGCTCCAATCCGTCCGGCATGAGGCACCCGGCGGACCCCTCCCCCCCTTATCGACGAAAAAGGCCAGGCCATGCAGGCTCCCATACGGCCGGGTCGGGTGCAACATGTGGTGGCACGCTCCTTCATTGGATGGCGTTCCTGTCAAGCATCCAGGCAGATGTCATTCTCACCAGGGCTGGCAGGGCTCGCCGCAAGCCCGGTCAAGCGATCGTCGAATGGGATGGCTTGCCCCAAGCCCTTCCCATGCAGCCTCCCCGTTGAGGCCACTTGAGGGTGCTGACTGAACCTAGCCTCTCAACAGATCAGACCGATGAGCCCATGGCTCTATTTTGGCTGGCAACATGCCATCGCGCCCACAGCCGCAAGCATAATACTTCTGCTATGTCACACATGATGAGACGAGAATGGCTGTCTAGTCCTCGACTTCGTGGTCAACAACTCGCCCCAGTCTCCCTCCCGGACGATGTTGGACCTCGTGGGCTAATCTCGCACTTCTGGACCGGTGAGGGCGAGGACGAAGCGCACGAGCTGATGGCATGTGGCCAGATACGTCTCGCGTAGCATGCTGGCGACTGAGCCAGTTGTGGTTGGGTTTTGGTGATCGACGGTCCAATGCAGAACCCTGCTCTGAAACGGCCATCCTGGATATCACCAGGACCTCTTTCAACCGCATCAGGGCTACTATCGGATGACATGGCAGACGTGAGGAGATGACCCCCAGAACGGCAGCACATGATGCCAAGGGTTTCGCATCATCTCCTGCCGCTGCATCTTTGGCCCATTACTTATGTCCCGCTCTTCGCATCTTGCTTGACACACAGTGGTCCAAGACATGGCCACTTTCCGAAAGCCGCCGCGCAGTTCCCGAGGATTCACGCCGTGGCGAATGCCCTGTGTTACAGAAATCGTGCGCGCATAGGACGTTTGCCTTTATGCATGGGCGGGCTCCCCCCTCCGCCATGCTCCAGACCAGTGTTGATATGATCGGTCGATGGGTGATCAGCAGTAGTAGACTTGGCGGGCCGGCCGCGCTAGACTTTTTTTCTTCCCTGCGCGGAATCGAACCCGCCCATGATGGAAATCCGGGGTGCAGGCCCTCTTCGATTTTAGTGCGAGCACGCGGTGGGAGCAGGCCGGGCCGGGACCATCAGCGGACCGGCAGCGCCAGGGCCACTACGCGCGGCACATCAGCGTCTATCAGGGAGGCGGATGGCGTGCTCCTGTCTTGGAGTCCTGTGCTGGAGACCGACTCACAGCATTGCCCGGATTGTGGCTCAATGGCGTCAGCTCATGGACTCTCAGACAGCCAGCTGGGCAGTGCCGACAGACAGCCAGCGGTTGCGCGTCTTCGTCGGCGCTGGGGGTGACAGTGACGACACGGCTCGCGATTCGAAGCTCGAAGCGGCATGCTGGAGCGGCAAGGAGAGGTCACCAGGGCTGGGAGGAGGGCGACTGTTTCGCGGTGCCCGCATCTAAGCTTAATTTGGGCGTCGCCAGGGGCCGGCCGACACATGGTCACGTTGTCCCGCAAACGGCTGGCGCTGGCTAGTCTGTCTGGCTCTTCTGGTCCAGGCCTAGGTCAGGATGACCAACCCCAAAGGGGATGGACTGTCGATATTTTCTGCGCAGCGGCAGCCGACGCAGCGCAAGAGGAGATCATCACCGCTCCCACCTCTGCTCTTCACAGCACCTGGGCCCTCGCACCTGGGCACTCACCACTGGGCACGATTCGGCTCAGCCCTTACGTCAGTCAGGCCGGCCGGCAGGCAGGCAGGCAGGGCAGGGCAGGGCGCCCCTTATGTCAGGCCGCCCCAGCTTTTCAGCGCGTGCCGGCGATCCAATCCAGGCACAGCCGGACGAGACAACGCAGAGCGAGACACTGAAAAAAGGCAATGCACCTGGGCGAAGACGCAATTCGTGGCGAGGGGGGTCTCAGAGTGCGAAATGCGATCAAGTGACTGCCTCGCTGGGGGCCGGGGACATGGGCGATGGCGCGAGCGTGTGGCCCCGTCGGCTGGCTGCCGCGATTTCCATTACGTTTGTCTTAGGCAATGGTTTCCTCTTGGGTCCCAGCGCCTTGGACTTTTTTTTCGCTTTCCCACCGCGTGATGCCATCGGTGGAGACGCCCACTGGCTGTGCTGGAACCAGGACTGGAGCCAAGACTGGAACCAGGACCGTCAGAGGCAGCGGAGCAGGCGCAGAAAAAAAAACTTTCCGCGTCCTTGTGACCTCCCCAAAGCTTGGTCGCGATGTACTGTGGCCTAGCGGTCCGGGGGAGGGGGAGCTCTACACGGGTAGCTTGGTACCTGGACCGGCGTCGACCACACACCTGCCAAACCACCACACAGAGCTCTTCCTGGTATATAACCTCTGGCCTCTTTGTCCCTCTCCTCCTGCTCTTGTCCATCAAGCTCCCGAACCATCAGAAGCACCATTCCAGCACTCGCAGTCCTGCATCATCATCATCATCATCATCATCATCATCATCATCCCGCTCGCCTGCACATTACCCCGCCAAAACACCAAACACCCGAGTGAAGCTCACCCACCACCCTGACTCACCCCACCCATCACCACACAACCACCGACACCATGCTCGTCTCCCACGGTCGCGGCGGCGCTGGCAACATCGCCAACAGCACCAAGTTTGACAAGGTCACTCCCAAGGACCTCCAGACCCCCGTCCTCACCTCCTCCGTCGTCACCACCGGCCGCGGCGGCACCGGCAACATGCTCAAGAACGACGACCCCTACCAGACCCGCCTGCGCCAGGACGTCGAGGGCGCCCCCCGCCGCACCTCCTCCGGCGCCGCTCACTACGGCCGCGGCGGTGCCGCCAACATCTTCAAGGCCTCCCCCGAGGACGAGGCCGCCGCCGCCAAGGCCGCCAACCTCGAGAGCGCCATCGACGACGACGACGCCTCCTCCAGCTCCAAGCGCAGGCGCTCCTCCGCCGAGCTCGCCGCCAAGGGCAAGGCCTGGCTGAACAGCATCACCGGCAAGAAGGCCTGAGCGGCCACCTGGCCTCTTGACTCTTTTTTTCTTTCCTGCTCAGCGACATCCTGCTCAGCGGCATCCTTCGCCTACCGGGCTCATCAGCGGCACTCGCACGCACGCACATCTTTCAACACACAACGGCGCAATCATCATGGCGCTGGGGGCGGGGCGGGACGCCTTTTATGTCCTCCTCGTTTTTTATTCCTTTTTCAAAAAGGCGGAGATACCCTCTGCATGTCCTGTCATCATTATCTTTTTTTATCTGCGCCGGAGTTTCGGAGGGATTGGAAGGGGGCCTCCCATGGCCCAAGGAGGGGGAGGCTTCCCCGTGCTGGATCCACGAAAACACAAAAGTTCAGATACCACTATTGTTTGCAAGCTGTACGGCTTATTATTGTTAGGAAGGGGACGGCAACGAATCAACATGATCTACACACTTGCTCTGCTTTTGATCGTGCTTGTGGTGAGCAATCGTCGCTATCTCAATGTGGCCGTGGCAGTGAATCAAATCGTCATGACGACAACCTCGGGTTTGGCCCGAGGGTGATTTATTATAATGGAGTTGCGATGTGCCGTGCCCACCCCTCGGCCGACGAGTCTATAATAAGACGCAGAACCCTCGTTTTTTTTAATACGCCGCTAACCATGCTGTCTTTGTTTCCGAGGATGGACCACTTCTACGTAGCCTGCCCCGCGTCGTGCTGCCCCGTTCGTGCTGCAAACCCCTCCTATTGCTGCGTCAGGCGGTGCACCTCCGAGAGGAAGAACTTCAAGTCATCCGGGTTGACGCCGGGCGTGATCCCTGGCAAACGTCGTCAGCAAAACAAAGCCATCTCGGCGGGGGGCCGCCGTGGGAGAGGGGGGGGCTCACCGTGTCCGAGGTTGCAGATCCAGCCCTTCTTCTCGCGCCAGAAGCCGTCGACCATGGTCTGGGCGGCGGCGGTCATGTCCTCGTGCGTGCCGTACAGCACGCCCGGGTCGGCGTTGCCCTGCAGGGCGACCTTGCGGTCGCCGCGCACGCGGACGGCCTCGGCGGGGTCGTGCATCCAGTCGATGCCGACGGCGTCGTAGCCGAGGTCGCAGGCGCGGCCGAGGGCGTGCCAGGCGCCCTTGGGGAACACGGTCATGGGCACGGGGTCGAGGCCCATGGACCGCAGCTTGGCGGGCAGGCGCTCGGCGATGAGGCGCAGGTAGGGCTCGCTGATGCGCTCGAACTCGCGCGGGCCGAGCTCGCCGGCCCACGAGTCGAAGACCATGACGGCCTGGGCGCCCGCCTGCACCTGCAGCGCGAGGTACTCGACGCAGAGCTCGGCGATCTTGCGCAGCAGCGCCGCCGCCGCCTCGGCGTGCCGGTACACCCACGTCTTGGACTGGATGAAGAGCTTGGTGCCGCCGCCCTCGACCATGTAGCACAGCAGCGTCCAGGGCGCGCCGCAGAAGCCGATGAGCGGCACCCGCCCGGCGAGCTTGTGCCGCGTCAGCGTGAGCGCCTTGTAGACGTAGTCGAGCTCGGCCGCCGCCGTGGCCACGTCGACGGCCATGACCGACGCGTACTGCGGGTCGTCCGGCCCCGTCAGCGGCGCGGGAAAGTGCGGGCCCTTCTTGTCCACCATCTCGACCGTCATGCCCAGCGCCTGCGGGATCACGAGGATGTCGCTGAAGATGATGGCCGCGTCGAGCAGCCCGTCGAAGCGGTCGATCGGCTGCAGCGTCAGGGTCGAGGCGATCTCGGGGGACCGGCAGCACGCGAAGAAGTCGTTCTTGCCCTTGGCCTCGTGGTACTCGGGGAGGTAGCGGCCGGCTGGCGGGGGTTCGTCAGCACGTTGTGGTATGTCGTGGGATGACCCGGGAAATGTCGTTTGGGAGGGGGGGCTCACCTTGTCGCATGATCCAGCAGGGCGGTCGCTCAACGACCTCGCCTGAACATGTTAGTGAAGGCTTCGCGGGACTGCAATTGGGGCTGCCGGGAGCTGACCTCGTGCTGCCCGCAGCAGCAGGTCGTTCTTCAGGGGGGGGAAGTCGTGCGCCATCTTGTCGGTATTCGTGGGTGATGTGTGTTGCAGATGGATGGCGGGGGAAGGGGGAAAATAGAAGGGTTCGAAATGTGCCCCGCCATCACGACTTGCGGTCGGTACCTCCCTCAGCTGTGACAGAGCCTGCCTGATCGGTCATGATCAGTCACCCCCGCCAAATCCGGGGCCGATGTAGCTCGGAACATAGTCAGCAAGCACATGCTGGACACGCGCAAGCCACATCCCAGTGCCCGTGTGGTGCGTGGCTGGTGTAGCCCCAAGCACAGGTGGGTCCGGAGGCTTGACCATGCCAATCCTGGAGCTTCAATTTGTCGTGTCAACCTCCTCCAGACAATTCGACCTCCACGCACTGCCCGTCTTCCATCGACACCCTCGACGGCACCGACTCTTTGCGTCACCCAACACACCCAATTGGTCATGGAAGCATCGTAAACCGCATGTGCTCGAGTTCAAATACACTTGATCCACCCCACGGCCACCCGACGGCCCCCGATGCCGCCCCGACCGACAGCGCGATGCTGTCGAGCCGCAAAACACCTCCGCGCGCCCACCGACAACATCTGGATCACAGACAGCGTCCTTGCCAGTGCCTTTGAGCGCTACTGCCATGTATCGAGGCTCTCGCGCCGCAACTCCAGCTCTGTGCCGGGACCGCTGGAGAACAGGAAGAGATTGGGCAAGAGGAGGATCACAGGGCTCTATTCCGCAGACTTTCAACCCACGCTGCCGCCATGGCTCATCGAGTTCCCGGCCGACCTGACGCAGTGGAAGTGGCTTCCTCCGACAGAGCCATCGGCCAGGGTGAAGGCGGAGGAGTCGCCGCAGCAGAAGTCGTGGTCCCTGTTGGCGTGGATGGACCAGCTACTGCCCGCGGAGGTGGCCGTCGATTACCCAGGGACAGACCAGGACGCCGCTCTGCAGCCTTCCGACGATTTTTCCGACAGGTTACAAGAAGCACGGGCAGCACTCGACAAATCGTCTGGGAGGCTTCATCCCGACTTCCATCTGGCCATGGACCGTCTCCGTCACGACCTCTACCTGGGGCTGCTCACGCTCGACGCCATACCCGAAGCTCTCACATCTTTTGCAACGACTATCCTTGAGGCTACGCAGGACTCCCAAATCACGCGATCAGCCACCACGGCATTTCTCTCGGCGACCGTTAACGGACTCGCGTTTTCGAGGGTCCAGGGCATAGCACAAGCAGACGCCCAGCTGTGCAATAACTTGCTGCAGCGGATTTCAAAGCTGCCGGCCAGCAAGAGCAGCGCCCAGTTGCTCCGCACTGTCCTGACGGTCGCGCCAGATGAGCACATTGGGCAGCTGGGACAAGGGCTGCGCGCTGTGTTGCAGACATGGCTTGCAGCCCCGCCGCGAGTCTACGAAGCCGCGGCGCAGACCATCGCTGAAGCCTTGGCCAGATTATCGCCCGCTGAGCACATGTCATTACTTCACGGGATGGAGAATGTTGCGATGAAGGGAGACGGACAGACTGTCGCCGGCCACTCCCGTCGCCTCCGGTGGCTTACCATGCTGGCGCGAATGCCCCAGGTCGACACGACATATCTCATCGAAGCCTGCAGTCGATCTGCATGCTTCAGCCAAGCACCCTCACCCACTGCAGAGCGTGAGCTCAGTCAGATCTTCCTCCAACAATGGCAGAGCCGAGGCTACCTGCGTCACTCGCGGCGGGTCGAATCCGCCTGGAAGCGAGAAACCGGCACCAATCCCGAGCTCAGCCTGGGCTCTCTTGCCTGGAACGTCGGCACCCTGGAGTGGTCCGGCGACGGCGGCAGCAACCGCGTCGGCCTGCTGATGAGCCTCTTCCGCGCGCTCCGCCGTCTCGGCATGTTCGACGGGTTCCTCGCCTCCTTCGCCCGCTACTGCCGCAGCCGCCCCGACCACCTCGGCGAGGCAGGCTTCCGAGCCGTGGCCCTCGCAGGCAAGGACCACGCGACAGCCGTGGCCATGTACGAGCTCATGAAGCACCACCGCGGCAGGCCCGCCGCCGGCCGGCTCTGGACCTGGAACGACTGGCACCCCTACATCAGGCCCATGATCCTCGACCCCAGCGTCGACCCCAACCTCGTCTGGGAGGTCCTCCACCTGCGGTCGCCCGCCGAGCGCGGCGCCTCGTCCCGCTCCGTCGAGCTCCGCAGGCGGACGAAGCAGAACCTCGTCGCCAGCATGGCCGTGTGGTTCTCCCAGGCCGCGCACCTGTCCGACCGCGCGGCCCTGCGGCACGTCTCGCGCTGCAACGCGTGGCTCCAGGCGCAGGGCCTGCCGCCGGCCGCGTCCGGGGTCGAGGCCGTCATGAAGGCCGCCGTGCGGGACCTCAAGAGGGGCGAGCCCGGGCGCACTGCGCGGCTGAACTGGGCGCTGGACCTGACGCAGAGGCGGCTCGGCGCCGAGCAGGCCCAGAAGACGGGCAAGGTGCTGGAGATGTGGAGGCGGAGGAACGGCATGCTGGGGGGGCGCACGTAGCACGAGCCAGCGAGTACCATATACCACCAACTAGATAGAAAATTTACCAGTCGCCTGAGACCTCAGAATTATATCCCATTTCTCTCCGACTTTCGTCTTCGATGCATGAAGATCCAGGCGTTACCGCCACGTGTGAATCGGGCTCTCGTCCCACGTCCCAGACACCACAACACGAGGTAGCACCATCGGCTATCAGCACGCCATCAAATCACAAGGGAACAGGTATGCGGTGAGCAGATCATCATTCATTAAAGTGCGCATCTACCAGGCCCTGTTGGCCTCTTCCTCAGCAATGATACATTAGCACACAAAAAATCCAACACATTACGCAAGGAAAAAGAAAGAATAAAAGCCAAACCCCAACAGAACTCCCGCATTCAACATCCAACAGAAAGCACCAGGGATATCATAACATGCAGAATCGTCTCCTCGTGACGTTCTTCCCGTCCCTCCAACTTTTTTTTTGTGGGTTCGTATCTCTCTATCATGCAGCCAGCTTAGATGCCGCCGGCCAGGTACTCGGCCTCGGGCGTCCGAGCCTGCTGCGGGTTGTAGGTCCCGTCGGTGCGCATGCTGATGTCGCTGCGGTTCGTGTAGGACAGCGCAGCACCGCCGGCGTCGCTGGACGGCGTCAGGAGACGACCGGCACCGCCAGAGACGGAGCGGCGCTTGTCGTGGTTGCGGGCGATGAGCACCTGGGCAGGGCAGACGACGATCTCCTCATCGCCGTCGCCAGTGTCGTCGCCCTTTTTGACGACGAGAGGGAATAGTACGACGCGGACGACGGCGGCCTGGGACTCGAGCTCCTCGTTGGACAGGGAGGCATCGCCGCTGCGCTCGTTCATGAGTGAAGCGTTGAAGGTGACCGTCTCGGCCAGCTCGCCGTTCTCGTCGTAGGTGGGCTGCAGCGGGGGCAGCATCATGTATTCAGCACGCTGGGTGCGCATCTCAATGGAAAGGTCCACGGCCTCGCGCATGACGCGGCGCAGCTGGGACTGGATCTGCGCCTCCATGTTGGAAGGCGGGGGCAGGACGGAGGACAGGGTGTGGATGATGGCCTGGACGACAGCCTCGGTGTCAAGGTCACGCTGCTCCTTGAAGCTGGCGCGGCGGGCGAGCAGGGTGAGGGTGACGGCACGCCACTGACGGACGGCCTGCGGCGGACCGACATCGGTAAGGAGCTTCTCGAGGGACTTGAGCTTCTGGCGCTGCTCGCGGTCCATGCCAAAGAGGTAGCGTGTGAAGACAAACTCCCAGATCATGTTCATCGTCATGGACATGAAGATGTCGCGGCGCTTGACACGGTCGGCGAGGTAGTTATCAACCTCGGAGCCGTCGAGCACGGCATTGTCGAGGCGGTCAATGACCTTTTCGTCGTTGATCTCGTTGGTCAAGCGGCAGGCGCGCATGTCGGAGAACTTGGAGAAGCGGAGGACCCACTGCTGGGCGTGGGAGCAGAGCTGCTGGCAGCGGTGGTCGAAGTGGTCGACGTCTTTGATGCGGAGGAAGTCGCTGTTGGCGCCCTTGGTGGCCAGGATCTGGCGCTGCATCTCGCGGACTTGTTCCTTGGCAGCTTCAAGCTCGGTGCGCAGGCGCTCGATCTCGGCGTCTTTCTGGTTGAGCGTGTCGCCGTAGTTGTCGTAGGCAGTGCGCGACGCCTCGAGGGCGCGCGACGTCTCGCCGTGTTGCGTCTCGAGCATGCGGTACCGATCATTGTGCTGGGTCGCCAATTGAGCATTGGCGCTGTTGAGACCATCGTTGACCTCGGTCAGTCGCGCGACCTCTTTCTGGAGGTAGTCGAGCGACTGCTTGAGCTGGTCAATCTGGGCATCACGCTCGGCCAAGACGCCGGGGCTGATGCCGCGATTGCTGTGTCCCGCATTGGCATTGGCTTCTGTGAGCAGGCGATTCTCGGCCGTCAATTGCTCGAGGCGCGATTCGAGTTCGAGGACCTGCATGCTTTGGCGACGTCGCATGGAATGAGGTCTTGTCGGTGACCGAGGGGAGCCGATGCGGCCCTCGCCGAAGCCATCCTGGAGGGGGGGAAGACGGGTCAGTTTTCGAGCTATGACGACGGGGATGAAACAAGGCGGGAGGGGAAAAAAGCGCTTACGTAGACGTCGGGCATGTCCTTGGAGCGGACACGGCCCTCGTTGGCCACGGGGGTGCTGGTGGTTGCCTTGTCCCGCGAGACGGCGTCGCCTTTGTTCCTGGGCTTGTCTTGGTCGGGTCTGGTGTTGGGCTCGGTCGGAGGCTCGGAGGCTGGGGCAGCAGCTGGAGCTGGAGATGCAGCAGCAAGGTCCAGCTCGCTGCGTTGGCGAAGCGATCGGAGGTCCCCACTCACTCGTTTGTCCACCCGCCTCAAAGGCGGTGTGGCTGATGCCTGACGGTTGAAGATGCCTGAGGCAGGACTTTCAGGCCGGAACTTGAGTGGCTCAGGCGTGTGCGTCCTGTGGCGCGAGAGGCTGGTGTTGGATGCTGACCGACGCGCCAGCGCCCCTCCTCCAACAGAGCTGCTGACCATGCTGCTCTCAGCCCTGAGGACCGGCGATTGGATGCGAGCCACTTGGTCAGAGACGCTTCGCCGCCCTGTCGGAGTTGTTGCTGTTGCCCTCGCGAGCGCGGCACCAGCTGCTGCGCCGCCTGCAGCCAGGCCCAGATCTTGATACTTGGACCTCTTGTCGTCGCGCTCCGGGGACTTGTAGCGGCTGCTGCTCTTGTACGGCTCAGGCGTGACGTCGCGCGGGCTGGGCTCCCGCAGCACCGGTGTTTTGGACATGGGGTGCTCACGCAGCTCGCCCTTGGACAGCGGCGATCGTCGAAGCTTTCTGGAGGAAGTTTCCTCGGGTGCCTGGATGCTTCGGTTCTTGGGCGTGGACCAGCTGAGCTCAGAGCTGCGTCCCGCGTCGCGAGAGAGTTCCTCGTCCTCTCGAAGGTGGACTCCACTGTCGCGGTTGTCTGGTTCGACCAACCTGCTCTTCCGAGATTGCGGGTGTGAAGAGTCGCTCATGAAACCGCTGTCTCGGTTGACCTCGGGCGTTGCTGGGGCCGCGGCCGCGAAGCTCTGTCGCTCGGGCTCGTTGTACACCTCATCGTCGTATGGCTCTTCTTGCACAGGAGGCAGGCCTCGGGATGCCGACCGTCGGAAGTCGGGTTTAGCCTCCAAGACCGGCATGTAGGTGTCGGTGGGCGACTCCTGCGAGAAGTCCCTCCGCTGCTCCGCTTCGAAGCCACGGTCGACCGCCTCGTCGATGTCCATCGTCTCGATGCTCTGTCGAATCGGCTCTGGCGTCCAAGGCTGGGGTTCGTCCTTGGCCACCGATCTTGTCGTAGTGAGAGCTTCATCGTTCGAGGGTCCGCGACCGAGGATAGGGCTCTCGGCGTTGTCGTCATCTGTCTCCTTGAGCTGCAGTGCCCGTGAAGATATGCTGATAGGGTCGCTCTCCTTTCCATCCTGCACCATAGCAGTGTCTCCGCTGTCGTTCTTGTCGTCCAAAACAGCCGTGTGCACAGCCTCCTCCACCAGCTTCTCCTCAACATCCAGCGAACGCTCACCATCCTCCTTCTTGCCATCCGCCACCGTTGTAGCTTCACCCTTCGCAGACTCCTCCGCCCCTGGTGTGCCCCAGAACTTCTCAACCTCAAAACTGGCAATTTCACTGACGTGCTTCTTGTCCGCTCCCTCCCAAAGGATGGGATCATCAAATGGATCGTCATTTCCACCCGGCTTCTTGTCCTCGTACTTGGATTTCTTGCCCTTGCCCTTCTTCTTTTTGCCGACAGCGGACTTGGGGGTGCCGACCTTGCTTGCGGTGGGAGAAACGATTTCGCTTATGGACGGATCGATGGCGGATTGTGTCGGCGACTCGGACTTCTCCTCCTTGGCACCATCGAAATACGATGCTGCTTGACCTCGGCTGGGAGTGGCTTCTGGTTGCGCCTCCTCCCAGACATCGTACATCTCCTCTGCAGCCTGGTTGTTCCAGTACCCTGACTGCTCTTCACCTGTGATGCCAGAAGTAAATCCGAAACCATCGTCGTCGTCGTCAGCAGCGGCCTCGGTCTGCTCAGGAGCTGCGTCCAGGCTTGTGTATGGGTCGCCCTCGAAGTACGATGCGGCGACGTCGCGGGTACTCTTGGTCGGCTCGCTGTCGGATGGCTTGTCCTCGCTCTTGCCGGATAGGGCGGCAGCAGCGGCGGCACCTGCGACTGCAGCGGCACCAAGCTCTCCCCAGGAGGAAGAGCCCTCCTGAGTGGTTTCGGCGGGAGTTTGGCTGCCGCTCGTAGAGGGCTCATCGAAGCCGATCGGCATTCGCTTGTTGTTTTTCTTTCCCTTTTTGCCCTTCTTTGACGAGACAGGGGCGTCCCATGTATCTTCTGCTTTGGGTGTTGCTGGCGGCGAAGATACAGGCTCGGTCGGAAGTTCGGGAGCAGCGGGGGCGACGATGGCGGAATCCTCGGGAGCAGGCGACAGAGTGCGGGAAGCCGACGAAGACGCCTTGCCGCGCTTCTTGTCCTTCTTCGACTTCTTAGAGGGCGTAGAGCCCCAAGTGTCGTCTGCAGGCTCGGGCTGGTCTGGTACAGGCTCAAAGGCGGCGGACTCCGGAGCGGTGTCATCGACGGCAATGTTGTCAGCCGGAGCTGGCGACAGTGCTCGCGAGACAGGCTCAGAGTCGGCGAAATTCGAAGCAGCCTTGCTCTTTATGCCTTTCTTGCCTTTCTTGGTTGTTGCAGGCATTGCCCACTCATCGTCCACAGCCGGCTCGATCTGAGCAGCAACCTCGTCGACGGGTGTGGCAGCCTCTACTAGAGCACTAGGATCCACACTCTGGGTCTTGGTCGTCTCAACCGCTGGGGGAGCCTCGATGTCACGTGTTGGTGACATTGCGCGGGATGGAGGCTCGGAGCTATCGATGTTGGCAATGCTCTTGCCCTTCTTGCCCTTCTTCTTCTTGGATGTTGGCGCAGCCCACTCATCTTCAATGACGGGCTCGGAATCGGCCAAAGGCGGGGTGGCAAGGGGTTCCTGCTCCAAGGCTGTAGGAAGGCTGGTGTCTTGCACAGGCGACAGGGCACGGGATGTAGGCTCGGAATCGTCAAAGCTGGCAATACCCTTATTCTTCTTGCCCTTCTTCTTCTTGGATGTTGGCGCAGCCCACTCGTCCTCGACAATGGGCTCAGACTCCAACGCAGGCAAATCGAGAGGAGTTGGTGCGGGCTCTGTCGGCTCAGCCTCCAGTGGAGGAGGAGGATTGGTGTCTTGAACAGGCGACAGGGCACGCGAAGCAGGCTCCGAGTCCTCAAAAGCGGCGGTCTTGCCCTTCTTGACCTTCTTCTTCTTTTTAGATGAAGGAAGAGCCCACTCGTCTTCGATCGCAGGCTCCGGCTCGCCTGATGGCTCGGCAGGGAGGGGCTCGGCAGAGAGGGACTCGGCAGGGAAGGGCTCGACAGCGGTCGAGGTATCCTGGCTTTCTTCGACAAGCTGGACAACCTCAGGAGCAGCTGTGACAGTGGGGGTGTCTGCGGGTGTAGGTGACAACGCTCGCGAGGCGGACTCGGAAGTGTCGATATCAGTGGCTTTGCCCTTCTTGCCCTTCTTCTTCTTCTTAGACGAAGGAAGAGCCCATTCGTCCTCGATCGCAGGCTCCGGCTCGCCTGATGGCTCGGCAGGGAGGGGCTCGACAGCGGTCGAAGTGTCCTGGCTTTCTTCGACAAGCTGCACAGCCTCAGGAGCAGCGGTGACAGTGGGGGTGTCTGCGGGCGTGGGTGACAACGCCCGCGAGGTGGGCTCGGAAATGTCGGCCTCAGTAGCCTTACCCTTCTTTCCCTTCTTCTTCTTCTTGGACGAAGGAAGAGCCCACTCATCTTCGACTGCAGGCTCAGTTTCGCCTGGTGGCTCGGCAAAAATGGGCTCGACCGGCGCCGGGATTTCCTCGCTTGCTCGGAGAGCGTCAGGAACGTCGGGTGCAGCTGAAGGAATCTCTTCACTTGTCGGCGACAGAGCCCGCGGACCAGCATCTTGTGTGTCCAGATCCAAGGCCGCAGCTGCTTTGCCCTTCTTACCCTTCTTTTTCTTGGTTGGCAAGGCCCACTCGTCTTCGATGACAGGCTCGGGCTCAGGAGCGGGCTCTTCGAATGCTGGCTCAGTTGCCTCGGGGACAGCTTCAGAAGGCTCAAGAGCAGGAAGAACAGGAGCCGAGTCAAGCTCACGGGAAGGCGACATGGCCCGTGAAGTAGACTCTTGATTGTCAAGATCCAAGGTGGCAGCCGCTTTACCCTTCTTGCCCTTCTTTTTCTTGGTTGGCAAGGCCCATTCATCTTCGATGACAGGCTCGGGCTCGGGCTCGGGCTCCAGAGCGGGTTCTTCGAGTGCTGGCTCAGCAGTCTCAGGGATGACTTCGGGGGTCTCGATGACAGGGGGGATGGCAACAGTGTCAAGCTCGCGGGAAGGAGAGATGGCCCGCGAAACAGGCTCGGAATTTTCGGCTGAGGCCTTGCCCTTCTTGCCCTTCTTGGACTTCTTGCGAGAGACCGAGGGACTACCCCACTCTGCTTCGTCGGCGGGCTGCTCTGGTTCTAGGGGCTGCTCGGAGGTTTTGTCTTCCGTCTTGTCCTGAGTAACCGCTACTGGTTCGAACTCTTCAGGCAGAACATCTTGGGCGGCGGAACCGTGCTCGGCCTCCAGAACAGGAGGTGCCTCCACGATCTCAGCGTGAGACTCCTCAACAACGGGGCTTTCGATGGGTGTTGCTGGCTCGGAATCCACTAGTAGAGATTGCTTCTTAGACTTTTTCTTGTCCTTCTTCGACTTCTTGGCCGTAAACACGTCGGTGCTCGCGTCGTCGGCGACGTCTGCAACACTCGACGGCTCTTCGGTGATGGCCGCGTCGATCACTGGTTCCGCTTGAGGCGCAGAGATTGGGTCTTCCAGGCTTGGCTGAACCTCGTCATCAAATCGGGCCTGGCTGCCGCGCTTCTTCTTCTTGTCCTTCTTCGACTTCTTGACAGAGAAGGAGTCGGCGGGCTCCTCGGCCTCGGCGGGCTGCAAGGCTTCTTGTGCAGGCGCAAGATCATCGAGAGGTTTGTCGATTGTCTCCTCTTGAACGATGTTGCTCGAGGCGATGGTAGGCTCCTGGGGCTGAGCAGCGAGCACATCCTCAGCGGCGATGATAGGCTCGCCCTCCAAGGCGAGGTCACGAGAAACGTCGGTGATGGCTGCTTGCTCCACAGTAGGGCTGTCCGTAGAAGCAGGGGTGCTCGTTTCGGTATCATCCCAAGCTGAACTTTGTCGCTTCTTCTTCTTGTCCTTCTTGCTCTTCTTGGTACTCGATTCAGCCCATTCATCAACGGGAGTAGAAGCCTCAGGCTCAGTAGCAGTACGATCAACCTCTGCTGGTGCTTCAACATCGGCTTCGGGAGCTTGTTCGGGAACCTGTTCAGGGGCCTGTTCTGGGGCCTGCTCGATAGGAGGTTCGGGCTCATCGGAAACAGAGCTCTTGCCCTTCTTCTTGCCCTTTTTGCTCTTCTTGGTGCTGAAGCCGCCAGACCAATCGTCCATAGGCGTTGAAGACTCAGTTTCGGCTGAGGTGTCGGGAGTGGGCTCAACGGCGACATCCTCAGTAACAGCCGGCTCGATGGGATCTGAGACAGCTTGACTCTCAACAGCAACTTCAGCGGGTACTTGCTGAGGAGCGCTGGCGGAGGGCTCGGGCTCGTCAAGCACGATACCCTTGCCCTTCTTCTTTTTCTTGCTCTTCTTGGTGCTGCTGAAGTCATCCCAGTCTTCAACGGGTGCGGGAGAAGTTTCATCGGCGGGGAGGGCGGGCTCTTGTTGCGATGGAGGAGATTCAACAACAGGCTCGATAACAGGCTCGATCGCGGGTGGCACTTCGTCGAGGGTAGCGGAAGGCTCTGCGGGGAGATCGGCAGGAATTTCAGGTTCATCGAAAGCGACACCCTTGCCCTTCTTCTTTTTCTTGTTCTTCTTAGTGCTGCTGAGGTCGTCCCAGTCTTCAACGGGTGCGGGAGAAATTTCATCGGCGGGGAGTGCGGGCTCTTGTTGCGATGGAGGAGATTCAACGAGAACAGGCTCGGTCGAGGGTGGCACTTCGTCGAGGGTAGCGGAAGGCTCTGCGGGGAGATCGGCAGGAATTTCAGGTTCATCGAAAGTAACACCCTTGCCCTTCTTCTTCTTCTTGTTCTTCTTAGAGCTGCTGAAGTCGTCCAAGCCGTCGACGGGTGCGGGAGAAGCCTGCTCTGCGGGGAGGTCAGGCTCTTGCTGTGAAAGAGTCGGTTCGAATGATTCGACAGGAGCAGGCTCTTCCGAAGGTAAGGCTTCGTCTTGAACAGCAGGAGGCTCCACGGGGAGCTCGGCGGATGCTTCAGGTTCATCGAAAGCGGCTGCTTTGCCCTTCTTCTTCTTCTTGCTCTTCTTAGAACCGAAATCGGCCCAATCATCAACGGCGGCCGGAGCTTCTTGGTCGCCGGCTGCTGGCTCAATTGTAGAAACAATGTTGCCTTCAGGCTCGACGGTAGGAATGTCAAGGGAACGCTCGGTAGTATCCGGCGTAGCAGGGGGCTCAGGTTCGTCGACAGCGGCCGCCTTGCCCTTCTTCTTCTTCTTGCTTTTCTTGGTACCAAGGTCGGCCCAATCATCGGCAGGAGGGGTGGCATCTTGTTCAAGAGGCGTGCTTGAATCGGCAAGGATAGCGCTGTCGGCAGTAGGGGCTGCATCAGATGGAGCAGAGGATGGCTCAGTGGCGATCACACCGAGATCAACTTGACTAGGCTCGGGCTCGACCACGGCTTCGGGCTCCGGCGTGGCCACTTCCTTGCCCTTCTTCTTGTTCTTCTTGCTCTTCTTCGTACCGAAATCGGCCCAGTCATCGGCAGCAGGCTCCTGTTCGGGGACGGAGGCGGGTTCGGAATCAATAGTCGGCTCAGCAGCCACGTCCGGGGTCGGCTGCGGGATTTCATCTTGCACAACTGGTAGTTCAGGCTCGGTCAAAGGCAAAGGTTCGTCAGCGCCCTTGCTCTTCTTCTTACTCTTCTTGCTTTTCTTGGTAGAAGAGAAATCAGCCCAGTCGTCAACAGGGGCAGACGACTGTTCCTCGACGGGTGCAGGGGACTCCGTTGGAAGTGCTTCGATGTCTCGTGGGCTGTCGTCTTGAGCAGTGACGGGCTCAGCCTCAGCCGAGGGTTGCGACTCGATGATGGGCTCAGGAGCAGGCTCGGGGGCAAGTTCGGGTTCGGGCTCAGAGATCAAGCCCTTACTCTTTTTCTTGTTCTTCTTGCCCTTCTTTGACGTTGAGGGCTCAGCCCATTCATCGACCGGCTCAGCGCCTTGTTGTTCAAGAGAAGACACTGGCGGGGAATCCTCGACAGGAAGGGCGGCGGAATCCAGTTGATCGACAGACTCAGAAACGGGTTCGATTTCAGGCTCGGCAGTAGACTCGGGGATGGCTTCCGGTTCAGGCTCAGTGAGAGCCTTGCCCTTCTTCTTGCTTTTCTTCCCTTTCTTGGATGTCGAGGATTCAGCCCAATCATCGACAGCCTCAGGAGCAGCAGCAGCAACGACGACGTCCTCGACAGGAGCAACGCTGGTGTCGGCGGCGACATCAGGTACAGGTACCTCCCCATCGGGCGGGCTGGCGCCTGCCGTCTCGAGAGGTGATTCCTGGCTACTATCCCGTACCTGAGGACTTTGCTGCAACTCCTGGTCTTCCACTCGATCGGCGCTGAGGGGTTCTGGCTCGATCTGGCTCACTCGTTTCTTCTTCTTATCTTTCTTGGACTTCTTTGCCGGTGCGGCGCCCCATTCATCTTCGGCGGCGGGCTCTTCAGGGGCGGGGGTCTCTTCTGCCTGGCTTTCCAGGGGGGCGGGTTCGGCCGAGACATTGTCGGCAACGGCCAGGTCAAGAGACTTGGGCTCCTGGCTGACTTCTTCGGCAGGCGTGGCAGTACCGGAGTTCACAGTAGAGTCTTCCTGAAGCTGCGACTTCTTCTTCTTCTTATCCTTCTTCGACTTCTTAGACACGAAAGCATCTTCCGCCCACTCATCGACAACGGGCGTTTCGGAAGGGACAGGCGCTGAAGGAGTCGACGACTCCTCTGTCACGGAGGCATCAACGCTGGGGCCAGCAATGGTCTCTGCTGACACTTCAAGTGGGTTCGGGGACTCGGAAGGGGTCTCAAACTCGTCCTGGAGAGCGCCCTTCTTCTTCTTTTTCTTGTCCTTCTTCGAGCTCTTCGTTGCGAAGGCGTCCTCGGTCCACTCATCGGCAGGAACAGCCTGCACGTCGGATGTCGGAGCAGGCTCGGTGGGAGCCACGTCTCCAGAGACGGGTGTCAACTCTAAGGATCGAGAAAGATCTTCGACAGGAGTCGCGACACCAGATGCAGGTTCGGACCCGGCATTGCCCTTGCCCTTCTTCTTCTTGTCTTTCTTAGCCTTCTTGCCAACAGGGGCGAACTCATCCTCGGGCTCGACTGCTGAAGGCTCTGGGTCGGCGACAGGCGTCTGTGAAGGCTCATCCGGGATATCGTCCGCCCAGCTCAAGGTGGCAGGCTGAGTGGGCTCAGCCTCAGGCTGCGGCTCGGGTTCAGGCTCGGCGACGTCGCTCTTGCCCTTCTTCTTCTTGTCTTTCTTGGATTTCTTCGAGACAAGAGGGAACTCATCGTCAATGGCAGGGGTCTGGTCCGAAGATTCGGGGACAGCATCCGTCTGCTGCGTCTCATCGGCACCGGGGACGGAAGTCTCATCAAGAGCAGGAGGCGAGTCCGCGATTGCTTGTGAGTCGTCCGTTTTGTCTGTTGATAGTTGTCGAGAGTGATCCTCATCAGTCGAAGGGGTAGGGGTGTCGAGACCGGCGGCAGCTGCAGAGGCGAGTACAGCAGCAGCCAGCAACCCCTTCTTCTTCTTCTTGTCCTTCTTGCTGATGCTGGTGGTGACAAAATCATCCTCTGGTGGTGGCACCGTCTCGTCAACAACAGGCGGCTGTTCGGAGACGGGCGACGAGGCTGAAGACTCTTCCTCAAGGAGTCCCTTCTTCTTCTTTTTATCCTTCTTGGACTTCTTTGCAGTCATAGGGAACTCCTCTTCTGGGACCGGCGCGGCGGCCTCCTCCGCGATTTCATTTGTTTGAGGCGGAGGCACGCTCGCCTCCAAGTCCTGTGTAAGATTGTCTGAGGTAATCAGGGTGTTGTCCAAGGGGGTCTCCTCTGATGCTGCGATTGGAACAGGAGCATCATCTAGTGAGGAGGTCTCATTGGCAGCGGCCTTGGGCTCAGATTCCTCTTGTGGGGCGCCATCAAGGTCATTAAAAGCATTACTCTGCTTCTTCTTTCCCTTCTTGCCCTTCTTCGCAGGGGCCTCGAAGCTCCAGCTGTCTTCTTGCACCTGCTCGGTCGTGCTCTCAACAGGTGTCGCAGAAGGTGACTCGGATTGTGACTCAGGGATAGGTGAGCTGTCATCCAGCGAGGCTGCAAGACTTTGCTTCTTCTTGTTCTTTTTCGACTTCTTGGATCCCGAAGTCTCAAAGGCAAAATCATCTGATGGCGGCGTAGCTTCGGCATCTTGCGCAACCTCTGGCTCGGCGGCGGCGGACAAGTCGGCCTGGACAGGCTCGAGTGTGTCGACGGGAGCTTCCGCTGGGGTCGGATCGTCAGACTGGAGAGCGGCCTGCTTCTTCTTCTTCTTGTCCTTCTTGCCCTTCTTGCTCGCAGGTTGCGAGTCCCATTCATCCTCGCCAGCTTCCACAGGATCAGCAGTGATTGGCTCGTCTAATGTGGTGACGGGGTCAACCGAGCGGTCTTCAGGAGGCTGGTCGGCTGTTGCCTGTGGCGTGGTCGACTCGCCGGCGAGGATGTCATCGACCACCTGGCTAGCGGTAGATTCGATGGCGGGCTCATCCCAAGCAGCTGCGGCAGAGTCTTTCTTCTTCTTGTTCTTCTTGCTCTTCTTGCCGACAGCTTGCGTTGCCCACTCGTCATCAGCAGCCTCTGCCGCAGGTGCAGGATCGGGCTGGTCGAGAGAGGCTTCTGGTTGGGCGTCGGGCGTCAGAGCAGCAGCCTCCTCCTTGGGCACGAGCTCGTCGATTGGACGCTCAGCGTCAGGCTCGGGTGTAGGCTCCGGCTCATCTGAGCTGAGTCCCTTCTTCTTCTTGGACTTTTTGGACTTTTTCCCAGATGTCGTCGGCGTCGCCCACTCATCCTCACCAGCTTCGATGGCTGGTGTGACGTCGGGTTGATCGGGGGATTTGGCGAGGTCCGGCTCAACCGAAATTTGGGACTCGAGTTGTGATGGTGCCTGTTCGAGAGGCTCGTCGGAAGGCTTTGGTTCGTCTGTAGATTGCGGCGTCTCCGGGTCGTCAAAGCTTATGGCGGTTCCCTTCTTCTTCTTGTTCTTCTTGCCCTTCTTTCCGGAAGATGGCAAGGCCCATTCGTCGTCGTCGGCTGGAATGGGAGCAGCGACGGACTGGTCGAGTGATGGGGCCTCAGGATCTGTGGTTGGCAGTGGCGCAGACTCATCTTGTGGGAGAGTCGACGCAGAAAGGTCGTCGGCGACCTTGGACTCCTCGGGTTGCTGTTGGCCGACCTCAGGCTCGTCATCCCATGAAGGAGCCTTCTTCTTTCCCTTCTTGTCCTTCTTGCCCTTCTTCTTGGAGGCCGTCTCAGCCCACTCGTCGTCAGGCTTCGCAATCGTCGGTACAGCCATCTCACCCTCTTCGCGAGCAATTGACTTTTCTGCCACGGGAGTGACATCGAAGCTCGCGTTCTGGGGTTCGTCTGGAGTAGTATTGTCCTGTGCCAAGACAGGCCCCGGGAGCTCATGTGGGGCACCAACCTCCAGGGTCGAGTCGGTGAGGGTTGGATCCACCGTTTGGGCATCCGTGCCATGCGTGTCCCCTGGTGATTTGTCGTCATTGGAGGTTGGGCCACCTGCCTCCCCGGCCCGCGGCGCGTCATCCGCATGTAGAAGAGAATTGTCTGCGAGAGAGTGGGACGGGGCTAGGCCTCCCGCCAGGCTGTCAGTGGCTGCGGGCTGGCCCGCGGAGCTGAGCTCTTTACCCGCTGCACCAGCCTCACCGCCTGCGGCTGCCTCAGCAAGTGGAGGCAGGTGCGAGACCCCGTACTGTTCACCGCCGTTATCGGCTGGGCCAGAATCCGGAACAATGTCCGCAGGCGGCTCGGTACGAGTCTCGGGGAGGAGCGTCTCGGTCATGCCACTAATTCCGTCCAGAGCCGGGCCCGAGCTCACGTCGCCGGAAGCCAGCCTGTCCTGACGGTCGTCGGTTGTCGCGGTCGCAGTCGCAGCCGCCGCAACGGAATCAGAGGGACCGTCTCCGTCCAGATCAAAGGTGACAGACTTGCGGGCTTTCTTTTTCTTTTTCTTGCCGCTGTCCGCCGGGTTAAATTGAAGGTCATCGGCGGGAAGGTCGAGTTCAGGAGCTGGGCTGTCGTTCATGCTTGTCGGCATCGTAGTTGCGAGATCCCGTGAGGTATCGTCGTCCGGGCCTTGCTCCGAGGTAGATGTCTTCTTGCCCTTCTTCTTCTGCTTTTTTGTCTGTTTCGTCGATGTCGAAGCCCATTCACTGTCGAAAGGCGTCTCTTCCGTGGCAACGGGCACGTCTCCAGGTCGGGGCTCATCCGAAAAAGGGTGATTCTGTTGAAGCGCATCCGCATCAGCCTGGCTCTCTGGCAGTGGCTGGCTACCAAAGGCGGCCAAAGGGGGGGCTCCCACAGGCGGGGCTTCGGTTGAAGCACTCGGCTCGGCCTCGGGTGGGGGGTCGGCCTCGCGGAGGGACGTCTTTTTCTTACCCTTAATCTTGCTCTTCTTCGAGGGTAGGAAAAATGTTTCGTCGGCCCAGGGGTCGGTCTTGGGGGGCTTGGCCTCCTTAGGGGCATCTGCAAGGTCGGTCTGAGCATCGAAGTTGTTGTTGACAGGTGTGGCGGTCCTGGACAGTGCCCTTGCTTCATCCTCGGCATCAAAGAAAATGTCAGAAGCGTCGTCGGGGGCTGGGTCATCGGATTGGCGAAGATCGGTTCCCAGGCCTTGGCCCGCGTCAGGAAGTGATTTGTCGATAGACTGGTCGTTCAGAGCGTCTTCCCAGGACGGTGCAGGCTCGTTGTCTTTGTGCATGTCCGCCACGGCTGTATGAGTGATCGAGTCGGCAGCAAGGTCCTTGTCCTGGCTGGCGGGCTCTTCAATGGGGGCGACCTCAGGACCAGTCTCGTCATCCAAAGCAATTGTCTTCTTGCCTTTCTTCTTCTTCTTGCCCTTCTTCGAGTCAGCGCCTGGCTCATCGAATGTTGTCGTGCTGTCCACTGCTGCGTCAAGTCCAGAGTTAGGGGTCTCCCCCTCAACTTGCGCGGGTGAGGCTGGAGCATCGTCCGCTGGTGTAGTGATGTCCGGAGTCGCGTCTGCTGCCCAGTCAGGTTCCCAAGATTGGTTCTTCTTGGCCTTCTTCTTGTCTTTCTTGGACAGCTTGACCGGCTCCAGGGCCTCCTCAGTAGGTTCAGTAACGGAGACTTCGGGCATGGCAGCTGACGCGGTCGTTTCCTCGAAGGGAGGCTCCTCGGGTTTCGTCTTGGAATCCTCCTCGACGGCTTCTGCCCAGTCAGGTTCCCGGCTCTGGTTCTTCTTGGCCTTTTTCTTGTCCTTCTTGGACGACTTCGGCGAAGCAAAGACGTCTTCGGTTGGCTCAGAAACGGGAACCTCCGGCGCAGAGTCTGCGGTGATAGGAGCTTCCGTAGGAAGATCCTCTGCAGGCGACTTGTCGGTGCCTTGGTCGCCTGCATCGGCTGGCCAGTCGTCATCCCAAGTGGGCGTTTTCTTGCCCTTCTTCTTACTTTTCTTGGAAGACTTAGATTCCTCAAAGACATCACCAGTCACCGGTGTAGGTGGCTCTGTCACGGCGTCGAGAGCAGGGGAGTCCGCAGCAATCACATCCGGAGAGGTCTCTCGGTTGATATCGTCAACCGGCTCCGCAGGCAAGTCGGCCTCCAGTAACTGGCCCTTCTTGCCCTTCTTCTTGCTTTTCTTGGCGGATTTTGGTTCCTCAAAGACGTCCTCCGGTGGTGAAGTTATAGGCTCAGCGGGAGCTTCGATGAGGGGCTCGACGGCCGGCTGGTCAGACAGTTCCTTCGAAGCATCCTCGACGATCTCTTGTGGCTCATCAGCCTCCCAGGACTGGGACTTCTTGCCCTTTTTCTTGGTTTTCTTTGTCGACTTGGGCTCTTCAAAGGTGTCCTCGGGCGGGGGAGCAGGAGACTCGGGTGCGACATCTGCAAAAGTGGACTCAACCGGGGTCGCATCGATGGCCACAGTCGAGGGAACAACAGGGTCGTCAAATGAGATCTCATCGGAAACGGTCTTGACGTTCTCCTCGAGCGGTTGTTCTGGTTCTGGCTCCCAGCTTTGCGTCTTCTTGCCCTTCTTTTTACCCTTCTTAGCTGACTGGGGCTCCTCGAAGGCGTCTTGAGGGCTTTGAGCGGTCAAATCCAAGGCGACGTTGGTAGTCAGAGGATCAGTAACGGGCAGATCTCCGGGGGTCGCCTCCAAGCTGGTGTCCATCGTTTCAGTCTTGACAGGCTCTTCAGCATCCCACGTCTGTGCTTTCTTGCCCTTCTTCTTGCTCTTTTTAGATGGCTTTGGCTCCTCGAAGAAATCTTCGGTGGCCTGAGCAGTGGGTTCAGGGATGGCATCTGCGACGGGCGTGTCGGCAGGGGAAGGCTCTGCAGCTGGTGTGTCGTTTGAGACGTCTTTGGATTTTTCTTCGGGCACTTCGACTGGCGTCTCGGGCTCGGGCTCCCAGGCCTGCGACTTCTTGCCCTTTTTCTTGCTCTTCTTGGTGGATTTGGGCTCCTCGAAGACTTCTTCCGTGGCCTGGGCGACGACTTCAGGGGCTGTATCGGTTGCGGCGTTTGCAGTGACGTCTGCAGCAGGGATATCCTGGGTGGACGATTCGTCCGGAACGGCGCGGGAGCCTTCTTCCACAAGCTCGGCGGGAGCCGCAGCATCAGGCTCGGGTTCCAAAGACGCTGCCTTTTTGCCCTTCTTCTTTGACTTTTTCGATAGCTTGGGCTCAAAGACGTCTTCAACTGGCTGGGCAGCTGAAACCTCGGGCTCAGGGGGAGCTGAAGACAAGTCTTCAGAGACAGGTGCAGGCGCGTCCTCAAACGCGTCCTCCTTGGCTTTCTTGCCCTTCTTGCCCTTCTTCTTCTTGGATGGAGTTGAGCCCCACTCATCGTCCTGAGCCTCAACTGCATCATTCTTGTTGTCAGAAGAATCGAGAAGCGCAACGGCTGCCAATCCGCCGGCAGCCGCGCCGGCAGCCGCGCCCCAAAGACCAGACTTTCCGTCCTCCTCCCGAATGTCCGCCATAGCATCTCGGCTCGGCGACTGATCAGGCGACGTCCTCGACCAGTCCCGCTCAGAACTCTTGCGGACAGATGGGGGCGTCGAATAGAGAAGATACGAGCTCCGGTCTTTCGACATTGGCTCGACAGGGCCGGGTTCCTGCTCGGAATCCGGGCCTTTGCTGTTGCTGGGGAGAGGGGGGAGGTCGACAAAGTTATCCTGAGACACCAGAGAATCCAAAGATTTCGCTTGCAGGTCGTATGACGAGGGAAGGGGGGCGTCATCGAGGGCCATATGGTGGATAGCATCCTCGTCAAGACGCCGCGATGTAGCCTTGGGTGTGGAGTCTTGAGAACCTGAGCGGTCCTTCGGCAAGCCTGCGGCGAGGTCCGTGTCGAGTCGCAGGCCATGCTCATCGGAGTAAGGCGCATCGTGCACCGCAAAGTCGTCCTTGACGTGGGCGAAGGGCGAAGGGGACTCGCGTGACGACGCATCACTGGGCGGCAACTCGGGCAGGTCAAGCTCCTCAGGGTCCATTTGCTCCTGACGCGCGTGCTCAAGAAGATAAAGCGGCTTGATCTCCCGGCTGTTGTCCCAGGAAGTTGGCCTCCTGGGTGTTGCCAGCTCTGGCACGGTCGTCGCCACTGGAGAAGCCATGGGCGACGACTTGTGGTACGCAGGGGACGAAGGATTGGACCGCTGGCCCAGTCGTAGCTGGAGGGGAATTGCAGTGCGGCTGGGGCTCTTGCTAGGCGTGTCCAGGGCACTCCTCCTGCGAACATGCGACGGCTTCTGACGCAGTTTGTTGCGTTCCTCAGGGGGCGTCTCCGGTCGGCTTTCGGGCAGTGCCGGTAGCTCATCATCAGATTCGTCCTTCCTGGGCGAACCTGGCTCGCTCGGTGGCAGAGGCAGCAGATCGCCGTACTGAGGATCAATAGCAGGCTTGATGGTCCGGTGGATGATTTCCGGGTCAACATAGTCGACATCTCTCGATGTAGACCAGGCCGATCGGTCTTTCGGGTCCATTTCCTCCATGGAGGAAGCACCGGCGGCATTCCAGCGGGACACGGCATACGCCGCCGCGCCCGCCAAGCCGACACCCGCGCCAAGGGTGCCGGCATTATCTAAAAAAGACTGCTCGTCCTTACCATTGTCAGACTTTTTTCCAAGCTCAGTGCTGCTGCGGTTCCAGAGGCCGCCGAAGAAGCCGCTGCTCTTCTTCTCAGGCTCCTTGCGCTTGCTGTCCTTGCTGCTACGCTTGCGCCCATCAGGGGCCGACGCGAAGGAAGCGACCGATCTGGTGTCATCGCCGTCGTCGTACCGGGTACCGTTGGATCGGCGTTCATGCCGGTCATACTTGGAGGCAGGGTCGGACACGACAGAGGTGACGTCGCGATCGTCTATAAACGACCGCCCACCTCGATCTGGCGGGTCGTCTGTCTTTTCGTCTGCGTAGTCATCCGCCTGGGAGTAGTCTGTGCTCTTTCGCTTGTCCTTCTTGCTCCTGGTGCCTCCGACAGACACCTCAGAAACAGCTGCGGATGGAGAGTCGTAGAGCGAGTCTCGCTTGGAAGACCTCTTACTGCGAGTACCCCCAACAGAAACCTCAGAAACCGCCCCTGAGGGCGAGTCGTAAATTGATGAGTCCCGTTTGTGGTACTTCTTGCTCCTGGTACCCCCGACAGATACTTCGGATACTGCTCCGGAGGGCGAGTCGTAGATCAAAGAATCCCGCTTTGATTTCTTCTTAGACTTCTTGGGCGTATCCCACTCATCGACGACGGGCTCGGCCTCGCGGGGGGTGGTGGACTGCAAGTCATCGAAGGCGTCCACTGGGATGGCCACGCGCTGCTCATCCGTCTCCTCGGGGGTGTCTGTAGATTTCTTGCTCTTCTTCTTCTTCTTCTTGGACGACGACGGCGCACCCCACTCGTCTTCGGCGGCGTCTGCCGGCTGAGAGGAGGTCTGTTCGGTCTCGGCAGCTGGCGGAGAGACATCTTGAACAATGACAACGTCCTTTGCAAGAGCCTTCTCGCGCTTCTTGCGCTCTTTCTTGCTGAGCTTGGACCAGTCTTCTTGGTCTGCGGCGGGCTCAGGGGTAGGCTCGGGGGCAACGTCACGGGCAAGCTCCTCCGCGGGGGTTGGTTCGGGTACAGGCTCTTCGAAGGTATCCATGCTCTGTCGCTTGGAGGCCTTGTCCCGCTTCTTCTTGTCCTTCTTCGACAATTTTGACGGAGCATCCCATTCGTCCACAGTAGATTCCTTCTCCTGAGTAGGAGTTTCCGCAACTTCGCCGAGAACGAATCCGGAATCAGGAGCTGGGCCGCGAGGAATGCCATCGGCCACAACACCAAGATCGGAGACGGTTTCCGCAAAGGCCTTGTGGTAATGTCCCGGCTCATTCGAGCCCGGAGGACTATCGCGCCTGCGGTAGGCGGGATCGTCGATGACGATGTTGGGGTCGAAGCCAGTATCCTGCAGCCCAGCGGCCAGGACAGACGCAAACTCGACATCATCGCCATACCCACCAGAAGTACGCGCACCCCTGGGGCCGGAGCTCGAGCTGCGAGTCTTTTTCTCGGGAGCCCAAGCGGCGTCTCTGTCATCCCAATAGGTTCGTCCCTTGGTGCCGACATCGGACCTCGGCTTGGACGAGTCGTCCCAGCTCCGTCTGCTGTATGCAGGATTATCAGCGACGATTTTCGGGTCGAATCCAGAGTTCTGTAGACCAGCGGCGATGGCATCTGCGAAGTCAGCATCATCGCCAAAGCCGCCAGGCATTGTCGAGCCTCGTGGGCCCGGGCTTGGGCTGCGAGGCTTGGGTCCAGGGACGGGAGGAGCGGCAGCATCGTCCCAAGAAGGCCGGGCCTCAACAACATCGTACGACCTGGCTTGTGGCGAATCGTCCCGGCTCCGTCGGCTGGTGTCTTCCGTGTCCCTCGAGGGCTTATCGTCAGAACCTCCCGCTGCGCTGCCGGTGATGGCAGCAGCAAGGATGCCCCATCCGGTGGCGGTACTGACGCGTGACTGCTCCTTCTTGTCATGCGGTTCGGGGCTCTCCACCTCGAACCTCTTGGTCTCGTTTTCACCCCAGGTGACAGACTTGGGAGTGGATGGTGTTTGAATGATCTCTCCCCTCGGCCCAATGATGATGTCTGGGGGAGGTCTTGTCTCCGTAGATTCAGTCTGCCGCTCCGCCTGCCGAGGAGTAGATCGGGTCTGTTCTTCGGGGTTCGGGGTGGCGCTAGGTGTAACGTGAGGTGTGGGAAGCACGAGGTTGAGCAAGGGGCGATCCCGCTCGCACGATGGGTCGCGAGACTTCCAGACAGTTCTGGTGTCGACGGAGAGCTGATCGTCCGACATGCGGAAACGGGAAAGCTCATAGGGCTTGATGACATGATCGATGCGGACATCGGCATTCGGGGCATCATAAGGACTCTTGTCATGAGGGTGATCCATCTCGGGCGGTGTGACGATGGGAATGTCCTTGGTCTCGGCCTCCTTGTCTGCCTGCCACTTGTCGACGATGGATTTGTCGTGAGGGGACGTGCTGCGAGAACGCAGGTCATCTTCGGCAATCTTGCGGGCGATGACGGATTCACGGTAGTACCGGTCGGCCTCTTCTTGAACAGCATCCCGCTCAGTTTTCGTCCTCCGGCGAGAGCCGTCCTCATCAAAGTCGTCGCGGTGTCGCTCACGGGAGCGTTGCTCCTCAATGGCAATCGCAGAAGCAAAGGCTGCAACCGCAACGGGCGCCGTGGCGTGCTTGGCTTCCTCGTAAATGGACTTGGCGGCGTGCTCCTCCTCCTCGTAGGTGTGCCGGCGTCGAGGCTCGGGAGTCCTGGATCGAGACCGAGATCCCTTTCGATGCAGTTCCATGCGCTGTTCGATCTCGAAAGAGTCTTTCCGGCTCAGCCTCGTGTCCTCGGACGGACCGCTCCGGGGCTGGGAACTGCCAAAGTCGGGCTCACGGTCGATGGTGAAAACCTGGGGCGTCAAGGGCCTGGTGGGCGTGGTGTGCTTGGGTGTCTGGAAGGCGTCGTCGGCAACCTGGAACTGGAAAGGGTCAATAGGGGCTCGTGGAATGGGGGCCTCGGTAACTTGAACCCGTTGTTTATCTTTGGGCAACTCTCCCGCTGGTTGCTCAGGTCTGGATCTGCGGCGCTCCTCCTTGGTGGTGGCGGGGGGTTCGCCTTGCCGAGCTTGACGAAGCTCATCCCGGTAGCGGCGTTCCTGGTCCCGGTTGGATTCAACCCGAGCCTCGTCGTCTCGGGGCAGTTTGTATGACTTGCCACGCTGATCGACCGGAGCGGTGTGTCTCCTCGTGAGCTGAGCGTCGTAGGGGTCCTTGTCCCGTCGGGAAGACGGCTGGTCTCGATCGTCCACGACCTTGACGTTACCGTCCCGGTACGAACGACGACGACTGTCCTTGTCGGTTCGTGCATAGTCGTCACGGTCTGCCTTCTCCGGGCGGTCCCGAGGGTCAGCCCCCCGGCGGTCTTGGTAGCGATCGTCTCGCGGATAGTCGCGGTAGTCTCGCGAGTCGCGTGCGCCGCGAGAGTCGCGACTCTCGTCCGGACCGCGGGAATCACTACGCCTGGAAGCCACTGCTGCGCCGATCGCTGCAGCCGCGACGCCGGCCACTGCTGCACCAGCCAAGCCACTTCCATCGGTGTGCCTGCGCTCCCCTCTCAGCTCTCTGCGACGGTCCTCGTCTGCAAGCCTCTCTGTCTCATAAACCTTGGAGGAGACCGGGGCCATGGGAATGGGCTGCTGCAGCGGAACCGGTGGGGGACGGGAAGATTGAGATCCAGCATGCCGGGAGGAAATGGTCGAGCCACGGTCAATGTCAAAATTGTTCGGGTCCGAGGTGGGCACAGGATACACGTGCTGCATAGGCTGTTTCTCGGCCCTTGAAGACAGAGGCTGCGGCTTTGGCTCCTCGGTCTGACGGCGTTGAGAGGGCTGTGGCTGCTGGGGCTGCTCAAAAGGAACCGGCGTCACGGATCCACGAAGAGAGTTGTACGGGCCGAAGAGTCTAGGGTCCACCGCATTGCTATGACTGCTGCCATGCGCCGGCCGGTTGGACGGAGCACCCATGGTGCTGGGCAGGTTTGCGGTCGAGCCGTACACCAGTCCGGGATCGGCGTCGTCACTGGACGACGAGTCGTCGTCGTCGGAAGCCGACTCCCAGTCGGAGTCTTCGTCATCGCGCCTGTGCCTCGAGCTTCCGATGCCGCGTTTGGCACCGTCCTTGCTCTTTGAACGCCTGAAAGCGCTCAGGGCGGCGGCGGCTCCAACAAGCGTAGAAGGACGCACCTTGCCGGAAGCCCGGAGGTCCGCATCGTTCTGCTTACGCGCAATGTCTGAGAGCTGGCGTCCGATGGCCAGGATCTCTTCGTCCGTCTTGGCCTGCTCCGCCTTCGCGCCGCGGACCGAAAGAGGGGGCCGGTGCAGCTCGGCGGTGGGTGTTCGGCGCGAGCCCTGACTGTACTGGCTGCCTCTGCCGCCGGCACCAGGGCTCACGCGACGGCTGCCGCTGGCCAGGCTGCCGCCCTCGCGGGGAATGTAGCCTCGCCCATAGGCAAGGTCGGAGTCGAGGGACGAGGAGGACGAGTTGGCGCCAAAGGACAGAAAGCGCGTGTTCTTCTTCTTCTGGCGGCGGCGCTGGCGCTGCTCGGAGGGGCTGCGGAAGAAGGTGCCGAAGACGCCGCCATATCTGGCGTAGTTGGGGCTCCTGCGGGAGATGTTGAGGATGGACGATGAGGTGTCGGAGGAACTGTCCGAGTTGCGGCCGGCGCCGTTGGGACGCGTATACTCGGGCTCGCCGTAGTAGGGAGCTTGCGGGGGCGGGGGGTATTGGGACGGCGACTGGAGCTGCTGGGGGTATTGTTGTTGCGGATACTGCTGGTACTGCTGGTACTGCTGGTACTGCTGGGACGGCTGGGGGTATTGCTGAGGGTGTTGCTGAGGGTATTGCTGGAACGACGGCTGAGGCTGGTACGACGGCTGGGATTGGTATGACTGCGGCTGCGTCTGCTGGTACGCAGGTTGGTACTGGGGCTGCTGTGCCTGGGCCTGGTACTGGGAATAGGATCGCGAAGATCGCGTCTCGGGCGGAGCGCGCGATGTCTCGGGGCCGTCAGGCGTGGGGTCTTCAGGCATGCTGCCAGGCATGGGGCCGGGCATCTCCATGCTCCGGGTCGCGCTCTCGCTGGCGCTAGGGGCGGTCACGAGCTCGATCTTGTCGCGCGAGCTGCGACGCTCCTTTCTCCGTCGCCGGGAGCTCTCGGTCGGGCTCCGACGACGAGAATCTCGCATCATGGTGACAGCGGCGGCGGGTAGCTGTCGAGCATTGGTGTGTCGGTATTTCTGGGTTGACGCGACAAGTTGATCGTGGGGTAGTCGGGTTGTTTTTGTCGGTGCGCTCGTAAGGAGGGTGTGTCAATTACGGGCTGGATGGTTGTATTTGGGATGTGGCGGTGGGAGGGTGTTGTTTTGTTTGGAGAAAAGGAACCGAACCGCAGAGACACTGGAGGCGGCTCTGACCAGGGGGGGTGGGGAGCGAACGAGACTGTTACTGCTGGGCCCTGCTGCTGCTGCTAACTGCTGCTGCTGGGTCCTGCTCCTGCTGTTGCTGCTGCTGCCGCTGCTGACACGGCTCTGCTGCTGCACGGGCAGGCACAAGCGATATTGAACCCCAGTTGGGTGCGCCGTGATCAGCTGCGCTGTGCTGTGCTAGGCCGTCCTGCGCCGTCGGATAGGCCAGTGCCAGTGGGCGGGACAGGCCGTGGAGCTAGGGGCAGGTGGGCTCGGGCTCCTCCTGCTCCCTCCGCCGACGACTGACGACTCCTCCTCCGACTCGCACTCCTGCTGAATTGGCGGTGGCTGGGAAGACTCGACCCTCGACCCCACCCGCGCCCGTCTTCCCTTGCCTCCCACCAAATCGTCGCCACTTTTTTCCATCGACCCTCATCCACTAAGCGCAGCCTCGCCGTCGCCTCCCCGCCCACATGGAGCACCGTACCTTGACCGCCAACGCATTGGACCTCCCTCTCTCTCTCCTGCTCTCTCTCACTCATCCTCCGTCCAGCTCGACACCCACCCCCCTCGCCCCCATCCCTCCCTCGAGCTTGTGAACATGCAAAGTGATGAGGTGGCCGGCCCCCCTCCCCCCCTCGTCGTCTGTCCAACGATCCCGTCGCCCAACTGAGGATACTTGGGATCCCCGGCGTCAGAAGCCGTCCATTCACGTCCCGCTCTCCCGCAGCTCGACTCCCCCCCAGAGCTTCGACGAGACACGTCCGTGTCACCGGCACCAAAGGCGGGATCATATGCACCACCACGTGTTGCCACCCAGCTTCAGTCTCTCGTGTCCCCAGCAGAGGGTCAGGTCGTCACACAGGTCCCCCATCTCATTTCACTTGGATGAGTCACCTCACATACCTCCCCCCGGTTTGGACTGCTGAATTCGTGGACTGTCGCCGTCTCCCGTGTCTTTCTTTGGCGGGCGTGGCCGTCGATTGTGCTTCTCATCTCATGTCTTGGCAGTCAACCCAGGCCTCGAGCTTGGAGGCCAGCTTTCCAGCGAACATGAAAAAGAACATAGGTACCCGACCACCGCATCAGGCCGCATCACATCGGGCGTGGATAGCACTGCATGTCGTTGTTTGTACCGCATCTTTGATTCCTTACGAGCCACCTCGTGGTTGCTGCCATGAGGCCAACATCTCTGCAGTGAACGAGGTATAATACACACAAAATGGTAAGGAAAACTGCGGCCCGCCCCTCCCCCGGTCCCCGCCCATCACAAACCAAAGCCGCCGTCACCGCACTAAAAATCAACGGAGGAAAAGGGGGATGGGACAACAACACAACCCCTACCCTTGGGCACCTTGTTCGCCATGACAGCCTCGAGGACGCTTCCGCCGTACGATGCCTCTCCACGCGCGTCCATCAATGATTCAGAACTTTTGTCCACGAAGGACGTCCTTTTTTCCTCCTTTTCTCCTGCCGCGAACGGACTCCTTCCCGCCTGTCAGCTCCCTTGTAAAACGCCTGGCCCAAATCGAAGAGAAGAAACGTCTGATGTGGTCGGAAAGAGGATATCTGTGAGTGATGTCGAGAGAAGCGAACGACAGAACAACGAGCGATTATGAATGAGGTAATGCAGATAGCGAGAGAGAGGCGGAGAGAAAGTGAGAGATAGAGAGAGGGAAGAAAAAAACGCCTGCACGTCGTCGCCTGCCGGCGCGTGCCAACCATGCCGTCCTCCATCCTTGATGCTGCATGCCGTCGTTGTTACATAGTTGTAGTGGTGGTGACGAGCACTTCTCGTTGCTATATGTGCTCGCACCAGTGGGCTGGACGCATCATGCCTTGGGCGTGAGAGCCTCCGCCTCACGACCTTGAAGCTGTTTCCGGAATTCCGTCACCTCCGCCGTCAGAAGCCCAATCTGCGCCTGTTTCGCAGATGCTTCGGATTCCTGAGCCTGCAGCTGCTTTTTCAGCGCCGTCATCTCTGTCGTGAGAAGACCGATCTGCGCCTGCTTGGCGCTGTCCGCCTTCTGCATGGCTGCCACGTTGTCTGACAACTGCTTGACCTGGGTCTCCAGCGTCTGGATATACGTCCAGACTCCGGGGTCCGTGGCAAACATGTTACCGCCGTTCTCCGTGCTGCCACCGGCGTGCGAGCTTCCCGACGTGCGGGCCGGAGGACCGTTGGCTGTTGGAGCAGCCGCGGCGAAAGCTGCGTGCTTAGTTAGCGACCCTGGAGCTCGTTGAGTAATACGGACAGGAAAGACAAACCTGGAGGGGTGTGCCGGTCCGACGGCCTGCGCCCAAAGTGCTGCTGCTGGAATTGCTGCGTGAGACTCGGCGATCGCTGTCTGTTCAGACCAGTGCCGTCGTGCGCAGCGCCTGGACTCAGAGGCTTGGGGCTCTCGGTCATGGCACCGCCTTGCGAGTACATGGAAGAGCCTCCGCCGCTGATGGGGATGGAGGAGACGCTCGTATTCGGAGTGTGACCACCACCCATGCTGTTAGCCATGCTCGGGGAGGTGTTTGACCCAGACGCGCCCCGGTCCTGGGGCGGAGGCGGGGGGTACAAGCCCCCAGTCGGCCTCTCGAGCGAGCCTGCCGGAGGGTAAGTCCGTGAGTGCGGCCCAAAGCCATCAGTAGAAGATTGCCCACCGGGAACATGAGCCTTGATGCTCGGGAGGCTCAAGTGTCTTCTCTCGTCGTCTGTCATGCTCTCGTCGTTACCATAAGCGACACCAGTCATCGAGTCGTCGTGCATGCCCGAATCGTCCATGCCATCCACGTCTGCGCCGAAGCTGCCCATACTGGATCGCCGGCCGGCGCAGCCGCCTGCGCCCTTGCTGTGTCGCGCGAGGGCGTCGCCGCGCGCAAACTTGCGGTTGCACTTTGGGCAGATGTGCGGCTTCTCTCCCGTGTGGAGCTTGCTGTGACGCTTGAGATCATGCAGCCGGCGGAAGCGAGAATCGCACTGCTGACAGATGAAAGGCTTTTCTTGGCTGTGCGTGAGGAGATGGCTCTTCAGGTTATGGTGGCGCGTGAACTCGGTTTCGCAATATGGGCACTTGTGCTTCTTGCCTCCGGGCTGTCCGGGCGAGTCTTGACCCGACGAGGGCATGGGAAAACTCATGCCGCGAGCCGATGGTGCCGACATCATGCTGGCGTGGAGCGATCCCGGATATGACAGCGACCCGGGCGCGGCCTTGTCATCCTGGGCGGGCGGGTGGTGCGTCGGCGTCGTGTGGTCGTTCGCGTTTGGGTCGACTTCCATGGGACCGGGGCTCGCCGTCGTCACCATGTTGCCTCCAATGCTGGCGGCGCTCGTCGCGCTCTGCGGGCTGGCCTCGGCAGTGTCTGCGGCCGCATGATTGATCAGGGGTATGGAGACGCTTGGAGGCGGTTTGGACGACACCTCCATGGACGCAGTGGGTGCCTGCGGCGCGTCAATCGCCCGGCTCATGACAGACGCGGCGTCTCCAGCAAGGGCCGACAGGATGCGTTGGCTTGGGTTTTCGCTGGAGCCGGGAGGGATCGAACGAGCTTCTTCTTCTTCTTCGCGCTGGCGTCGCTGGTCTTCGAGGGCGGCGGCGCCGGTCAGAGGCGGCACGGGTGAGCGTCGGTTGTGCAAACCAAGGCGTGCCGACTTGGTTGGGGATCCGGTGATGCTCGGCTGGTCCCCAGCGGCGACAGACGTGGGCGAGGTCGGGGTGGTCTCGCGCGTTCTCTTGAGCGACTTGGACCGCTGGGGCTCTTGGAGGGCGAAGAGGGACGACGCGGTCTGGTCCGGCTTGGGCAGGACCGTCGCGGTCACTAGAGGGTCTTCGGTCGCGAGGGAACCCTTTTCTGAGGCCATGAGCGGGGGGGATGGCATCCGACAACTATGATCCGGTCGCAAACTCCAGTGGTACGTCTTGCGCGCAACAGCTCAATCTCTGGGATGCTGGCGATGCTCAACGAGTCATGGGGGTGGGAGACGGAGACGCGAAAGGATGTGTGGCTTGTGAAGCTCTCGCCACAGCGTTCCTGCGCTTCAGGTACGGCGCGGCGGCGGGTGCGAGAGGAGATAACAGGGCCAAAGCCGGTCGCAACGGTGGATCCGTAAAGCAATTGCAGTTTTAGCAGGCTCGGTGACTCGATGGGCTTTCTTCTGTCGTGTTGGCGGGTCGAAATGATGGTCGCCGTCGACGATGATAGGGTTGCCAGTCGAGTATGGCGGGCGGAATTCAGGTTGGAGGCGGGAGGCTTTGAGGGAACGAGGTGGAAAGGGTTGTGGCAGCTGGAGAAAAGTGTACGGTCGTAGGTAAGGTAGCGGGAAGGTCCAGTCCACGGTCTACAGCCCACAGTCCAGCAGAGAGGTGGTAGGTAAGGTACGGGCAAGGGTACGGCTGGGGGGGGTGGAGGCGAAGGCGGCGGCGGGCAACCAACTCAACCCTGTCCAGGCCAGGGACGCTGGCAGGAAGGAAGGACCGCGCCTGCTCCGTGCAAGCTGTCGCGAGGCGACCAAACAATCGGGGTTAAGATACTTCTGTCGATGTGGAGAACCCACCAAGAGCCCGCGTACCGGATCGTCGTTGTTTCCTTCAGGATTCGTACCGGGCAATTCGGAGCTGGGACCAAGAACGTACCTTGGTACCTCCTTCCTCGAACTGGATTGACCGTGGCTCGGCAGGTGCAGGGGCCGCTTTTTTCAGGTAAGGCCCCTGGTGGGGGTGGTGCTCGCTCAGTGCTGGGTTTGCGCCTCAGAAGCCGGCAAGCGCATGCCACCGTACATAGACAGCCTGGTCTGGACTGAACATTGCTGGCAACTTGTTTGTCTAATGCAGCGCATCATCACTGGTTTGTCGTTGGTTTTTTTTTTTCTGCTTCTCGATCTTTGCTCCGCGGCGGGGGGCGAATCGACATCGGCAGCAGTTGCGGCTTGCTCTAGATCAAGCCAATCCCGATGCGCCTTCTCTGGTCTCCCCTCCCGTCCCCCTTCGATTTGTTGTGGCGGCCGCACCCCCCTCGTCGATTGAGGCGTCGCGCTGCGCCTCGCTCAAAGGCGGAATGATGAGTGGCGCCACACGAGAAGAGGGCGGGTACGTGACCAGGAGGTACCCGGTACCGATCCAGGATTGATTTGTGTTCTTCTCTCCCTGTTCTGCTCTGCCTTGCCCGGCCCCTCTCCATCGCCCACGCGTCACCCTGTCACGCCCTCGTTGCTTGGGAGCCGAGTCATGTCCCGTGAAGCGCTCGCGCATGCCGTGACCCATCAAGGCGAACAAGAAGAGCGCTGGCCAGGACATCACGCTACACTATCGTTCTGTTCGCTGACATGCTCTGCTCTCTAGGTGAGAGTTTGGGAGCCCGCTAGCCTCAACAGATGTTGCGACTTGTCGCTCCTCTCGACCATTTCTCCGTCTATCTGGCTGTTCAAGAGGAACTCTCCGACCACGCACGCGTGCTTTCGTTGCTGACCTTGGAAGCCAGACCCAGACCCAGGCCCAGGTTCGAACCGAACCGACCCGACCAGGGCGTGTGCCATCAGCAAGGAGCAAGGGCGCCCGACGTTCATCAGGCTGCGAGGCCGATGCGGCGTCTAACCCTGATCGAGAGATACCAGCAGACGTTTGTGAAGGAGGATAAGGACGAACACTAGCAGCCCCAACACACAGCGGCGGTGCGCTGGTGCGCCACGGAGTTCTCTCGACCTCACATTCTCGTACCACAAATGGTTCGGAGGCGTCGATTACGGGGCGCTAAGCTGTCTTCTCAGCCTCTGACGCCGCTCCAGGTCCCCGATGACCGAACACCACATCCATCGACGGACGTCATTCTCCCACCCATCTCGATGCCCCTCCTCGCCCTCACTCTCGGATCTTGAACCATCCAGCACGCGAGTGCCTCCTGGCTCTCCGTGCCCTGTCATCAGTCGCTCACTCGACAGCTGCGTTCCATCGATCGGGGCTATCATTGGCGATGCGATGCGACCAGTGGGCCAAGCTAAGCGCAACTTTGCTGCCGGCTCAGTGATGCGCATCCGTCCCGAGGGTACGCTACCTGACAGCGTGATGGGGCTTGGGTGTTGGACCAGGGACTCAGGAGCGGTGCGTGATCTCATATCGCCGAAGACGCGCGACTCGCGAGGGGGGCCTACCGGACGTTTCGCTCCTCCTCCGCTCTCCCCCCTCCCCCATCCCCGCAGACAACCGGTCTGCGCGCGCAACTGCCGTCCCTGACAGCTTGCTTGCTTGTTTGTTCTCTGACAGGCCTGACGAGTTGCATCGCGTCCGCTTCACGGCCGCCCTGTGTCTGTGCGGGACAATCTCCCATCGCACAGCGTTGCACCGAGAGCGTGACCTGAACCCACGCCGTCTGCTTCAAGGACCAATCACTGCTCGCGACGTTTGAGACCTGCCGGTCCAACTCTGGTCGCCGCCCACCACGACCAACACGCTTTGGGGCCCGCACCGTCTCTATTCGGTCAGGACCAGCCCGCCCAGTCGTTGATCTAGCACGCTTTTGTCCCCCCTGCTGGTTTAGGGGCGCTGTGCTTTTGGTGTTTGCCGCACCCTCGTGGGCACGAACTGCCCGCCAGCAGGCAGCCGCCAGGGTAATGGCCCTGCGCTTGGGATGATGATCTGCGATCCGTTCCCCTGCCAGTCCAACCCGTGTTGTTCGCAGACGCCCACCTCCCAGCCACCTTCGAGGACATCATCTGGCCAGCCAGCCAGGCTTTGGCAGATTGGCCGTTCCTGTCCCCCTCCCTACTCCCTGGGCTGAAGAGTATTACGGCAGGCCGCACGATTCGCTCTGGAGCGAAGCGGCTGAGTGGAAGCGCTACTCTGCAGGCCGTTCAAGAAGCCTCATTGGCCTCCTGCAGCTTACACGGTAGATGAAAACTGCGGCTTGGCTCAGCCTTAAGAAACTCCGTCAGATACCCAGGAGAAGAATCGTGGCTCGCCACCGCAGTGAGCCTCCTACTCTCGTTCAGCTCTTGCCGCCGATCCTCCCGCAGCAAGCCAGGCTTCACTCGCAAGGCCCTGTCTACCGTTATGAGCTGCTTTCCGGGCTTGTCTGTCCACGCTGGCCGAAACAGCAACCTTCCGTTGCGCGCATCATGATGATGATGTCGTGTACCTGTCCGGCCACCCACCTGGTTCGAGCTAGCAGATTGGCTGCATGATTGGCATCGTAGCCCTAGGATTGCGCCCCTGCGCGCGGGCTCTACTGCTACGCAACAACGAGCTGAGGCATGACAGTCCTGGGCGCCGAGTGATTACCGTCGCACCGACCAGAGAGACGGCTGCATTCGGACATAGCCGATATGCTGGTGTTGCATCACGGTGACCACGTTTCGATGGCGGTTGTGGCACACGGACGACTCACCGCCGTGCTCCGACGTCCAGGCTCTTACACGCCAACCGCCCTGTTGGGAACCCTTGCTCCATCCACCGGCCGCGTTCTTCGCTGCGTTGCCTGCTTGACAGTGCCGCCGCAGAGGTGGCTGTCTCACTACACGAACAGATGTTCCGTTCCGCCGGCGAGAGCGAGCAGGAGATGAAGCACCGTGACCGACGTGATTTCAGCAACCCGCCAATGCACGTAGTTCCAACCCTGCCAATATCTCAGGCACTAATAATATGGAGGATCCAGTAACGGCTGATACATGTCTGCCAGGGGGACGAGTGGCGAGGCGTGATGTCAGCCCACATCCACGATGCTGGATCTTTTGTTCCAGACGAGGGATCGCGTCGCAATTCCTTGTCGCGTCGGTGTTCAGCGGTCATGGGGAGTTGAATGACTAGATTTCTTGGCCTCTATAGTTTGCATGTCCCTATCTGTCTTGTCGGCAGCCTGGAATTTTCCTTTCTCGCGATGAGTCTCTAGGCACAGACTGTTCTTGTTGCTCCTCACGCATCAAGTCCGATGCCGTGGGCGTTGTAGGCGTCTTGGGCCACGAGTCAGTCTCCCGGAACGCCATAAAGAACATGTGATAGATCGGAGCACAGTCTTTTCTGCTTCAGCTTGGACAGCTGCTCGCCTATTCCGATGTTGACGGCCTTATCGAGCAGTTGGCGAACATGGGAGACAGCCACATGCTCTACGTCCTTCTGCCGCATAAGCCAACTGTAGGCGCGTCTCGCAGTGATACTGGTCAGCCGGTTGCGAGTCCAGTGGACGATAATGACCAAGCCGTGCCGGCCCACGCGCTCCAGCTCACATTCGTTCCATTCCTTGAAAGCGCTGGCCGACCAGATGGTGATGCCCTCATTGAGTTGGACCTGGCTGGAAGTCAAGGGCTGCCGTTGTCGCCAGACCACTTGAACCGAATTCAGCAGCAGTCTCCGTCCTCATCCCACGTCGGAAATGCAATCAGACAAGCTGGCTTGCCCTGACGCCGCGCCTTGGCGCACTGGGCAGCGAGTTCGCCGCTTGAAGAGCGTTTCCTCGATGCGGTGTTTTCAATGCACTCCTGATGCAGCGTACCGACCTCGACCGCAGTCTGCTGGATCGTCAAAGCAGCCAGGGGGTGCGGGCTTGGGGAAGCAGCAGTCAGTGTTCCATTTGTTCTCGAAGACTCTCCCAGAGCTGAGAGGGTTGGGGGTGGGAAAAGAGAAAGGAAAGCGGTAGGTAGTGGTGGGAGATAGAAGAGCAAAGAGTAGAGACCGACACTAGATCCTCGTTTTTTCCTTCTGAGAGCCCGAGTTAAGCTGCGTGCCTCGAAAGTCTTGCCATCCTCTCCTGGCAAGATGTGCACTTCGGGATGTCGTGAATTCGCGATTGCAATCTATGTTGGGTTTCGAAGGTCTCGGGTACTGGAGGAGGCTCCAGCCACGGGGGGGGGTTGGCAGAGGTTCAATCGGCCAGGAAGCTAAAAACCCGGACAGGAATCAGGAATCAGGAATCGGGAATCAGAAACGAGTTTACTCGAGGAGAGGAGACATACTCATCCTCCCCCAAGACTTGAGGGGTTGACGATGCTTCCGTCACACAACCTCCCCACGAGATGGCCCAAGGTTTTTGCGTCTTAAAGCCACGGAACAGGAAAAGGGTTACTGCCTTTTCTCGGCGCTCTTTGAATCATGTTGTGACACAAGGAGAATCAGCGGTGATTATGGCTCTGGCACGCCCGAAGCCGACGAGGCAAACAATATGCCTTGAGTCCAGGATGCTAACCCAACTCGAGGAGCCTCCACCTCACTGACTCGGAAGACAAGGTACCTGACAGGGCCCCAGAAGCTGTACTTACCAGGCCCAGTACGCAGAATGGAGATACCCCGGGATCAAAGACGTGACTGATACCATGACCGTCGCATCGTGTGGAGGCTCTCGCAAGATGCCGAACCGCGGGGTAGCCAATCACGCCTCGCTGGTGACATTTCCCGATTTCCCCTCTCGCTCACTCCATCGTCAGAACTCGCCTTATAACCAACGCCCGTACCAGAATCACCAAGATCAACAACTCATCCTTCATTTTACCATACTCTGTCAACAGCCCTGCAAACGGCCTCTGCCCGCTCACCATGTCCTCCACACCGCCGCCCTGGCACGCCGCCTTCCCCTCGCCCAAGCACGAACCCGCCGCCCTGAGCGCCAGCGACGTCCTCGCCCTCCTCAAGAACGCCGAGACAGCCTCCTCGAAGTCGAGAGACTTTGTTCTGGTGGATCTTCGACGCAACGACCACGAGGTGCGCTAGCTACGCACCCCTCCCTCGCGCGGGCATGTCGCTGACCAGTGTCCAGGGCGGCACCATCCGGTCCTCCCTCAACCTGCCCGCCCAGAGCCTGTACCCGAGCATACCGACCCTGTACGCCGTGTTTCGCGCGGCCGGGGTAAAGACGGTCATCTGGTACTGCGGTGAGTTGGTCCCTCATCTTGATGCCTCGTATTTGTATTGACGCCGTAGGAGGGTCCTCCCGCGGGCGAGGCAGCCGGGCTGCGGGATGGTTCGGTGATGCGATTGTCGAGAACGGCGACAGCGACATGAGGAGCGTCATCCTGGGAGGCGGCATCAAGGGGTGGGTGGCTGGCGGCGAGGAGTTCACGGCATACATGGACGGGTATGAAGCCGCAAAGTGGACGACGGCCTCCGAGTGACGGCACCACCATGGCGACAGCACGCCCAGATACTCAAACGTTTCTATTTCTGTTTCCGTTCTGATTGCTTTTAAACCTGGGCTCGCTAAGTTAGCGCTGCATACTTCTTCATCAAAGTGAGAAAAAAGGCCTATTGATAACCTGTCTTCTCTACGTAGGCTCAAGTCAACCGACATGACTACATCGCCACTTCAGTATCATCCCCTCGGCTGACCCCAGATGCTCTTAAAACCCCGATCACACTGCAGATCACCCTCACAGACCTCCCGACCCGTACGGCCTCACCCCGGCGTCCCCCTCGTCCCGGTCCCGATACGCCGCCCCGTCATAGGCGTGCGGCGACGGCTCGCGCGACACCGCCAGCGCCTCGTCCCCGCGCCCGCGCTCATACCGCGCCGGCTCGTACGGCTGGGGATCGTACGACCTCGGCGGCACGTACACCAGCGGCACGTTTGCGCCCTTGCCCTCGGCGGGCACCGCGTCCGCGAGCTCCGAGTCGCGCAGCCTCGCGAAGTTGCCCTTCCCGCCGCCTCCGCCGCCGCCGCTGCCCCTGCCGCCCCCAGAGAGCCACAGCGCCGGGTGCGCCGCGAGGAGCAGCGCGCCGGCCAGCGCCGCGGGCGCCCCGTCGAGGGTTAGGAAGAAGAGCTCCTCGCGCGCCAGCCGGCCGCGCAGGCCGCCGGACAGGAGGGCGGCGCGGAAGCCGAGGCGGGCGGCGAGCAGGGCGGCGGCGAGGAACAGGGCGAGGGCGCAGCGGAGGGGTCGACGCCCCGGGCGGGCGGCGCGGGCGCGGAGGGCGACGAGGGCGACGTACAGGGCGGCGGCGAGGGCGGTGGCCATGGCGACGGCGTGGGCGGCGAGCAGGCAGATGGCGCCGTGGCGTGTCTCGGCGTTGATGTTGGGGGTGACGCGATGGACGGCGCGGAAGGCGATGGCGAAGCCGGCGGCCTGGAGGAGGAGGCCGAGGGCGTCGAGCGGCAGGAGGACCTTGGGCGGCGTGCGCGGCTTGAGCGGCGCGGCGAGCTGGCCGAGGCTGCGCACCAGGGCCGGCAGGGCGATGGCGAGGCTGGCGCCCAGGAGCACGGGTGCCGCCGAGAGCACGATGGTGCCCTGCATCCAGGGCCAGCGGGCCCAGGGGTCGCGCCAGGCGGCGATACGGGCGGCCCAGCCGGCCATGTTGAGGATGGCGGCGAGGGTCAGGGTTAGGGTGAAGGCGACGTGGGCGCGGGCACCGGGCCGGAGGGCGATGGCCGCGTTGCCGAGCAGGACCACGCCCCAGACGCCGGTGAAGACGGCCGTGGCGATGATGTTGGGCCGGTACCCGAAGAAGGAGTTGTTCGTGGCATCCTCGCACGAGTCGAGCGTGCAGACGGTGATGCTGCCGGGCATGGCGGCGGAGCGTGGGCTGGCTGGCTGCGAACTCGGTGGTCTTGGGTAGCAAAGCACAATCAAACGTGGAATCAAACAAGGAGCGAACCGGGCTGGCCGGTGTAGAGAGAGAGAGTGTGAGAGAGAGACGACGTTGACGGAGTATCCTGGGAACCAACTGGAAGTCACAGAAGAACACCGTGATGAGGACAGCCGCGCGACGAGCTTATAATCCAACGCCAACACTTTCCCCCTTGACGCTTTGTCAGAGGACCCCTGCGAGGCATCGTGAGATGCTATTTTCGAACGAGGCCTCGCGTGTCTGGTTGGTGGTCAAGGGTTTGGTCTGGGGCGCGACGTGCTGACGGGGTCCCGCCGTGAAGGATGAGGCACAGCCCGACAGCCGGCCCCTGACCGGGACGCACTATCTGGCGAGAGCCTCGCCTGGCGGGATTCGCTGTGCGCCCAGGGGACCCGGCTGTTAGTGCTTCACTTGACGGGGCAGCTTGGCAGCTTACCTGAATGTCTGGGCTCATCCCACCGTACCCAGGCCCAGACCGGGAGCGTAGTCGGATTGACAAGTCTCTCACCGAAGTTCTCATCCTGACGAGACAAGTCCTAACGCCTGGGTTGAAAATATCCTTAATATCCCCGTTGTTCTTCTTCGCCAACAGCATCAATACCCACTCGGGTTGACCGCAGACTGAACATCCCATGGTACCAGGGGCTCAACATGTTCATCATGATTATGATTCCATTAAAACTATGAACCAGGGCTCTCCCCCTCATTATGCTGCGTGCAGTGACGCACTGGTATCAACCGGGAGAGCCTTTTCGTAATAAAACACACCGGGAAGCATCGTCAGACCTCCTTCCTCTGGTGCCTCCCCCAAAATGTCCTCGTCGAAAATCTTCCGTAGGCAGAGGAGTTCTCCCTCGGAAAGTTCTTTCGAGGAATGCCCCTCAGCAGCGGCCATTCCTCCAAACATATTTACAGGCCAAACACGGCAGCCATGACACCCACGCCGAGCAGGCCGAAGGGGACGGCGCCCATGACGGCGGCGGCGGTGGGCACGGGCACGAGACCCTCGCTCTCGGTCGGCTCGGGCACGACGCCCGTGGGGGCCGGGACGCCGGGCACGCGGCTGGAGGTGCAGTTGTCCGGGTGCTCGGGCTCGCCCTTGGGGGGCTGCGGCTCGTAGCCCTCGGCCTTGAGCTCAAAGTTGGCGCACGTGATGCGCGTGAGGTTGGCGTTGAAGTGCAGGACGAAGCTGCGGTTGCCCAGGAAGGAGCCCTCGCCGTCGATGAGGGACGAGAAGCGGTCGACGTAGGTCGCCTCGTAGGGGTCCTGGGCCGAGTCGAAGAGACCGTGCTTGCCGGACAGGTCGCCGACCTCGCACGTCTCGGGCGCATCGGGGTTGCAGGGGATGGCCTGGCCGCGCTTGTAGGGGTCAAGATGGGCGAGGGTCGTGGTGCAGTTGCCGTCAGTGGCCGGGGCGTCGTGGATGTGGTAGGCGAAGGGGCCGCCCTCCTTGGGCAGGTTCGAGAAGGAGACCTTGAACTCGACACCGACGCCGTCAGGCGCCGACACGGCCGTGATGGAGCCCTTGACGTTGCCCTCGATGTCAACACCGGCGAAGAAGGGGTCCTCGGGGAGGACAGCCTCGTACACGAGGCCGGGAGGGTTGCCCTCGACGATGGGGGCGTCGCCCAGCTCCTGTGGCCACGTTAGCATCCGCGTACTGGGGGAGAGTGAGACACCATAGCCGAGGGGAACCAACGTACGCCGGTGATGGGCTGCTCCTGGGCGGCAACGCGGCCCATGGCCACGGCCATGACGGCAGACAGAACAGACTGAGTGCGCATCTTGTGTGATGAGGGTGAAGATTAAGGCGGAAGTGGTTGTGGTATGGTGGTTGTAGGGTGTGGGTTGCGTCGAAACGAATCGAGGAAGGCACCAAACGAGGGAGAGGTAACGAGCTGTGGTGTAGGCTGAGGGTGTTCCTGGAAGAGGACTGCGCCTTCCTAAGTACTGGGTGCCGGAAAATGAAAACTCTCAGACCAGACCGGGGGGTGGGTGGGTAGCAGTGGTTGACGTGAGGTCGAGATGAGGAGGAGTATCCAGAGTGGAGTGAGCTTGAACAAGGGGGGGAGGAAACGTCTGTCGATCTTATACCGCAGGCAGAACGGGTCAAGCCAGGACGAGATGACGGGTGCTTTGTCCATATGGAGCCGTCACATCAGGTATCCGTAGCCCATATCAGGTGTGCCAGATGTAACCCGATGGAGGGTTCCGAACGTGCCTCGCACAAGCCGGAGAGCCGTGGAGGTGAGCCCTGTCTCGCCGTCATGATGGAGGGAGGGGAGAAGGGGAGGAGGGGGCCAAGACATCCCAGACCGCAGACTGCAGAGCCAAGGGGGCGTGCAGACACACGATCCCATCGGCACGGTAGCAGCCTACTCTGTTAGTGGACGGGACCAGAAAAGCAGGAGGCTGAGCGTCAGCACAGCAACAGACGAGAGGCGGCGGGCACCATCACACGGCCCCGGCGCGTACCAGGTCGACGAGCAGCCTCTGATTCGAGACACTGCAAAGACAGCACTGCCGCCACCAGGCTAAACATGTGCGTTGTGCATGCAGAGGTGGACGACTCTCTCTCTCTGTCGCTCTCCACCGCCAAAGAAATCCCCAAGACCAGCACACATACGCATGGCCTGGTCTGGTCATTCCATTCGGGAAACGAAGGAGCAGCCGCGAGGCATGCGGCAACCCATACATCAGGGAGCCACCCCGTGCGCCGTCAGACAGGGCTCGCCTCCGTCGTCCGAACTAACGGGAGACCAACACGACCAAGGGATGTCTTGGTCCATGGGAGCTCCCTGTTCCTGGCTTCAGCCGTACTTGCGTGGCAGGGCAGACAAAGCAGAAAGAAGGCTCAAAGTTCCGAGCGGGTGGGCGACCGAGCATGGACGCACGGCGCACAGAAGCCCAACCTGAAGCTACCGCATGGGACAAACCAACCAAGCCGACCAAGCCGACGCTATCACGACCAGTGGTTTCACTGGTCCCGTCTTGCGTCTGCAGAGGCTTCTCCGGCATAGCTGGGCCTGTTTCGACGGAGGCGACATCTCTCTGCTTGACTTGCGATGCTGAGCCTGGCAGAAACCTGCCGAGGGAAGGAGGAACGAAAGGGAAGAAGAGATGGATTGGCGGACAAAGGCCCGATCGCCGCCCCCTTGGGAAGGCTGCTCAGGGCTCAAGGCCTGGGAGCCACAGCGTCCTCGACTCGTCATGTCGTGGCATGTCACATTCCAATCTCCAGACCCCGGGTTTCCGAGCCGCGTGTGCTGTGGACGAAACAAACACGCCCATATTTGCTGACGGGCGCCCAGCGGCGAAGGAAGCAAGCAGGTTCGGGGCCGTGATGATTGGTCCAGCCATAGTGTTCGGGACGCTGTCGATGTTCCCAGGCATGTTGTGGCCGTCCTGGTTGGTTTGTCCGCTGCAGTCCTGCAGTCCTGCGCCTCCTGCTTCCTCTCAAGGCACCTCTGGCCCCCCCCCTCCCCAACCTCCCCCCCTGTCCTGCCCTGCCCACTGGCCCCTGGCGCCCCTGGCGGTTCGGCTTGCAAGGGGCGCTTGCTTCCGGGGGGGCTAGCGGCTTGACCGATCTCATCAGTGGTCGCTTGTGGTCCTGGGGTAGGATGAGGTTAAAAGCGCAGCGGGGCAGATCGGCCGGGACTTCGCAGTTTAACGTTTCGTTGGTCTCTTGGTCACATCGGATCGTGCTGAGCACGCCGTTGGTCATGCTGCGAATGGTGACGGTGCTCGGAAGCTGTGCCTTGGCCACGTTGGTTGGCACAGACCGGCTGGAGAGTCGGACGCTGAATGCTGGACAAGGGACGAGCAAGTTGTCGTTCGGCTGCGGTCATGCGTGCGTCCCAAGGTTTGCGGAGTCTGTCCGCCCGAAGGTACGGGCTCTGAGCTGAGCAGGACGTACGTACGTCCACGCCGGCAAGGACGGATGCCTCGGACATCGTCGGATCGCCAGTGTTCCAGGGCCCGGTCCAGCACGTCAGCGCCAGCTCACCAGCACGCCAGCACGATCTGCCAATATCTCATCAGGTTGGTGACAACGGAGAGTCAGGGGCTGCATCTATCGATGGTGCAAGGGCCATCCTTCGAAGGATGGAGATGATGATGGACATGGTCATGTTGGGTCTGGGCACATTTTCGCGATGTTTCAGGGCGCATCCTGCCTGCTTCTCATTGGGTGTTATGGGTGCCATGGGTGGCTTGGGGGAGGGGTTCAGCCCCCACGCAGCAACCGACACCAGCCCCAACGGTGTGCGGGTTGCAGCTTCCTTCAGAGGCGCTCAGTTGCCATTGCAGGTGCAGTTGCCATTGATCGATTGCCTGCCATCACATCACGGTTGCCACTGCCATTCCCGTTGCGCCTGTTGCCGCTGTTAACGCTGCTGCCGCCCCTCCTATTCCGGCATCGTCATGGTGACCCCTCGACATCTCCCTGATGGGGGCCTAGATTGAGGCCGCATCCCCCAGCGTGACATCGCTCGTCAGCCCGTGTAGCAACGAGGCTCGACCCGGTCAATCAGCCTGCCGAGCGCCCCGTGTCACCACCACCCTCAACATCGTCGACCGCGTCTCCGGACAGCCTCTCGGCACCCTTGCCGGGCCTCGTATGCCAACGTCGCACGTCTTGGACCCTGGGCCCCGTGCGAGTGCCCGCTGCCCGGGACGAACGACGTCCACCAGCTCACCTGAACCGCAACCCACGGATAAGGTTGTTTCGGCGATCCTCTTGACCGTTTCACGCTTGCCTGACGCGTCTGTGCTCGCCTTGGGGGAAGAGGGACGATGAGGTCGCTTCGCATTTCCACCACATGGCACTCTGTGTCTGCCCTACGCCTCAGGTCCATCGCGGCCGGTTAGGTCGGCCCTGACCCATCTCCGGAGTCCGGCGCTCCGTTTCGCCATCAGCGCTTCCGGCGCCCGTACGCGTCGCCCGCGGCACTGCTGGGCCGCTGAACAGACCTTGTCGGCGTTGACGGCACGGTACTCTTCGGCACAGGCTCTCGATGGCGCGGCAATGGCGTTTTTGTTCACGGAAGAGAGAGAATGGATACTGTCGCTGCCTTCGTCGCTCGCCTGCCGCAACGGCACCCAGTAAGACAACCAGATCAGACTACAGACACGAGCTGACTAGTACAGGTAGCAGTTTTCGGTGAACAAGCCAAGTACCCGCACAATTTCTACGTCGCCCCGCGAGAGTCGGTAGCAAGGCACGCCTCTGTCCGGCGCCCACGACCCTGGGTGCTCGATGTCGCGGCATATGAGCCCTTTCTCATACGCACTTGCGTGCCTGACTGAGTTGAACGGTGCCCAAGAGTGTGTCCGGAGGAACACTAAGCTGAAACCTTCCTTTCCCTGTACCTCGATCGGTACAAGGCCACCCTCGAAGGCAGTACTTGCTTTGATTGGGACATTGATGGAAAAGCCGCCTTGAGGGTCATCCGTATGTCGCCTGAACATGGTATCGAACGGACCTCTGGTCTGAAGAAACATGCGGTCGTCGAGTCGCAGAAGGATGACCAGCAGGGCCTGAGGATCCACCCCAGTAACCGAGACAACTTCGGTGACTGATCGGCAGGCTACCTCGCCGCGGAGGAAACGGTTCCACGACCAATGCTCGACCCGGACGGCCTTCACGACGACGAGCAGGAACGCAGCGACGGCCCAGCAGAAGACGCTGATGTTGAAAGGGTCGACGCCTGGGATCCGTTCTCCCAGGCTGAGACCGATTCCCAAGCCCGCAAAAACGAGAGTTGCCGCAATGCCAAGGAAACCCCAGGCATACATCTTGTAGGGTACGATGATCGCATTGTCGTCAATAACCCAGCTATCATACTCCTTTCGAGCAGCCACAATGGCGGCCCTGCTCAACTCAGAGCCCCATGGGTGGAAACTGGTTTTCTCTGGTCCAAGCAGCTTTGGGAGTCCTGAAAGGCGTTGCCCAAAGTTCAGGCTCTCATGACGAGAGTGCAGACCTCGAACGTCTCTCCGGACCAGCGACTCTAGCTTTCCTGGGACATGACTCATTTCTCCCACGAGACGAACTCGGGCACTATAAAGACCCGAGAATTCCCAGACGAGTTGCAGGTGGTTGTCGGTCAAGCCACCAAAAGAGAACCTGCAGGTGTTTTCTAGCTGGTATTGTGCGGCAGCAAAGACGCCAGAAGACATGGAGTAAGGTATGAGAGCTGCGACCATGCTTTCCAGGGTGTCAAGTCTGGCTTGTCGATCGCTGTATCCGTCAGGTTGCTCAATACTGGAAGTCCTCCACTCAACTGTGGAAACCCAGTCTGAGGGGTGTCGAAGAGGGTGGCTGTGCCTCAAGAACTCCCACGCTTCTCGGCACACGTGAAAAGCAGCCTGAGTGATCTCGACTGTCCTGGCCTGGCTTCCCGCTTCGATGGCTCCATCGAACTCGCTGGCCACAAGCACCCACTCATGCGTGATGCGGGATTCGAAAGTGAATAGGCTGCTTTGTATTGCCGGCACATGACGGGTCGCAAAGTGACCGGGAAGTTGAAGGATTGACGCTCTCAACATTTTGACTACATGTTGGTGGCAGGCGCCTAATTCGGTCGAGCCACCGAGGGACGGGATACGGAGGCGCGGGAGCTTCGCAGGCCACTCCCCTGGATCGTCATATGCCACAGGTAACAAGTGTTGACCAGAGTTCTTCAGACAGGCCGACACCAACGCTGCAACGGCCACCAAAGCCGAGGTCCAGTATGTGCCCTTGATGGTCTTGGCTAGAACCCTGATGAATGTCGCGGTGAGGTAATCGATCGTGTCGAGGAACCAGTCAGCCCCGTCTGCCCAGTAACTATTGGCAAGCTCCTTGGGGCTGGTTTCGAAGTATTCATCTATGATGTTGCGATCAAGATGCGCGTTCCCTTCGAGCTTCGCGATGACCGAATTTCCAAACACACCGAAACTTTGATTCTTTATATACACTGTCAAAGCCAGAAGACAATGCGCCTTCAGCAAAGACACGAACCTCAACGACGTGAATTCATCGGCCTTTGACTTGCTGCGCCATCGTAGCGTGACGGGGACGTTCGAGTTGGCGGCGCCCACGAGCCGTTGAGCCTCCTGCTGCACCTGCTTCCAGGTAACTGAGGCTGACGCGTTTGACTTTGTAGTGGAGAACTGCAGTCCACCCTTAGGCATTGGGTTCAGTATGTGCTCGACTTCGTCGTAGCTGACCCAGGGTTTTGCAGTCTGGGCCTTTAGCGATGGACCTGGATGGACCGACCGCAGAGAATGGACACTGGGGGGGTTGGAATTCGGCACCCCGCTCGCCGGAGCGAGCTCTATCGACGGCCTAATAGTGTTTGCCATCGGGATGGATCTTGACCGGTTGGAGCTATGCGAACGAGAATGAACATCGAGAAAGAATCGAGAAGGGAGAGCTCGGGGGGGTGGAAGCTCTTTAGCTCAAGATGTTCATCCACGAGCTGAACTATCTTCCATAAGGTAGGTCACATGCTGCTACTGCTGCTGCTTGTCGTTTGTGGCTGCATGAATTTCCAATGCTACGTGCAGTATGCGTGGCAGACACCCTGGACAGAGACCTGAATGTGCCGCTGAGGCAACTTGTGATGCGAATGTACGGTTGGACAGAGCCCTGTGGAGGCGCCTGCAGGTCGTGGATGAGTGTGTGACCTTTGGCAGGGTATTGGATGAAAGCGCATCAACACTTCCATAATACCGTCCAGGTAGGTAGATAAACCTCAAGGAAAGCAGGAGAGCCTATTCTGTCGAAACTACGACTCCCCCGTTATACAAGGCACGCACCATCCGTTTTCATTCGTTTCTCGACTCTTATGGATAGAAAGACATGGGTCGCGAGTAAAATGAAGAGAGGAGGGGTTAAAATAAGGGGCAACATCATTTGCGCTTGGATGAATCTTCCGTCCCCTTCTCAGTAATGCATTTGTGCTCTCCAGGAACTAACCGGGGTGCCACAGGCATCAAGCCGCACCGCCTTCCAGCGCTCGGCAGCGCCTGCCAGCCTGCCAGCTTTCTTCCAGCGACACTCGTCGGAAGCGGCGGACATCACCACCTCCCCTCATCTCAACAGCCTTTCCTCTCCACCGACAGGCGTTATGGGCACTGCACGGTGGGCTATCCTGCTGCTCCTGCATTTATTTGTCTCGAAAGCGGCAAGCTACGCACCCAATGCCGACAACTCGCTCCTGTACGATTGGGGGGTGTACGGCGCCTATCCCCAGGTGCAGTACGAGTCGCTAGGTGCGTCTTCGCCGTGGCCCAACGTCCTCCGGTCGGACCCCAAGTGCGATGACGGCTACCTCTTCATCTCGCCCCGCGGCCGGTCGGTGCAGACGCCGGGCCCCATGATTCTCGACCGGCAGGGCAACCTCGTGTGGATGAACACGCAATGGGGCCAGGCCATGGACGTCAAGGTCCAGTCGTACCAGGGCGAGGACTACATCACCTTTTGGCACGGCACCGACAACGGCACCTTCGGCATGGGCTACTACCTGATGGTGAGATACCACGCCGCTCCTGACCGTGACACAAAGCTGATTCTGGCCAGCTCGACTCTTCGTATGAGGTCTTCAAGAAGATTGTGCCCGCCGGCAACTTCAGCGGCGACCTCCACGAGTTCCGCATCACCGAGCGCGGCACGGCTCTCATGACCATCTACGAAAAGATGCAGGGCGACCTCTCCGCCTATGACATCGCCAACGGCTGGGTCATCGACAGCCTCTTCCAGGAAATCGACATTGCCACGGGCGAGCTGATCTTCCAGTGGCGCGCTTCGGACCACTATGCCATCGGCGACAGTCGTGCGCCCATCGGCAAGTTTGGACGCAAGGAGCGCATGGCCTTCGACTTCTTCCACATCAACAGCATCGATCAGGATGCGGCGGGGAATTATCTCATCTCATCCCGGTACATGTGTGCCGTCGCCTGCATCGACGCCAGGGACGGCCATGTGCTCTGGCAGCTCGGCGGTGCCGGCAACAACTTTACGGATCTCTCGGATGGCGCCGCCACGTCATTCTCATGGCAGCACCACGCCTCGTGGGTTGACGACAACACCATCTCCGTCTTTGACAATGGCGCCTACAACACGATGCGCACATCGGAGTACAGCAGTGGCCTTCTCATCGCCCTGGACGTCACGAACATGACGGCCAAGCTCAAGCAAAAGTATCCTTCGCCGCAGAAGTTCTCCGTCGGGTCTCAAGGTTCGGTTCAGAAGTTGCCTGGCTCAGGGAACGTCCTCGTCGGTTGGGGTCATACGCCCGCGTTCACCGAGTTCTCTGCCACCGGCCGTCCCATCTGCGATGTGCACATCGGCGCCGTGCACCTGGCGTGGCTCGGATGGTGCAAGAACTATCGGACCTTCAAGTATTCTTGGGTGGGCAAGCCGAAAACACGGCCCGACGTCGCTGTGAGGCCAAAGGAGGGAGCTCTGTACGTCAGCTGGAACGGCGCAACCGACGTCGACCGATGGCTTCTGCAAAGCAGCGCTGAGCCGACCGGTGGACGTTTCGCGGACCATGAAATCATCACGAAAGAGACGTTCGAAACGAAATTCGACATTCCGAAGGAGGCGAGTGAGTACGTTAGACTGGCCGCCATGGACCGGGACGGCGCAATCATCGAGACTTCGCTGCCCGTCTCGAGGTATTTTGAGACGGAAACTCCTCTCATGCAGGCGCCTTCGCGAGGGCCGCGCGTGTCCATTTCATCAGTCGTGGCGTTCTCTGTTTGTGGGCTCATCGCCCTCGTGGTGTTTTGGTATTTCAGGACCGTCGTTCGACAACGAGTAACACACGGCTTCGATTGGGTGCAAAAACACCGCAGGGCCATGCTGTACAAGGAAGAAACCAAGTACGAAGCTCTCCCGCTGCAAGACAGGTAGAGAGCCCGCTCGGAAGACTGTAACATAGGTACGATACCCTGTACATACGTTTTTCCCAGGGACATTCGCTGGTCAGGAGTTCACGGAACGACGCGTTCCTTCATCCGGCCATTTCCATCGACATAGCCATCGTTTTAATTCTACTTTGTATCACTCCCCTTCAAGGACTATCTCATGACCGCTCCCCTCATACACCCACAGCGCCGACACGGATCCCAACATGGCGACACCAGCAACGCCCCACCATCCCACGACGACGCTCCCAGCGTCGAGCCCAACACCATACAGCCACCCCGAGGCGACAGGCCCGATGGTGCGAAACCCCGCCGCGACGCTCTGGCCCAGCCCGTGGATGGTGCCCAGCACGCTCGGATGCGGACTGCAGTTGTTGAGCAGCATGATCCCCGCCGGCATGGTGAATGTCCGCGCCAGGACCTGACACACAGCCACGACCGCGATGCCAACCCACATCACGATGCCCCCGCCAGCAGTAGGCAGGGCAGCCAGCCCTGGGGCGAGGAGATACGCGAGAGAGAAGAGCGGGAGGAAGTATCGATACGACCGCAGCGTGCCGAGACGAGCGTGCAGGCGAGGGTACAAAACGAGCTGGAGCGGAAGGCCGAGGAGGCCGAGCAGCGACATGGCGAGGCCCACTTTCGGGGCGGGGAAGGCAAGGCCGCCGGCCAGCGGAGAGGATCCAGCGTCGGGGCGCGGCGTAGAGAGGAACAGGGGCCAGAGATTACCAAAGGCGCCGAGTTGGAATTCGAAAAATGCAGTGGTGAGGAGGATGAGGATGACGTTGGGAATCCAGATGCGGCGGAAAGGGAGCTTCTGTCTGGTCTTTGGTTCCGGTTGGCGGGTTTGCGGTTGGTCCAGGCTGCTCAGGGCCAGATCATCTTCGGGGCTGTCCGCAGTCTGGACTTGAGAATACCCGGAGGCAGATGGAGCTCGAGAGACAATGCGCTTGAGCCGGGCTGCGAGGGACAGGCCTATGTCGAACCGACCCTGTCGTTCAGGCGACGTCTCTTCAAGGCAGAAGAAGACGAGACTGGACACTGCGGCCAGGAAGAAGGCATTCAGGAGACTTGGCAGGGCATAGGGGTAGTTTTGGATCCATCGGAAACCGAAGACGGCGTTTGCGTCGAAAAGGCCCGGCAGCGTGGTCGGAGCATCGGCGAGCAGTCCTCCCATGACTGGCAGCGTCAGTCAACTTCACAAGGCTCCCAAATGGGATAGAACTTACGCGGGCCGATGACGTTGGCAACATTGAAGCTCAGCGGCAGAAGAAGGAAGGCCCTCGACTGGAACCTCTTTTCCCGTGCATTCTCAGCAACCATGGTGCGTCTACCCGGCACTGTCAGCAAACCAGCGACGCGATACCTTGTCTCACGGAGGGCGAAGCGACTTACACAGAACCAACCGTGCCGTTGATCCCTCCACCGATGATTCTCCAGAATACCGCCCACGCGAACGTCTTGACGAACGCATATCCTACGCACGACACCGCCGTGCCCATCAACCCGGCGATGATGACCGTCTTGCGCCCGCCCCACGCCGCATCTGACGCTTTCCCCCACAACACGGCCGTGACGACCTGCGCGCCGGAGAAGCAGCCCTGTAGCATGCCCGCCTGCGCTGCAGCGGCTGCATCCGACAGGCTCCCATCGAACGACTTGAGTTGAAAGAAGACGTATGCCTGCAGAGAAGCCACCTGCAGAAAGTCGACGGCGCGACAGAGGAAGAGAATGAAGAGCTGGCCCTTGCGCGGCAGAGCCGCCCAGGAGGCAGGGCCCGCCGGCGGTACAGTTTGAGCACTCATCGTCATGTGCTCTCGATACCAAGAAGGCCAAATGCCACCGCCAGCAATGGGAGTTTTGACGGGAAACGCATCAGGTCGAATCGGTGGGAGTCAATCTCGCGCTATCAATGAGTCAATCGGGGCGCACGCTAGGATACGGAACAGCTCCCGAGAGCCGGTCCGGTTTTCTCCATCTCCCCCCCTACTCTCTGTTAAGACCGTAAAACCCGCCGACTCGGACGATCTGCAGCTCCAAGACCTCCATCTGGGGTTTCTCGGCAGGGGAAAACCCACTCGACCGCTCCGCATCAAACTTGCTCGACAGCACCCGCCAAGGTGCCAAGACACTGAGATGGATGTGCCTCTGTGTATGCGGAGATGGCTCGGATGGCTGATGGGTCCAAAGGGGGAATGGACACGCGAGCGCAACGAGCAGCAAATCTCCCTATGAAGCCGCCAAGAAGCAGGAGAGCGAGGCTGTGGTGTGCGGGATGGGAGCTGTCCTTAATGGTAATGGGGGCCCTCTCTCTTCGCGCGTCGGGCTCGATGTAGATGCGTATCCAGTTCTTGACTTTCTGGGTCTCTCCATCTTCTCCCCTCCAGACTTCCACCCGCCGAACGAGACCATCATGGCATACTCCTCGCAGTACCGGCCGAAGCCGGTGACCGACATCTTCACCAACGATACAGACATCAACCGCCGGACATGCTCACGGACGGTGCCCATGAAGGTCCTCCTCCTCGGCCTCGGCCGCACGGGGACTGCCTGTAAGACTACCTCTATTTCTTCACCACCAGTCCCGTCGACTGACTGACAACTTCAGCCATGCGCGCGGCGATGCGCCAGCTCGGCTACGAAGACACGTACCACATGATGTCGTGCTCCATCGAGAACCCCCCCGATGCCCTCATGTGGTCCGACGCCCTCAACGCAAAGTACCACGGCATCGGCCAGCCCTTCACACGCGCCGACTGGGACCAGCTCCTCGGCCACTGCCAGGCCGTCTGCGACTGGCCCGCCGTCGCTTTTGCCCCTGAGCTCATCGCCGCCTACCCGGATGCGAAGGTCATCCTCACCACCCGCGACCCGGACCCGTGGCACGCCTCGACCCTCAAGACCTTCTACTGGCGCGCCCACGAACCGGAGCTCGCCCTCCTCGCCCGCTTCGACTGGGCCGCCTCCATGTACCAGCCCATGATCCGCCTCTTCTTCGCCACCTTCTTCGAGGACGCCTTCCCGACGCGCGGCAGGCAGATCTACGAGGACCACTACGCCGCCGTCCGCGCCCTCGTCCCCCCCGAGAACCTCCTCGATTACCGCGTCGCCGACGGCTGGGGGCCCCTCTGCGCGTTCCTCGACAAGCCCGTCCCGAAGGACGTCCCCTTCCCCAACGTCAACGACAGCGCCCTCTTCGTCGCCCGCTCCCGCCGGCGCAACAGGATGCAGTTCCTCAACGTCCTCGCCCGCGCCGCCGCCTCACTGCTCGCGCTGGCGGCGATGTACTACGGCGCCAGCACACTTCTCCTCTTCCTCCTGCCTCTCTCGAGCCCCGGCGGAGGGCCGATGTAGGACAGCCCGTACGAAAATCAAGAAATCAGAGAGGAATCGAGACGGGAGGGGCGCCAAGATATCGGCCCCCCCCCCTTTCTCTGCCATCCACAATCTCGGGCCCGGTGGAGCAAGACACGCTTTCCACCTCCGCTTTTTCATGTCCTGAAACGGCAAGTCTTTCGGATCATATTCTCGCGTGTCGATTGCCTTTCTCACGCCATCGTTGCTTTCCCCTTGTTCGTTGCTCCAGTAGATATCCCCCACCTTCGTCGTATTTCACACCTCTCGTTCTAAATGCACAACTGTGTACAGCCAACGTTCGTGCCCTTGCCTGGTCGACGGAAATCCGTTTTCTAAATGAGAGAGCAGTCCTCGTCCCCGCAGTTACCTGTCCGCTAGATAGCTTGGCAGCACTGCCTTCTGGGTCTTCAGGGGGGCCGCTCCTTTCCACCATGACGTCACGCCCCTATCGAACCATCAAGTCTTTCTACCTTAATTCACTCGATCGCACCCAGTATCGGCCATGGAACCTGACCGAGGCCGAGGGCTCATCTCGCCAAAGGATGTTTTCACAGCAAATCAGGGAATCGATCACGCGCGGCCAAGCAACCCCACACCCTTGGCGTGTGATGTCCTGCACTCCTCACTGCAGGTTCAACCACATCCCTCCTGTATCGGTGAATAGAAAGCAAAAGAGTGGGCGGAATGGGAACGGAATAATGATTATGATTATACGAAAGGGAAAAAGAGGTATCCGTTTGCGTGAAACATTGACATCACTGTTTGTACTCCTCATCCTCCCTCGCCCCTCCCTCGGCCATTCGTTTGCACGCACCACGCACCTTGCATGTATATCACTGGTCCGAATCTATGAATATGCCGTAATCTTAAAAGGAAACACCCATCGAGGCAATGCTTCACAGGCCCGGTGTCGTGAAACCCGGCTTGTCGGGCCAGTTGCCCAGCTCGGCCGGATCACCTCCGATGCGGACGTACACACCCACTGCGGGGATGCCGCCGTCGAGAACGAAGAATTGGAACCAACCAGGGGGACAGACGCCTGCGTCGGGTGGCGCCGTGACTGTGCACGTAAGGCCTGTGCATGAGATTGAGGGAAGGATGGTACGCGTGCCCATTGAGTTGCCGTGTGTCGACGACACTCCGCCCAGGAGCGTGACGGAGATGGGGCCGTTGACCGACGCGCCACCGAGAGTGAAGGTCACCTGCTCATCGTAGGCCCAATCCCTGTTTGCGAGCGTGAATGTCGGACGAGGCTTGCCGCTTGTCAGATAGGGTGGGTTGTACACCTCCACGCGGTACTCCTGCGGGTGTACGCCGTCTTCTGGGTCGGAGCCCGTCACGAGGACGCGGCCGTCGAGAAGCGTAATCGATTCGGAATGGTACAACCGCGCAATAGTCGTGTTGGCCACAACCGTGATACGCGCGCCGGCAGGCTTCTCCGGGTCGTAGATCAGCGAGTTGAGGTTGGGGTTTTCTGCAAGACCAAAGCCTGCCACACCCTGCTGCGCACCGTTGTTGATCAGGTAGGTCCCATCAGGCAAAGGAGCCATGCAAGAGATAACACGACGCGAGGGCATGCGCTCAATGACCCATTCGGGCTCCGCAGCCTCAGGGTAAATGGAGACACAGTTGTCAATGGCCGTCGCGACGCCCTCGGTCGACCCGCCACAAATCAGAATACCGAGCGGGTCCGTATAGGGTGCCTTCTGCGGTAGCAAAACACCGGTACCCTCGAGGGGATACGTGCGGCCGCCCATCGGGTTGTTGACTGTGCCAGGGATATTGGGGAGAACGAGCCGAGTCTCGAAAGTCGTCTTGTCCAGAATACGAGCCTCGTTCCAATAAGCCACGAAAATATCTTCGCTCGGCAGAACCGCACAGAACGGATACAGGTTGTTCGGGTCAGTGCGTTCCAGCCAGTCCATAAACAGAGGCGCCGTCCCCGTGTACGGCAAGACCTCGATAGTGGGAACGGCGGCGCCGTTGGATCCCTCCTCGCCACCGATGACGAAGACCGAGCCGTTGGCCATGATCATCGTGGTTGGATACCACCGACCGTCCTGAAGGGATAGGACATTAACATTTTCCTCCCAGTCGTTGGTACCGTTGACGCCCGCTGATCCATCAGGCGTATACAGGCGAACACCGTAGGTAGAGTCGCCCGACCATCCACCAACGGTGAGCTGGCGACCGGCCTTGTCGGGGAGAATGACGCCAGAAGAGCAGAAAATATCCGTCTTGACATGCATCTCACGCCAGGCAGCGTTCCTGTTAGGTGCCAGGGATACATCGAGCTCGTACGCGCCGGTCGAGTTGGCAGGGCCAGTCCCCCATTTCTCGAGAAAGGTAACCTTACCCGTGATGGTTTCCATAGTCATCAGTGGGATGCAGACACCTCCTATGAGGAGCTCATACGAACCAGTCTCGGCAACGTCCTGGGGAAACTCCCAAGCATAGAGGGGAGTGCCGGTCCAAAAGTAGGTCGACATGCGGTTACCGCCGCCACAAATAGATGAGTCGTTGCCAGCGCAAAGAATATTGCACTCAGACTCGGGACGAAACTCCGCGCCGCGGACCTCGATGTTTGCTGGGTCGCCACAGTAGCACTCCTCTCCGTACTCGAGCCCGGCTGCCATGTAACCAAATTCGCCACATCGATCGAGACATTCGTTGGCGGTCATGATGCCGGGGAAGAAGTTCTGCCAGAAGAATGTACGTGTTGTCCCGACCATGCCCTGAAGGCAGCCCTGGTACGTCCAGTCGCCGTTGAAGCCGCTCTTCTGGGGAGAAGGAGGACCAAGGATGCGGGGCGGGCCGTTAGAGATGATCGTCATGCGATCTCCACCTCCACACATCTGAGTACTATCACCCGCACAGGGAGTGTTGCACTGCGACTCGCTGGTAGCCTCGACACCGCCGTTGATGATGGCATTACCACAGAAGCACTGGTGGCTGTACTCGGCGCCAGCGATAGTGTAACCCCGGTTGAAGCAGTTGGTAGCGCACTTCTGGAGGGTCAGAGCATCATCGTCAGGGGACTGGTATGTGAGAATGCGGCCTGCAGCCCCATCCACCCAGCATCCTTGATCGGTCCAGCCTGAGGGGTAGCCAGTTGGGGCAGGCCTTGTGGAGGTGGTCGTGGTCGTGGTTGCGGTTGCGCTCACAGCCGCCGATTCACTAGCCGCAGCTGAACCTGCGGCGGAAGACGAGGCCGGGGTTTCGTTTTCGTCGAGAGTGTAGACGGACAACCGGTTTCCAGCGCCACAGTACTGCAGGGGACTGCCGGCGCACCTCATGTTGCAGTCGGACTCTGGGGCGGCCTGGGAACCCGTGGCGAACGAGTTGCCGCAGAAACATTCCCGGCCGTATTCGGTACCAAAGTACTTGAACCCTGTGCAGAATGTCTGGCAGGATTCAAGCGTCATCTGATCGTTGGCAAGCTCTTTGGCACCCAGGGCACGGGCACCGGTGGCTTCGGTACGGCAGCCGACCCAAGAGTACGGTCCGACGGTTTCTGGGTGACTAGGGCCATTGGGGGTGATTGTTGATGTTGGGAGGACGGTGGCGACGGAAGTAGCTGTGCCAGTGGGGTCAGGGGTCGTGGTGACGGTAGAAGATACGTCGACTCCATCCCTGTAGTTGTAAAGGTTGAGACGGTTGGGTCCGCCGCAATATTCGGTGGTGTTGCCATTGCAAAGCATGTTGCAGCCATCGACGGCAGGCGCGCCTCCGTTCTGAAGACTGTTTCCGCAATCTGCCCTTTGTCAGCTTACATAGGTACCAGACTGGCTGGCTTGTCGAGCCCAGGCAGGACAAAAACTCACAGCATTCGCCACCATACTCAACACCGCCCAGCTTGAAATTGCCAGCCCTGCAAGCCGTAAGGCATTTGGCGATGGTCATCTCAGAGGCTGGGATACTACCAATCCCGTTGGAAAGGGTGCGTCCCCCTGTGCCGCCACTATAGTCATTGTTAATCGATATGCAGCCCGAAAGCGAAAGTCGACTTGACCATACTTGTAGCAGCCTTCTGAAACCCAACCACCAACACCCGGGTTGACGCTGGGGCCGTTAGCCTCCTCTGTGAAATAGAGCGTCAACCGATTTGCTCCACCACACGGCTGGGTTGCGTCGCCGGCGCAAGGTGTGTTGCAGTCGAGCTCATTGGCGATAACGCCACCAGCCGCCAGGGCGTTGCCGCACCCTGAATCGCGATGATTAGCTCAAACCGCATCTGAGGAACTCCGGCAGGGCAGTGGCAACGCACAGCACTCCTGATACCACTCAGTTCCGGCGTAAGAGAAACCCCGAGACGCGCAGAAGGTGGTGCACATCTCGTTGGTCATGTCGGCCGAGACACGGGAGGCACCGGTGAGGGATCGGTCGACGTCGCTATTTGTGGGTCAGTCCGGGTTCCGGTGCGCGGAAATTGAGACGGGCCACCAACACATAGCAGCCCTGGTATGTCCATCCTCCGTCGAACTCTTCGGGTGGAGCCCGCTTGCCGAGATGCGTGGCCGCAGCATTGGCCAAAGCCAGGGAGGAAAGAAATGCGAAGGATAATTCGACAGGCCTCATGGTGGAGGATGTTTGCCAAGACGCACAGACCAACGCGAGGAGGTTCTGGAAGGGTATCGACAAACGATACAATTCAGGAGCTGTGGCTCAGGCGAGAGAGCGCAGGCTTTCGGGGGAGGTCAGATCTATGTATATAGTCGATGCTACTGAATATCAAGTGTTGGATTGAAAACCCCCATGTCCGAGAAAGGATAACAGAGCATGGCCGTGGGGTCCAGGGGGGGTGGAGGTCAAGCCAATACGAACGGCGGGAGTTGGAAGCGTGTAAAGAAGGGCGGGCTGGCTGGTGGAGATGAAGAGAACGCCATGCAGAGCAGAGACGGTCAGAGACGGATGCAGACACATCGGGCGAGGCTTCGCAGACAGGACGACCGGCGAGGTGGTGTTGCCATGGTGGTGCCGATGCTGCTACTGACGAAGGTACAGTAAGGCAAGGGTCCATGGGCCTGGTCAATATTGGCACGCCGGGCGAAACCCTTGCCGCTTCCACATGAAGTTCGGTCCATCACGGCCCAGGATGGTCAGGTGAAAGCGCCGTCCAATGCCGCTGCTTCCTTCATATCGGGTAAGGCGGTCTGATGATATCGGTATGGGTAGCATGCAGGAGGCACCCGAGGTGGGCCTGGACAGACCAGGAAATACGAGTCGACGAGTTGGACCGCCTGGTTGGGAGAAGAAAGAAGAGCCAATCCGATGGTCAGAGTCCCTGATACGGCAAGGGCCCCAGGGGCTCGCTCAGGCTCACCCCACGACGAGGAGGGCGGGAGTGCGCCGAAGCGTTCGACGAATGAATTCCGTTCACTTCGGGGCGACATGCCAAGATGCGTGGGCGTACGCGGGTGCATGGGTTTGCGAGTCGTTGCTTTTCCTGCCGTCCGGCTTAGGCTTGGGGTCATGGTCTAGCCTGTGATCGCCTGATAGTCGGCGCAATCCGTAGCTGAGGTGCATCTAGCACCTTTCGGCACAGCAACTTCAAGGCGAGGAAGAGCAGGGAAGCGAGGCAGCCTGATGCTCAGCCGCTTGTTGTCACGACGCTTGCGCGTTTTCTGTCGCCGCCGAGCCCGCTTGGGATCGATGATGGGGCCAAGGTGGTGATAGGTGAAGCAGCTGGCGAGGTGCCGCAGACGCCACAGCAATATACTGGCAGCTGTGCTGACTGACTGGCGACAAAGAGTGTGGGTGCCCTTCCAGTTGCCCCTAGTCAGAAATCTTGGTTGAGATCGAGGTCGCTCGACTACGGGCCCCGGGGGAGCCAGGTGGTGGCATGCCGGGCTTTGCAGAGAAGGTGTCGTTGTGTTTGTTCGAGGCAGACACGAACTCTCGGATGACGTGAAGGAGGGGAACCGAGATGGCCTCGGTGCCTATGGTAGTCGGCGCTTCCTGCCCTTGAGCATATCAGGGCAGTCACGGCATCAGCTGGCAGTGCCCACCGACATAGGTGAGGTCTGCAGGGTCTTGAGAGACTGGTCTGTGCAGGAGCCTGTCCCTGGCGTGCCAGCGACTCAAACGTGACACTAGGCATTCGCTGGCCCTACTGTACTTCCCTAGTTCCCTTGGTGGGCCCCTGTTGGCACATCTCGGTCCCTACGTGTACAGGCCAGCCAACAACCCCCGCTACCCAATGAACCTGGTTGGGCAGGCTGGACCACTTCAACGGGCTGCTAAATTTGACTCCCAGTCTGGTGTCCCCTTTCTTCCCGTCCTGGGCGGCCCCCGTTCTTACTTGCCACCAACCAACACCGGGAGGAACCCCAGCAGCAAACATGACCCTGCTCGCACCCAGGCACACAAATGCCGTCAAGCGAAATGGGCAGCCGTCTCTCCGGATGGGAATCTCTCCGACAACCCATGCCTCAAGTCTTGCTCGTGGTGCTATCGACCTCCAGCCGACCTCGCCTGGTCCTTCAACTCTCAGCACCAGCACGCTTGGTGATGCCCTCGGCCCCGGCAACTGTCGGCGGGCCTCACGATTTGGACCGCAGATCAGGCCATCCGCTTCCCCGCCTGACCCGTGCCCGTACCCTTGGGGTCGCACTTCGCATGAAAACGTCACTCGTACATCCAACTGTCGGAGAGAAAGTAACGCTGACCGACAGACGGAGGGTCACATCGCCGTCCCATCCCCCGTCACCTCGGCCAAACCAGGCGTGCCAACGACCGTCTTCCACGCTACCCGGATCAGGCTGCATACTGCACACTGCACGCTTTACACTACAGGCTGCCGAGTGCAGGCTGACGGACAGCGCCATTCCTGAGTGACTGACGCCAGCTATCAGCTCGCGTCTTGGTGATCTAAGCCTCCAACCCGACCGCTCGACAGTAAGCCTGGTGCTTCACCGCAGTGAAAGACATCCCGATCCGGGTCTGACCGCCGACGCGAGGCGCAATATGCAGCCTTCAGCCTTTTTCCCTCGTGCGACCATTCTCGAATGCGCCCCAGTATTCGGTACATTTGCTGGCAGCAATACTACCCAACGTGCTGTGCCGTCCGATCCAGTGTCTATCAGCAAAGCTGTCACATGGTTTATCAAGGCAGACAGACAAACTTCTGTTTCAAGCGGCGCTTCCAATCCCGCCTGTGTTGCTGGCGTCAAGTCAGCCACCACCACCACCTCCAGCCCGGTTCGTGGAGGCGTGATATCCCCTGCCTACCCGCTCAGCCGCCCAGCCTAGCCGGTGCGTGGCTTGATAGTTCCTCGATGATGGCGGGTCGTCTCCCAAGCCCATTAGTTACTTCTAACTACTGTGTGGCGACTCGTTTCCGTCGCAGCAGCCGACTCGCCCAATGCTCTCGCGCCACGGAGATGGGTAGGGAGGGCATTCTATCTTTCTGTTCCAATACCAGCACTTGAGCACTTCTCGAGTGCATATGCACCCGCCGCTAGCATCTCGTATCCGTGAGACATGCCTCCACGACGAACCCCGCCAGCACTTCCAGCACTTCCATTATCATGCCATGGTGCCTGTTGCCTTACCTATTTGCCTGCCTGCTCTGTCAGATAACCAGCCTAGCTTTCTGGATTCGCAACTATCGACTCGGCAGCCAGGGTCTCCTCAGTCGGGGCTGGCCCGAAAAGCCTCGATGGGCTCGTTAGACCTTCTGACATGCTGCGGCATCGACTTATTGAAGTAAGTGCAGGCGCCATCTCATCGTTTCGCCGGGCGCGGTATCAGGCTCACCCACGGACAAGAGGAACCTCCACTGGCCACTTTATTTCAGCCGCACTCAGTGCTGCAGAGTATCTATGCCCTTCCGCCCCTACCTGGACGAAGTCCGCCATGTGTTGTCAAAACCTGTGGTCTCGGATCCGTGACCCGGCCGCCCACCCTCACGCGAGAACAGCCAGTCAAGGACAAGTACGAGCGTGGGATAGAACGCTGAGAAGCACTAGCTCGAACGATAGTTCATCCCCCGCGTGCGAAAGAGGATCTACCTGTTCTGTCTTAGTCGAGCTACTTGGGTAGATAAGAAAGGTCGGTTCGGTGGCCTCGATCCAGACGGACCGTATGACAGCCTCAGAAGACCAACTCGGCCATTCCGGTCTCGGATCACTGACAGTTGACACCCCAACCATGATGACGATGGCCCTACTCATTTCGCAATGTTGAGCCACATGATTCGAGCCTTGTGCTCCTGTTAGGGTTGCGCAGGCACCCATTTGACTCGGTAGTACGCCCATCACCCGAGCTGAAGTGGCTCATGAATGAACTCATCTCCACATCCAGCCGGTTGTCGTCCAGGTCGATGTCGATCCTCGACACAAGTGCCTATACATCCACAGGATGGTACAAACTAACTCGTGCTTGTGCTACTCGACTTTAATACCTTCAAGTTCCCGGTTGGACGACTCTCAAAGATCTCTGGGCCAGGTCCGTATCCTATCGTCACTGCAATGTTTTCATTGCCCCAAAAAGCGCGAGAAAGGGCAGTGCCAAGCCCTTGAGCCCTCATCCATCGTCGTGCCTACCGGGCATCAGGGCAGCGTGATAGTCGAAGGTCAGTCCTGCACCTGACGGGCCGCTCGGGATGACGGGAAGGGCAACAGTGGACGGCTCGTTCAAGATAGTTTAGCATTGTGTGACGACGGGCTCGGTGCTACGAGGGCTTGTTTGCTGTGCCACCATGCCGTGATGGTTGAACGAAGCGGGACAACGTTTCCAACGGCTTTGGAGAGGCTGGGTCTCGCGACAACGTGGGTACTGTTGCTCGGCGTAGTTTGGTGGTGAGTCCCTTGAATTGGAGATCCTATTCGGTGCATTCAGCCTCGAATAGCCGGTTTTGCGCGTGTAACACCGCCCTCAACAACGCGGGTCATGATGAGTCAATGCTGCAGCTACCACGGTTCATTCTTGCTGGCGTCTGCCATCCGAAGACGCGAGTACTGTGTTCAGGGTGAACACAATGGGCAGGAGCGGCCCGGCCAGATGAGTCATAATGATTATTTGTCAGCCCTGTTCTTTTGAGTCTTCAGTGGAGGAAAAGCGAGCGAGTGGCCGAATCGCCACATCCCGGTGGACCCACCATCCCGATATATGGACGACGCCTGCCTCGCCAATTCCTCATCTTCCGATCGATGAACTCAAAAATTCAAGCAAGCACCTAGAGGAGGATAAGGGAAGAGCTCTCCATTCACGAGACCAGTTTCTTCTCGTTTGTTTCGTTTCCTGACGGTCCCGAGCTTTCGGTCGACCGGTTTTTACAAAGTCGCTGTATTTCAAAAAGCGCACGCGCCACACAATCCTGGCTCACTCGACGCCTCACAGCGGGAGTCGAACGACCATTCCAAACTTTTTCCTCACCCTGGACGGCTACATCGACCACCAGCCTCGCTTCACGACAACCATGCCGCCGGCAGAGGGAAACCAGACCTCGGCGAGTGACGGTGCGCAGGCAAGGGGAGGACGGCCGCGCCAGCGGAGGCGAGGAGGCCAGCGTGGCGGCCGGGGTGGACAGGCCCGTGGCGGCGGTCATGGCGTCACTGCCGAGCAAGGTGCGCAGACGGCTGCACCTGCTGAGGAGAGGGCCAACGGCCCAACCACGCCGGCTGGTTCGAATGAGCCGGCTGCATCATCATCACGAGGGCGGGGGAGAGGGAGAGGCAGGGGGCGGGGTGGCGGCGGATCGAGGGCCGGGAGGGAAGGCGCTGCCGCTCGCGGTGGCGGCATTGTTTCCGGTTCGCGAAGGACGTTTGGCGGCCACTTGACGTCTGAGATGACGGATGGTGATGGCGAGGTCAACGGACAAGTTGAGCTGAGTGCGGCCGCTGCCGAGTTCGTGCCCGGTCAAGCAGTTGCTCCGAGGAGGTACGTCACAGGTCCAGCAAATTCTGTTGCAATCGAATCGCACCGAGGAAGGAATGCTGATAATGAACAGACAACCACCAAAGCAGAGGGCACCACAGTACCCCTTGGCTCCCAAGTCGACGGCTGAAGATTTGCCCACTCGCATTCATCAGGACATCAGCAATGGCCAGTACGAGTGCGTGATCTGTGCGAGCGAAGTCCTCCGGCCCTCGAAGATTTGGTCCTGCAACCTCTGCTGGACCGTCGTTCACCTCCCATGCGTCAAGAAATGGCACAAGAGCCAGATCGAGAAGCCAAACCCCCAGGAGGAGCAACAGCCTGACCAGCCCAAGACCTGGCGCTGCCCAGGATGCAACTCGAAGTTGACGGAGCATCCCAGCTCATACCACTGTTGGTGCGGCAAGGATATCAACCCTCAGAACGTCGCCAGTCTGCCGCCGCACTCGTGCGGTCAGACCTGTACGAAGCCGCGAGCGACATGCCCTCACCTCTGCTTCTCGGAGTGTCACGCTGGACCATGCCGCCCGTGCGAATTGATGGGACCGACGCAACCGTGCTTTTGCGGCAAGCAGGAGAGCACCAAACGGTGCAGCGATACCGACTACGACCACGGATGGAGTTGCAAGGAGATTTGCGGCGACTTGTTACCGTGTGGCGAGCACTTTTGCGAGCAGGAATGTCACTCTGGCTTGTGTGGGAGCTGCACGGTGCCGATGGTGTCTCGATGCTATTGCGGCAAGGTTGAGAAGGAAATTCCGTGTGACCGCCGCGGCGAGGTTCGGACATCATTCAACTACGGCCAAATCCACCGCTCGAAAGACGGTGATAGCCAACCCGGGGAGCCATTCGACGGCTGCTTCGACTGCGGTGCCTCTTGTGGGAGGAAGTATGATTGCGGCCATCATGAGTGCGAGAAGACTTGTCATCCGCAGGACGAGACCGAGGCTCACTGCCCGCTCTCCCCCGACGTTGTCCACGATTGCCCGTGTGGCAAGACACCTTTGGACCGACTTCTTGAGCAGCCAAGACAGTCGTGTCAGGACCCGGTTCCTCACTGCCAGGAGACCTGCGGCAAGACTCTAGGGTGCGGACATGAGTGCGATAGGACGTGCCATGTCGGCCCTTGCCCACCTTGCTACCAAAGGATGGATATCGCCTGCAGATGTGGCCGCACATCTAGTCGGACGATCTGCCACGGCGATGAGGTGGCACCTCCCATGTGTATGAGGGTCTGCCAGGCGCAGCTGAACTGTGGCCGTCACCAGTGCGGCGACCGCTGCTGCCCTGGCGAGAAGAAGGCCACGGAGAGGCAGGCAGCGAAGCGCAAGAACAAGATGCAGAACCCCGACGAGATCGAAGCCGAGCATATCTGCATCCGCGTCTGTGGCAGGACGCTCAAGTGCGGGGCCCATCAGTGCCAGCAAATCTGTCATAGAGGGCCCTGTGGTAGTTGTCTCGAGGCAGTCTTCGACGAGATCAGTTGCACTTGCGGTCGGACGGTGTTGCAGCCCCCACAGCCCTGCGGGACTAGACCGCCAGAATGTCGCTTCGACTGCACGAGGCGACCGGCTTGCGGGCATCCACCGGTCTCACACAATTGTCATCCCGACGATATTGCGTGCCCAAAGTGCCCATTCTTGGTGGAGAAGTCATGCATCTGTAACAAGCAGAGGCTCAAGAACCAGCCTTGCTGGTTTGAGGAGGTTCGTTGCGGGTTGATTTGTGGCGAAAAGCTCAAGTGCGGGTAAGTTGCATGACATGATCAAATTATGAGGGCAATGCTGACACCTTCACAGAACACACACTTGCAGGAAGCAGTGCCATAGACCAGGCCAATGTGAAGATGTCGATATCTCGGGCTCTCACTGTGCTCAACCTTGTGGCAAGTCCAGAAAGTCGTGCGGGCATGCAGACCAAGACAACTGCCATGCGCCATACCGTAAGCTACCTCATCCGTCACCCAGAGAGCCAAGCACTAACACGTCCCAGCCTGCAAAGAAGACAAGCCTTGCCAGGCCAAGGAATTCATCACCTGCGCCTGCCAAAATCGCAAGAAGGAGATCAAGTGTCTCGCTACCCGCGTCAACCCGGAGCCCGAACGCGAGACCCTCAAGTGTGACGACGAGTGCCTTCTTCTCCAGCGTAACCAGCGTCTCGCCGCCGCCCTCAGCATCGATCCCGCAACCCACACTGACGACCACATCCCCTACTCGGACACCACGCTCAAACTGTTCCGCGACAGCATGCGCTGGTCCCAGACTCAGGAGCGTGAGTTCCGCGTTTTCGCATCCGACCCGGCCGAGAAGCGCATCCGCTTCAAACCCATGCCGTCCTCGCAGCGCGCATTCCTTCACGCTCTCGCCGAGGACTTTGGCTTCGACACGGAGAGCCAAGACCCCGAGCCGCACCGCCACGTCAGCGTCTTCAAGACGCCGCGTTTCGTGTCCGCTCCGTCCAAGACGCTCGCGCAGTGCATCAAGATCAAGAACGTGCAAGCGGCCGCAGCCAAGGCCGGGGCGTCGGCATCGGAGGCGCCCAAGCTGCCACCGTTCAACGCGCTGCTGCTGTCGGCGCCGCGCTTCGCGCTGACCATCGAGGAGCTAGACACCGCCCTCGCCGGCGACTTCTCCGCGCACAACAACCTCTCCTTCGCCACGAGCTTCCTCCCTTCGGACGAGGTCCTCATCCGCTCGACGCCCGTCACGAGCTGGGGCACCAACGCCGCGAATGTCGAGACGTCGCTCGCGACGCTCAAGTCGGCAGTCGCCCGGACGGTTACCAAAGCCGGCCTCGCCGGCGCCGTGACGCTCGTGCACGCGGACCAGGACCAGAACGTCCTGCGGCGGGAGGTCACGGGCGAGACGAAGGACGCGGGCGGGTGGAGCTCCGTCGTCGGACGCCGGCCGCAGGCTGCTGCGCCGGCCGCGGTGGAGAAGAAGCCCGCGAGCGGCTTTGTGAGCTTCTCGAGGCTGCCCAGGAAGAAGGTCGTGCAGGAGACGGAAGATGACTGGGAGGCCGCTGCTGAGAAGATGGATGATTAGGGCCAGTCTATAAAAACCTGGCATTCGCATGAGCGGCAGTCAGTCCGTGTATCAATCATAGTAATGGGAAGGCTTTTAAACTCATTTTCAATTTTCCCTGCGGCAGTGCTGCGCTTGTCGGTCATGTTGGTTTGCAAGGTGTTCAAGGTGTCTCGCTTCGAGCAGGAAAAGGGGCATGCGGTCAGCAGCAACAAGGAACACAGGATCAAGAGAAAAGGGCGAGATCGCACAGCACATGCAAATATACAATCCATATAAGCATTTATCGTAACTTCGTCAATGGTGTATGTACGGGTCGCCGGTAACTATGTAACAACTCCTCCCTCTCCCGACGTGTGTCGACTCTCTAGGAGTAATAAAAAATACCAAGGGTATCGTGATGACGAGACCTCAACCAAATCTGGTCAAGGCCTGGCCCAATGCAGCCGCCATTCTCGTTCTCGTTCGTGCCTCCCCCCAGCCGCCGTGCGCGGCCCCGAACGTGGCCCGCGCATCATTCCAGCTTCGCCGGATTCCATGCCGGCCTGTCCCGCCTGCACTGTCGGCAGCTGAATAACCTGCCGACGGCCCGCAGCCCGGTTTTAGCAGCGAACCGCTCTTTCTCACGGGCCGCGTCGTCCGAGACTTCCTTTCGCGCGGAGACTTCTCCCTACAAGCGCTGTCGGGCGGTCCTCTTTTCGTCTCCCGTCACCGAGGTGATGAAATCGGCGATCGCCTCGAAGTAGCCTTCCTCAAGCACGCTCGAGTTGTGGTCGCCGCCGGGGAGCGGCTTCCAAATCTTGATCGAGGCCGTGCAGAGGTCGTACAGCTGGCGCATGTGGTTGGGCCTGGGAAGACGGGAGTGTGTCAGCAGCTGCGAGTCCCCCGTTGTGTGATGAAAAGGAGGAGGTAGTTTTTTGTAGTCAGACATAAGTGGTGATAAAAAGTATTCAACGCCCCCCGAAGGAGACTCATCTTTTGTGGGTGATAATTTGGCATCATGCAAACGAAAAAGTGAAGAGAACGGGACAGGTACTCACGGCACAATCTCGTCCTGGAGGCCAGACAGGAACAGGGTCGGCACCGACACGTTGTGGATCACCGAGTCGGTGGGCCAGACCTGGTGGCAGAGGTAGGTCAGGTAGCGAGCCGGCGGGATGACGGACGGGATGAGCTTCCGCATGGACAGGAAGGTGTTCTCGAGGACCAGCCCCGCAATGTCGCCGTGCTTCTGGTGCTTGGAAACAAGCTTGACGGCGACGGCCCCGCCGAGGCTCTGCCCGTAGACCACCAGCTTATGGCTGCTCGTCTCGGCGCGCGCGCGGAGGTACTCGATGGCGGTCTGGGCGTCCGTGTAGAGACCCGACTCGTCCGGCTCGCCGGTCGACAGGCCGTAGCCGCGGTACTCCAGCATGAAGACATTGCAGCCGATGAAGTTGATCAGCATGCGTGCGATGGGCAGGCGGTGACCGATGTTTCCGGCGTTTCCGTGGAACATCAGCACGGTGATGTCGGAATTGCGGTTGCCGCGCGGGCCGCGGATGTAGAAGGCGGACAGCTTCTCGCCATCGTTGGTGGGGATGACCAGCTCTTCGAAATCCTTGATGCCGAATTGGGAGGGTCGGGGGACCTCGGTGCGGGCATTCGGGGGCATGTGCGAAGGGTAGATGAGGGCCCTGTGACAGGTTAGTCTCGGAACCGAGAACAAGAGAAGAAAAAAGGCGACGTGAGGCCGTCGGCGTGGATGACTTACTTCTGCTTGAAGTAGAGTAGAGAGGTCAGAACGGCGGCGACGCCCTGTACGACGTCGAGTCAGCTCGTGTAGCCATTTCGAGCTTTGGACCCGGATGCGGGCAAGCTCTCGTCTCGCAAAGGATGCAGAGCGAGGGGAAAATTTGGTGTAGAGGAGAAAAGAATTGTTGAGGGGATAAAAAATCGGTGAAGACTAAGAGGTGGATCATACCGTGGAGGCGAGGGCCGGTAGCCGCAGGTAGGCACCAGCACTGCTCAACATGGACGCGGTCTGCTCGAGGAAGCTCGGCGAGTTGGAGGAGGGTGGATTGGAGGACGTCATGGCTTTGGTGGGAGGTTGTTGGACGGAGGAGTAGCGTGTCCGATATGCCGAGCGTCACTTCATTGTCGTGAGGCGATGTTCGGGTGTTGAGGGATGCAGTCGCGGTGCCAGAGCTCGTCGTTCGCTCGCTCGTGGTGGATGGTTTGTCCCGAGGTTGGGCGGTCAAGGAGGCCTGGAGGGGGCAGGAGATGTGGGTGTGACCTGAGGAGAACGGACGACAGATGGACGACGAGATGAGGAGCTCCAGCGGATGCCCTCTGTGCAGGCATCAGGGGTCTTGGGCCGTCTCGGAACCGGTGGGGCATTCGCTTCTGCCTGGCCCGTGCGGCGGGTTGTGACTTTGGTGCTGAACACATCCCATCCCGTCCACGTCGATCATTCCAAGCAATCTATCGGCCTACCAGCATGGCCCTCACCATGCCTGCGGAGGCATCATGCGTCTTTCCGGCATGGGCCAGCGACTACATCTCATGTGCATGACAAGCCACATAACAGGGACCATATTGAAGCGAGTGAAATGATATTCCATGCGCCTAGCGTCATCGGTCCTCGCGCCAGTCGGCAGTCTTCAGGAGCAACAAGACACAGGCTAGACATCAAGGCACGCGAAAGCAAACATGGCCCAACCGCATGGACTGAAAGTGATTCAGCCACGGGTGAAATCGAACTACCGACCTCCTGAAAATGAGTATGACAAGTAGGGGTCTGCGGGTGCGCAGGGGTTTTAGGAGAGCAGAACACCAGGCGCTCTGCCACGGAGCCACGCGGCTGTCGGAGGAGGACCCCGAGGAGGAGGGCTTGACAAGAAGAATTGCGGCAACTTGCCATCATGAAGCTGCGAATGGTACCCAGCCTCGCATTTCACGGTGGCGTCAGTGTGCTGATGCCGCAGCCAAGGGCGGCGATGTGGCGTTGGTGAGTTCAGTCCAAGACAGGTCTACCGTCGGCCTGGAGGCTCATCACGAAGACACTGGCACGGCCGGGTGGGTTTCGGCAATTTCGCCCAAGAAAACGAACGATGAGTTCCCAGTACCCATTTTTCCCAGTCTGGGATGGGCTGCCCTTGGCCTTCGTATATGCTTCACAACAGCCCAGGCTCATCGTCACATCCCACTGCCATCTAGTCAGCCTAGGCAATAATCCGCTTAGCAAGTGACTTAATATCAGATAAACCCGTGCCGCAACTGCATGAGGCGTTGGAGAGTGTGTGTTGCCGGCGTCCCGGTGTTGCTTCCTGACGATCTGGGCGGAGAAGAGGCAGAACCGTTTGGTCATCTGTTCCTTGGAGCTATACGGAAAATACGTCCAACATGTCGCTCAGGGCTCGCTGGGCAGCTTGCTCATCAGGGTCCACTCGAATCCAAGGAGGCTTATCATTAGACGCGTCGACGCGTCGTGGCTGATGACTCTAGGTACTGGGATATCCGTACCGCGAGACACCCCCTCGAACGTGGTCACCTCGCTCATAATCTTGTGCCGGAGAAGAACTTACAAAGACACCCGTGGGCGGGGCTCTGGAAATGACGACACTGCCGCCCATTCGGGACCTCCAGGGCCTCTACGACTGGTCTCCATGTGGCGGTGGCTGGGACGTGGTCTAGAATAGGTCGTTTCGTGCTAGGAAACTGAAGACGCGTGAGGCACCACGGTCTAATTGATGTCTCGAAGTGTTTCAGGCCAGCTGCATTATCGGAGCCAGGCACATTGCTCTTTGTTCAGGACCGGAGGGCAGAAGACAGAAGACACCGAGTCGGTCAAAGCGTTTATAGCGAGTGGAACAAGTTGTATGAACACTCCACGTGATATCTAGCCTCACCAATATCAAACGCCAGGCGTTCTGGTAAGTATCGGGAGAACGAACCGCCGTCAGGAAAACCAATAATAAATGCTCCGGTAATGAACCTGCCAGTCACCATCAGGGAAACGCACCCCTCGAAATTACATGGCAGTGTCTGAATGCGACCAGACCGACGATGCTATAGAGGTGGCCAGCGAGTACGTAGCCAAGCACCACTGGGCTGTCGAGCGAGCATGCACATGGTATGGCTGTGGCAACTCACTAGAATTACGAATTTGGATATTTGAAGATTCAGGTAAGGGCCTTTGGGAGCTTTGCCGCTGATGAGCAGCTGGTACTGGCAGCGACTTATCAAACTCCCACAACCGGGCACCGGTGCCGGGATGAAGTGAGGCATGCAAACTCCTTGGAGACATCTTCAGCCAACCCTCTTGAACGACATGATCGCCGCTCTCTACGTGCCCCCTGCCTGCTGTGCGCTCGGCTCATGTGACGGCATCTGGCTCTTCTTGTCAACCTTCTCCTCGCTCTCGGGGTCTTATGTCTTCGGAATGATGTATACCGGCACCAAGACAGCCACACCTCGGCGCGAGCTCGCCGTCAAGTTCCTCCTACGAGACCTGTCTTCCCTGGCCATCCACTACGCTGTCCGCCTGACACCACTCGGCGATTGCTATACTGAAGATCTCGAATTAGGATGCATGTGCAGAATGGGCCACTCCCCTGCACCTTCCGCTTGACCTACGACTTCGACCACAGCGCATGTACACCGAGGGCGAAACGGCCCAGCATCCTGCGTCCTGGTTCTTACGATGATGATGGCAAGCCTGCCAATTCTAGAGACTGGTGAGGCTTGCTAGGCCGGGGGACTGAGTGGGACTGCTCAGGCCTGATCCTCTGCCTAGCGAACTATCAAGATGGGGTACTCCTAATTTGCGCAAGAGAATTAATCCTTGCCTCGCGATCCATGTGATGCGAGCTCGAGGAAGACATCACTAGCCATTGCACATCAAAGCCCGAAAAGCTGCCGACGCGGAGCTGAGCCGGACAACGGGTACCGAGCCGGAGGCGTCGACTGTGCGACAGATGACGGCGGCATGTCGTTATCGAGGCCGCATGATGCAGGTCATGAGGGCCTAGGGGAGCAAACCCGCGAGAGCCGCGATGCCTTGGGGTGGGCAGAGAGGGTGGCATCCGGTTTGATGGGTCGTCGATAGCTCTGTTAGTGCCGTCGTGGGGAGGGTGGGAAGGCGGTGAAGAGGGGGTGGCATCGTGATGGCAGCTGACCCGATTTGCTGAGGGCTAGGTTGGCGGGGAGCAGCTGGAAGGGTTGCGCCTCGCACTGGGAGATTTAGGTGACTAGTCATGACCAGTTCTCGATGCCGTACTGTTCAGTTCGAGTTGCCGGCGATTGTCTCGGGTGCTTCCAGACTGCGAGGTCGTGGTCGTGAGGTTTATGATCAGGCGACTCACGGTTGACGCTCAGGTGTGGCTCAAGGTCCACAGCCACAACAAGCTGTAGTCTATTTCAGGGGCAGTAGGATCTATTCAGGATGTGGAAGGATGGCTCTGACACGGTCGATCCGATGGCGGCCAAGCGCGCGGGAACGGGAGATGGGTTGAAGGGTGCTTGCTTGGCTCTGGGTCCAATAGGTGGCCATCTGGGCTGCCGACTTGGGCCTGGGGGGGGGAGACCTGGGGCCATCGGGGGCCGTTGATCAGCCGCTGAATGGGCCAACGATGGGGAGGCCCATGGGGGGCCAACTACCCAAGGTGCCCCTGGACCGGACCTACCGGGGGCGTGTTTTTGGCGAGGTCAGGGCGGTTTACAGCTCGCACCGCGGCCGAGTGTAGACGCGCGCGCGTTTCAGGGGTCAAGAATGGGCCAACAACGGCCGGTGTACCGATGCCTTGGGCCGGGTGTCCGAATACCTCGGGCGATGCGATGACCTGAGTGGGACGGCCAGGGCGTTCCAGAAGGCCTTTGCAGTTTGACTGACCGCCATGGTCCGGTGGTACCTTGCTTGGCTCGATGGCTGAGCCGACTTGTGAGCAGGTGGCGACCAAGCACAGCAGCTGTAGCGGGGGCCCGGCGGACAGCTGCCCGCAGACGGACGGCGCGATGCCGAACCTCTCCGCTCGGGCTGGTTCTGGCGGCGAGCAGGGCGTGGAGATGGTGATGGACGCATGAATGCACCAATGCAGCCAGAGGTGACGAGGGGCCCTGGGGCCGACGAACGACGCCCCCAAAGGACGAACGAGCCAGAGGGGAACCAAGAAGAAGCAAGACAGAAGTGAGGCGGGCGGCAGCAGCACCTACGATCACCCCTTCCGTGAGTGGGCGCATGATGGGCTGCTGACTCTGATTCGACCTGGCGATGGGGGCTGTTGACGCGACAGACCAACCAGAAGCGCCCTTCTTCTTGATTGGGCGGTGGTTCCCCTGGGATACGCCTGTTACAGGGGTGGGCTTAGTGCCAGACGCGTCCACTCATGTCAAGCTGCCCAAATGCGCAGCGCAGCAGAAACGGCCAGAAAAAGAAGAAGAAAAAAAAAAGAGGAGGAGCGACGGAGCGCAGCAGCTGGAACGGAGCTGGAGCTGGAGCTGGGGTAGCTGCTGCCGGACCTGGACCCAGAGCAGGAGCAGGTGCAAGCAACATTGGGAAAAAAAAAATTATGCCCAACACCTGCGAAGTTTCATCTGATCCTTCTGCACACAAACAAAGCAGCCACCGCCGGGGCGAAGCATCTCGAAAATAGCGACAATCACATCAAGCTGCGACCTTGGATCACCGTCAATACTATCGGCATTGTTCTCGTCAGACGGAAGTCTCGCGACGCTCACCACCGACCCGCCACGGCACTGCGCAACCCCCCCGGCCATCCGACAACCTCTCCGTCTTCATCTCACCTGAAGTGAGGCGCGTGTCTGTTGTGCCGTTTGTCGTGCCCGTCCCTCCCAAGCCCACCCATCCCTGGCTTCAGAGCACGCCAGCCGAACTTCTTTTCTCCTGAAGCGCGAAACGCTCAGATAACCCTCCATTCCAACCCGGGACTCTCCCCCAAAAGGACATCCGACTTGTCAATCTTCAGATCACTACCACACCCCCCCCGTTGATTCTGAGACACGGCGACCCCAACTTACCCTCCCCCCTTTCTTGTTTCCTGGCTTGTCTTGATTCAGACCGGCACCAACACGACACGGAGCGACACGCCTGACCTCGTGTGTGCCCCTCGATCCATCCACCGGTCCGCCCACCTCTTCGAGAGATCAGCTCGGATCAACTACACAGGCACATCGCACTGCTAGCGTTCTGCCCTCACCCCTTGAGCTACTGCCCGTCATCGCGACTCGACTCGACTCGACTCGACCCGGCTCGCTTCGCTTCTGCGCAGTCGCTGGCCCCTCCCCTGAGAGAGAGAGCCCCCCCCCAAAGCCCCTACAAGGCACGCCCCCGTTACCTGGACAGCACATCTCTTCGCATCGCCCACTTTGGCCCCCCTACGCCCGACCATTCAGACGTCACGAGAGCTGCAAATCTGCATCTTTTCTCTCTGCATCTCTCGCCCAGCTTCGCCCCCGTTAAAATACCGCGACCCCCAAAGACCGCCCTGCCAGTCACCTCTCCCCACGCATCTGCCCAACATCAGTGCCCAATCAAATCCCCATAGACGCACGACGCATCATTTCCAGCGTCACTGAACAGCAAACAGCCGCCGTCGCCATGGTGTCCTTCTCCTGCGAGGTATGTCTACTTCTCGTCCTGTCCTGTCCTGCCCTGCCCTTTGGCCCCTCCCTCGCCCCGTGTGTCGGGTCACCCCTTGCCCCCGTCCTCATGCCTCCCGCCCGTCCCCCGCGAAAGCTGGAATCTTCTTAATTTCCCACCCCGTCGACACCTGACATCACACGCTCGCGCCGCTCCCTCCTAGACTCTCAAACATACCACCACCCTACACCCTCCACCCCTGCTCTTACACCATACCCATCCCATACCCGTCCCATACCAGTCCAAACCGAACCTTGACGGCCGGACCCCCTACCTGGCCTACCCCTCGAGACCCTTCTGCTTTCTCCTGGCCGTGGCCGTGCCCGTGTCCGTCTGCATCTGGACGACTGATATCCTCTTCCCTCCTCCCATCCCTCCCCGTCATCCCTCTCTCAACCCACAGACCTTTACCCCTCCACGCATACAACAAAACCAATCGACGTCCTCGCCGTCCATTACCAGCATCTCATCTGACCACTCTTCTCTCACCTACAGGGTTGTGGTGATGTCTTGACCAAGAAGAAGCTCGACCCCCACAGAAACCGCTGCCGAGGAGCCACCTTCACCTGCATTGACTGCATGGTCTACTTTCCCGGTCTCGAATATCGTGCCCATACCGTACGTACAACCTCCGCCACCGGCACGACGTGACGGCTGGCCCTCGCTCGCGGCCGCATCGCATGCTGACACGCGCCCAGAGCTGTATGACAGAGGAGCAAAAGTATCAGGGAGCCCTTTACAAGCCCAAGAAGGCCAAGCACAACAACAACCAGAACAACCAGAACAGCCAACAGCCCGCCATGTCGCAACAACCTTACGTCGAAGACGTGCCCGAGTTCGCCGGCTACGAATACGACGGTCACAGTGACGACGCCAAAACGCCAGTGGATCTCCCCGAGGCGCCCACCCCGCCACCGGCCGACGAAGGTCCGGTCAACGTCTTTGATTTCCTTGACCCCTCCGCCACCCCGAACGCGTCCACGCTTCAGCTGGGTCCCCTCGGCGAGAGACACATCAACGAGGAGACGCAGCTGGTCCGTTTCGAGGCGGAGCCCCACGCCTACCTCGACTCCACCGGCCTCGCCGTCGACGAAGATCCCGAGGCCCCTTATCAGTACGGCACCGGCCCCATCCCCGGCGCCTTCGAGACGCCTGCCCCGCGCGGCGAGCGCAAGAAGAAGGACGGCTCCGAGACGAAGAAGGACAAGAAGCGCAAGCGCCTCCACCTCGACACGGATCAGATCATGGCCGACGCCCCGCCTGTCCTGCACTCGGGTCTCACCGGTGGCCTCAACCGCATGATGCGCCCCGTCTTCCCGCCCTCGCCCGACTACTCAGGTGGTGACGTCGCCGAGGCCCCGGTCAGCCCCCTCAAGAAGAAGAAGCACTCCAAGCACTCGAAGCACGGCAAGCGCTCCGAGGGCAGCATTGGCAGCAACCTGATGGGTCTCCTGTCCTCTTCCAAGACCAAGACCAAGAAGCGCAAGGTCTCTTCCTCGTCCGCGCGGAAGTCCTCCCGTCGCACCGAGTCCGACAAGGCCCCCAAGCTGATCGAGTACCGCCCCCGCTCGTCGGGTGACGACAAGGAAGCTCCTGATGGCGAGGGCCAGATGGTCGTGTTCCGGCCGAGGGGTGACCTCCTCCTGTCGTACGTCGACAAGGGCCCCGACAGCGAGCGCGGCTACAGCATGAAGAAGGCGCTGCGCCACTTCCACCGCGAGCGCGACCACAGCGCCGACACGCTCGGCAAGTCCATCGAAGAGAAGGAGCTGTGGCGGTCGCTGCGGATGCGCAAGAACGAGCGCGGCGAGATTGTGCTCTTCGGGCTGTGAGGGTAGTCTGGTCTGGTAAGGGGGGAGTTCAGGAGCGATTTGATTTGATCTTTGTCTGCTGGTCCGATCTTGAGTAATTTTGCACCTGGATCCAGAGGCTGTTTCATGATACCTGGTGGACATGGAGACGGGCGCAGTTTCTGCATGGGAAGTTGTTCCCGCATGGGGAAGTGGAGGCTCTACCGCTGCTCAAAGTTTTTCTACTCGATCACTTTTACCTTACTCTGTCTGCTGTTCGGAGTCCCGAGGACGCATGCTCCTGGCTGGTCTTTGAGCTTATAGAGTAATGGCACGTGCGCTCATGGTGTTCTCTCTCTCTCTTATCTCTCTCCTCTCTTTGGCTGTGCGTTTTGGAGGGTTCCTTCCGTGTACGATGAGAGCTCAATGGGCATCAGTTATTGATAGAGGTGGCCCGAAAGGGGAAACCGAAAGGGGGAACATTTTAAGTGGCACATGTAGAGGTACAGAATCGCACGCTTCATTCTCCATGCCGTGTCAGTTAAACAAGTTTGATAATGAATTGATCGCTCCAAACGCCGCACCCATGTTCCATGCCATGACATGCCATAAATTCCAAAACAGGCCCCCGAGTCCTTCCCCCCAGACAGCGGCCCCCTTTTCCCCCGCAATTTGAACAGGCAGCTGGCCGAGGTCACGCCACACGCAGCGGCAGAATGTGCTGCACCATGGCCTCGCGGCGGCAGAGCGGGCACTCGGGCTTCTCGCGGACCCAGTCGCCGATGCAGGCCCAGCAGAAGACGTGGCCGCAGCCGGTGGCGGCGGGGTCGCGCATGGGCTCGAGGCAGAGGGTACACTTTCGCTGCTGGGCGCCGGCGACGAAGGCCATGACGGAGGCGTCGTCGAGGTCGTAGCGGGGGCCCGCGGCGGCGGCGGGCACGGGGGTGTGGGTGAGGGCGGCGATGTCGACGCGGGCGGCGCGGGGGCCGGCGTCGGCGGCGTCGGGCAGGAGGACCGACATGTTGGGGGAGTAGGCGTTGTCGCTCATGGAGACGTCGGCGGGCGAGGGCAGCGGGGCGTCGCGCCGGGCCGAGGTGTCGGCGTCGACGGCCGAGGACAGGGTCTGGCGGATGTGCAGGTAGGACTGGACGGCGAGCTGGACGGCGAGGAGAAGGCCGAGGAGCTCGTAGCCGGCGCGGTCGGGCGTGGAGGGCACGGTGCGGGTGAAGACGTAGCGCAGGCCGAGGAGGCGCTTGGCGAGCTCGTAGTAGGTGCCGGAGAAGTAAAAGGTGGCGAGGGTGAGGGCGTGGAGGGGCGCGGCCGAGGTGTAGGTCTGGAGGTGGGTGAGGAGGTAGCGGCAGAGGGCGGCCTCGCGGGGACGGCGCTTCGCGTCGGCGGCCTGGAGGCGGGCTTCGAGGTACTGGCGGAGGCGGCCGCGCACGGAGGGGAGGGCGCGGGCGCCGAGGTGGGGGAGGAGGACGCTGGCGAGGATGTAGGCGGCGCGGCGGGAGATGGCGGGGAGCCGTGCGGCGCCGTGGCGTGAGGCGTCAATCTGGATGACGTCGCAGTATTCTTCGCCGAGGGTGCGGTTGCCGACGAGGGTCGTGAGGGAGAGGTAGAGGGTCTCGGCGAGGGCGCGGGTCGTGGGGAGGTGGGCGTGGGCGGAGCGGGCGCCGAGCAGGCGGCGGTGGATGTCGGAGAGGGTGTTGGAGAGGGTGCCCTTGAAGTAGGCGTCCTTCTGGTGGGCGCGGATTATGTCGGGGGCGGCGGCGTAGGGGTAGGGAAATGTGGTTGAGGTGGTGGTCATGATGGAGGTGAAGGGCGCGGCATGGGATGCCGAGGGTCTGGGAGGAGTCGTGCAAAGAGTCGTCTGGGAGCTGGATGCGTGGTGCAGTGACTGCCTGGTGTGTTCGTGAGTCGGGATGACAAGAGTGGCCCGGTGTCTTGTCGAGGACCGTCGCCGTTGGATGGTGTCGTCAATGGCGGATGTAGCGAGTCGATGGTGTTGAACCTCGGTGGTTTAGCTCTAGCATCGTCCTTGCCCCGGCACTCGGCTCACATGCTTCAGGGAGCTGTGGCCAATCAGCGGGGTTGCGCATTCTGAAGTGCCGACGATTTCCCTCCAGCTGGCAGCAGCTGTGTGTTGCCCGGCTGACGTACGTGGACGGATCCGATTAGCAGAACAGTACGTATCGCTTTCTGTAGGTGCAGGCAGGCATCCTCAACCTCCAGAGCCCTTGTCCCCTGAATTTGTTCCCCTTCGGATTGACCACGCGACCTCGACTCCGACATCGTCTACCGTTCCTTACCACCCGGCGCTGCGCCCACCTTTTCTCTTTCTCTCGATGATTGACCAACCTACGACCAGCCATGGACGGTGACCCCAAGGTCGAGTCGGGGCTTGACTCCTTCAGCCTAACCTTCCCCCTGCCGTATCGCGTAGGCTTCATCATCATCCTGGGTATGTCGAGCGCCCCTATCCTCTGTGCACCGCCCAGCTAACAAACCCCCTCAGCTGTTTGGGGCTGGGGCATCAACCTCCAGTATCTCACCCAAGCCAAGATCGACGTTCCCTCTCTGATCAAATACCCCGCGCGAACCTCCCCGACCCAGCCGGCGCACCACCTCTCGACCTACCGCCTGGCCACCGTCCTTTCCGTCCTCTTCTCCGCCTCCATCACCATCTTCTGGCTGTTCACCCGCCGCAACCCCGAGCTCGTCATCCAGTATGACTGGATGCCCATGACCTTCCTCGTCGCCACCGTCGGCGTCTTCTTCTTTCCCCTGCGGACCTTCACCCACCACGGCCGCACCCGCTTCCTCCAGACCCTCCGCCGCGTCAGCATCGGCGGCATCGCCCAGGCCCAGGACGGCAAGTTCGGCGACATCCTCCTCGCCGATGCCCTGACCAGCTACGCCAAGGTCCTCGCCGACCTCTACGTCACCGTCTGCATGTTCTTCACCGCCAACGGCGCCTCCACCGCCCGACCCGACCGCGGCTGCGGCGGCGCCGTCATGGTGCCCCTGATCATGGCCATCCCCAGCGCCATCCGTCTGCGCCAGTGCCTGATCGAGTACTTCCGCGTCCGCCGCGCCCCCTACAAGGAGTCCACCGGCTGGGGCGGCCAGCACCTCGCCAACGCCGCCAAGTACTCGACCGCCTTCCCCGTCATCATCCTGAGCGCCCTGCAGCGCGGCCTGCCCGCCGACCAGCCCAAGCCGGGGCTCAACCGCGCCTGGCTCGCCGCCGTGCTGCTCAACTCGCTGTACTCGTTCTACTGGGACGTCGCCAAGGATTGGGACCTCACCCTCTTCTCGTCCGCCCGGGAGCGCAACGCGCACGACCACCCGTTCGGCCTGCGCCGCCGCCTCCTCTTCTACCCGCCCCTGGTCTACTACGTCGTCATGGGGATGGATCTGATGCTGCGGTGCACGTGGGCGCTGAAGCTGAGCCCGCGCCTCGATCGGCTGACCGACTTTGAGAGCTCCATCTTCCTGATCCAGTTCCTCGAGGTGTTCCGCCGCTGGGTGTGGATCTTCTTCCGCGTCGAGACCGAGTCCATCAGGAACACGCCGACCGGCCTGGGGGTGGACGACATCCTGCTGGGGGACTACCAGGGTAAGTACGACTCGGAAGACGACGACGAGGGTTTTACGAATTAGAGTGTGCCCGATGAGGCACGTAATGACCATGTATCAACAGATCGGAGTTTGGATAGACGGCGGTGACGGCTGCATGGGGTCCCAGGGGTGATCTACTACTTTGTAAATATCCAACATGTCAACGGCCGTGCAATTTTCGACAGAGGCAGTACGTTCATGTTCATCATTTCCGGCCCAAAGGGAGGGAGGGGTATCACAAACCGCTATGTACAAAATCTTGAATATCCACATCAACCAGCGCTCGGCTTCTTCACTTGCTACTGCTCCAGGGCAGCCAGGGCGAGTGCCCTGGCGTCGTCCCGGCCTTCAATCGATCCATGCACACGGATGGAAAGTTGCGCACCTCCCTGTCGCCACAGTCGCACCGACATCCAATGCCGCCCTCCTTCTCGGGACTCCCCTTCATGCCCTCCAGCGTCTTCGACATGAGAAGCTGCCCCCCCGGCGCGTTGTTCGGGCACTGGTGGAGCGTCCCGTGCCGGTATCCAATGTCGTCGAAGTGGTGCACCTGGGAGGGGTCGAGGAGCATCGCCACGCCGAGCGAGTGAATAGGGGCGTCCCCCCACTGCACAGACTTGTCAGCCACACACGCTCCTGTTTCTGCCCCCCATTCAGGGGTTCAGGGGCACCACAACCAACATACCCTCTCGAAGAAGAACCCGCCCGCGGCGTCCATGGCCTCGAAGTAGTCCTGGTACTCCCTGCCGCGGAAGAACTCCATGTCCCCAATCTCAAAGTTGCTCCAGTAGTGGCACCCGCTCCACGAGTCGCCGTGCCGGTCGCGGTTCTCCATGAGGCTCATGAGCTTGCGCAGCGGGTACGGCAGCGCCGCGGCGTCGACCATGGCCTTCCAGAGGCCGAGCGACGGCAGCCGCGCGGCCTCCTTGTAGGCGCTGGTGCGCGCGAAGAGCGACGGCACCGTGTTGAGGAGCTCCCACAGCGCGATCGTGAACCCGTACACCTTGCCGTGGCGCGCCATCTCGACGAACGGGTCGTACGTGATGGCGCAGTAGAAGTCCGTGTCCGGGTCGAGCCGCCAGTACCAGCGGTACTGCCGCATGACGTCGAGGTTGTAGATCTGTCTGCTGGGGCGTCAGCGTGCTTCACCTGACACGGCGGCCGGTTACCCTGTGGCAGAACGGCGGAGAATAGGGGGGAGGGGGGAAAGGGGCGACGCACCCCGAGTAGAAGCGGCACATGTGGTGATACCCCTCCAGGCCGCCGTGGAAGATCTTGCGCGCCTTCTGGTCCCGCATGGCGGCGCGCGCGGCGTCGACGTCCATGCCCTCGGGAAAGGCCCACAGCTCGGGCACGATGACCTCGAAGCGGACCTCGGCGGCCGTGGCGTTGCGGATGGCCTCCTCGAACTCGATCTCCCAGGGCTTGTCGTTGAAGAAGATGATGGGGTACTTGTACCACCGGTTGAAGTGCCGCTCGAGCGAGGCGATCGTGTGCCGGGCCTTCTCGCGCTCCGAGTTGCGCGCCATCATGACGAAGACGGCGTTCTCGCGCGGGGCGCTGACATCGGGCTCGCGGCATGATGTTGCGAAGGGGGGATCGAGGGCGACGGGCGGCCTGGAGACGAGGAGGGAGCGCCAGTGGAGGTAGGACTCGAGGAGGGCGAGGAAGAGGATCGGGAGGAGGTATCGGAGGGGGAGATGGCGGAGGAGGCGGCGGGCACGCGGGCTGTGTGTGTCGAGGAAGCCCATGATGGGCGATTCGTGGTACGAGGAGGTTATGGCCGGATGGATGATAGTCTTCGTCGGGGACTACAGACACTATCCAGAACTCGAGAGTCGAGAACCCGTCTACCCGGGAAGAAGTGACGAGGTTTAGTGACTGCGAGGGGGTAGAGATTCGGTCGAAGGCGTCTGAAAGAATACAAATAGGGATGAAGGAAAGTTCAAGATGCTATCCAATCCAGATGACAACAGGACTTTGAGTGCGGTGGCATGGAGAAGTGAGCCGAGACAGGTCTAAACCGATAGATGGCCTTCAGGGGGTCGCAAGAACACAGCACAACGCAGGATCGGCGGTCGAGGCGAGAGGGGGTTCACCGGGGTTTGGCATCACACAACTACACGACCAGGGATGAACAACAAGCCCTTCCCTCACTGACCATGCATCTAGATCCGATCCGAGGGGGCATCTAGTCGGTCAGAAAGAACGTGGACCATGCAGGACCAGGCGCAGCGGAGATGAGCCGTTGGGATCGAGCCCGAGCCGGCGCCTCTGCGTCTTCCAAGCCGGGCTATGAACTCCGTCACTCCATAGCCTAACACTGCAGCCCAGACAAAAGGTCCAATAAATCTAGCCTGCTACAAAATGCATTGTCAAGGGAAGGGTGTTTTGGTTCCGTGGGGAAATCGGCTGGCACGGCGATCCAAGACCACTTTGGATGTCTAATTCAAGGTAGGAGACCCTAGCTCTTAAGCTGCCCATGGCGTTTAACAGATGGCTTCGAGGCGATCAAAAGTCGATGGAAGATAGTCATCCCCTGAGCAGTCTTTCCGCCCGCCGCAGACCGACCAATCGTCAACTTGGGGATCGAAGCGACCATCGCGTCGGAAGTTTTCGCACAACATGCGAATTTAATTACGATTTTCAGACGCCTTAATCTCGAATTTCACAGCAAGGTGAGTGGTGACGGCTCGCCAAGTGTGTTATCTGGTTGCCTGGCTGGTTTAGCTCGATTTTGCCCCTAAACTGCTGCCTGGGAGGGTTGAGAGCCAGCGTCTCCATGCGTCTGGCGAACCCAACTTTGAGAGCTAGGTGCAGGCCCGATCGCTCCCGTGCTTTGACCGATGGAGTTTGAATGAAATGGCAGCCTGAATCAATGACGACGCTGTGTTTCAACGTTGCCATTCGACCTGGGATGCAAGTCCTGTCTGGAGGCAGTGGGAGACCTGAACCGCAAGACTGACTCTCGGCGTTGCACGAGAGTGACCGTGGAGCGGAGCTTTGCCTGGAGCAATAATTCATCGGCGAAAGACACTGAGTCGGGGCACAAATTGCTGTGAAGATAAGGCCCGAGATGAAGATTATACATGTTAAACCTGGACTGTCTACTAGCCTGAGTGGTCGTAGCAGCTCAACCGTCACAGGGTCTGTGATAGATGGAGGCTCCGAGTATATGTAGAAAGGCACCCAACGAGCACGATTACCGGAGCCAATGGCCTGACGACCGGAGATCAAGCTATCTCTGCATCGGGTCTGGAGATTTTTATACCATGATAGGACGCACGATGGGGTTGATGCGGACGCGATCAGTCGGATTGACGTTTTCGGTGAACTCGGTCAGTCGCCGGAAGAGGCCGTGCTCGAGCTCGTTGTTACATAAGCCAAACGGTCATCACGTGCCGTGGCTGGTGTCACCCAGTTGCCTGGTGCAGCCAATGAGCAGATGGCCCTGGCGTTCCCCAGCCCCCGTCATTTTTGGGCACGTCCTCCGGGATGGCTCGTCGATGGAGCGAAGACCACTCACTCTCTCGCTCCCCCCCCAACCAACCGCCCCTCCCCTCCTGCTCATTCTTTCCTTGATCCCTTCAACACCCTAGCATCGCGCGACTGCTGACTGCTTGCCATATCGCCATCGTCCTCGTCGCATCATCACCACGCGCCTCTGTCGACTGTTGTTGGCTGCTTCAAGTCCATGCGCGACCATTGTTACGCGCCGTAAACTCCACCGTCTTCGATTGACCGATCCGACACGACGCGCGCGCCATCCTTCTCCAAACCTCCACAACAACGCGCTTCGACTGTTTACTCCCTCAGCCCACCCACCACCCCCGGCTCGCCACACCTCGACCGACTCATCCCGACTCGATTTCACTCCACCTCCATCATCGTCCACCAACGTCGCGTCTTCTTTGGCTTGGTCCACGCACACGCACACCTAGCTGCATCGCCTGCTTTGCATCGGGCCTGCGTCACTCCGACTAGCTTCAGCCTCGCCGTCCAAGGCCCCCCCATCGCACGCTCGCTGCCGCCATGTTTTACTCGGAAACCTTGCTGCAGAAGAGCGGCCCGCTCGCTCGGGTATGGCTGTCGGCCAACCTCGAGAAGCGTCTCTCCAAGACGCACATCCTCCAGTCCAACCTGCAGGACAGTGTTGAGGCCATCATCATGCCGTCGCAGGCACCCATGGCCCTCCGCCTCAGTGGCCAGCTCTTGCTCGGTGTCGTCAGGATATACAGCCGGAAGGCCCGGTACCTGCTCGACGACTGCAACGAAGCTTCCATGAAGATCAAGATGGTGCGTGGTTTCCGTCGCGTCGTATCACACGCGTCTCTCTTGCTAACGCGCGCAGGCATTCCGATCAAGTGACAACCACGACATTCCAGAGGGCACCCTGCACATCAGCAACCGCGAAGCCCTGATGCTTCCCGACAAGATCACGCCGCACGACAACCTCGACCTCCCGCCCGCGCCCGACGCGACCTGGCTGCTCTCGCAGCTCGGTGACGATGTCGTCGCCCACCCCATGGGCCGCAAGGGCCGCGCCAACAACCGCGATATTAACCTGCAAGAAGACTTTAACAACAGCCAGTTTCTCCAAGACTCAACGCCCATGGACATTGACCTCGTCATGGGCGACGGCGACATGATCGAGCTGGACCTTGACTTTGGTGACGGCGACGACGATCTCACCAGGATAGAGAACACCATTGAAATGGGTCGTGACGCGCCGGATGCACGACCAGCGGAGGACGATGTTTTCAGCGAGCTCGACGTCACGGCCCGCCAGAAGGATCTGCCCGGCCGCGAGGAGTCCCTGGCCCTCGACTTCGGTGACGGTGAGCCTCGCATCGCCGACAACGACGGCGACATTGCCATGGGCATCGAGGATGCCGACTTCCAGTTCAACGACGTCGATCACTCCGAGCTTCCCGCGCCCTTCGCCCAGCCTGACATCAACCGCGCCCGGATTTCCGAGTCTCCCCTCTCCGACATTGACGAGGACATCACCGCGCGACTTGACGAGGAGGTCTCCCGGTGGCAGAACGCCGACCTGTACGAGCCCACCGAGGAGCAGGAGCAGTCCATGGTGCGCCACCCGCAAAGGGCGAGGAAGAGGAAGGTCCTCGTTCCCGACGACCAGACGATGCTGTCGAGCAACGCCATCAAGGAACAGCAGGCGAACCGCGACCCCATCCTGAAGGCCCAGTCCTTCCTGCCCAGGGACCCCTTCGTCCTGGCCCTGGTCGACATGCAGAAGAGCGGTGGCTTCGTATCCAGCGTCTTGCTGGATGGCCGCAGCGCGGCCTGGGCTCCCGAGCTCCGAGGCCTGCTCTCGTTCGGGCCGCGCGCACCAGAGCTCAAGAGGAAGCGCGACAGCGGGATCGCGGACATGGAGAGCGACAACGACAACGCCGCGTCCAAGTCTCCGCGCCTGGAGATCGGCGACGATGACGACTTCGCCGTGGGCGACGCCGGCCTCAACCGGTCCAGCATCATCGGCGACGACGGCACGGTCCTCGAGATCCCTGCGGCCGACGACGACATGGGCTTCCAGATGGGTGACGATGACGGCCAGGCAGGCGAGATGGAGGGCAACACGATCCCCGCCTTTGACGACACGGTGGCGCCCATCGTGCACCCGGAGGACAGCGGGCCCGTGTCGCTGGGCACCAAGCACGCCGTTCACATCCTGCGCGACCTCTTCGGCGCGGACGCCGAGAACGACGACGAGAAGCGCAGCAAGACGTCGGTCGTCTTCCAGGATCTCCTGCCGGAGAAGCGCACGACCAAGGCGGACGCGACCAAGATGTTCTTCGAGTGCCTCGTGCTCGCGACCAAGGACGCCATCAAGGTCGAGCAGGGCGACGCGCTCGGCGCGCCGATCCGGGTGCGCGGCAAGCGCGGCCTCTGGGGCGCGTGGGCGGAGCGCGAGGCCGGCGGCGAGATCGCCGAGGAGGAGGAGGAGGCGGACGAGGCAGAGCAGGAGCAGCAGCACGAGCCGTCGCCGGCGGCCGTCAGCGCGCAGGCCGTGGCGGTCGGGGCGTAGGCGGGCAGGGCGAGCGAGGCCTGGTAATGTGCATCATGACGAACGCGCGAAATGACGACGACACGGCGCGCGGTCTCGTGTGCCTGGAACCGCGGGATGTATTACTACTGCTTGACCCTTTTTCTGGCTCTAGCCTGGATGAGCGGCGTTGGGGGCGTTTTTGTCGAGAGGAACTTCGATACCACAGCACGGGACGACTGACTGACTGATTGCAAGGGGGGGGACGAGGGACGGGGTCGCGGTAGAAGGGATGAAAAGCATGGCCTGCGGGAGCGGAACACTGTTCGAGCGGCATGACAACTGTTGCATTTGTGTTTCTCCGAGACTGTCTGTGTAGCCTGGTTGGATTGGGAGGTGAGGGCTGGACGCCAGGATACCTATTTTAGCCGTGTGGTTAATACAGGACGTTAGATTAACAAGATGGCTGATTGAGGCTGTCGTGAGCTGTGACCTGGTCGTGAACAGCCTCGAGAGGGGAGAGACCTCGGGTCATCGAGGGAGCAGTTTCCAGGCTGGTCAACATATGGAGCTGCTGGGTGATATGGTATGACGGTGGACTTGTTTTACGTTTATTGCGAACTCTCGCCGTTGTATATTGGTTGCGACGTCGATGATGAGGGTGGGGTTGGAGAGAGCCATGATGTGATCATCACGATCGTCACTCGTGGGCCTCCTCACGGGATTTGGCACCAAGTGTAGCACGATAACCCTCGAACATCCAGGCCGAGCTCAATCAAATGCGAGGACGAGTGTCTTCCTTCAAGCCGAGCAACCGGCAAACACGGCCCTCTATCGACCAGGCAGCGGTAGCCGCGACCAGGCGGCAGCCAAGCTGGACCCCTGGGAAACCTGACATCATCCGCCGCACGTCAAGCAATCTGCCCCCCTCAGCAGCTGGAGCCTCACCTCGCATCAACCGGTTTCCGCGGCCCTCGTCATCCTCTTGCTTCGTCTCTGGCATCCCGGCTCCTCCCCTTGGTGACATTTCTCGAGCACAAAAGGCCGTCTCTTCCCGCGCCGAACAAACCTGCGCCGCCGCTCTCTCGCCAAACTCCACCTTTGTTCCTGCATTAGACCCAAACGCCGTTTTCCCGCCCGCACCGCACCGCAACCGCTGATCAGCAAACCTTCCGGCCCCGCGACGAAACCCCGCAGCAGCCACCGTCAACATCACCTCAACCTCTTTCTGCATCCCACCCTCCCAAACCCAGACACGACATCCGCCCAACATGCCCGCCCCGTCGCAGCTCGCCATCGCCACGCAGGCCGTCACGCGGCTGCTGCGCGAGGAGATCTCCTACGAGCAGGAGCTCATCCAGCAGCAGGGCAAGGTCACCACCCTCGAGGCCGAGGTGCAGTCCGGCCTGCCGGACGAGGACGGCAACCGCGCGCACATGCTCAAGCAGCTGGTACGTTTCTGCCTTTCGTCCCCTGCCCTTGCCTTTTCCTTTTCGGCGTCTGCGGCTTGAACACGGCTGACATGCCCCGCAGAAGCAGGCCGTCGTCGAGACGGAGAACGTCTTCCCCCGCGTCAAGGAGCGCATCAACGACGCGACGGCCAAGCTGGAGGAGCAGATCGCGCTGGCCGAGAGCAACGGCACGCCCGCCGAGGAGCTGGAGCTCGCGCGCGTGGCGCTGAAGAAGGGCCAGGAGGCGCAGAACACGGTGAGGAACGGGCTCGCTTAGGCACCTGGGACTGGACACACCTGGGACTGGACACACCTGGGACTGGACACACCTGGGACATGAACACACCTGGGATATGGACACATCTTGGCCGAGGGGGAGAAAATAGAGGGAGCGAAACAGCGGCGGCATGATACCTAGATTACGAAAGCAGAGACGAACGCACGAGACGAAAACACGAAATCAAAGCAAGACGGTTTCTTTTTCCTAACGATTTTGCGTGTGGGTATCTGTGACATGGGACGTTGACAGGGACGTCGAACACTCAACGATCCGATCGGGCGGCCTGCCGTTAGTTGTCGACTTCCATACTGTCGCCGCCCGCCGGCCCGTCCACCGTAATCTGGGGCGTGTCGGCGCCCGAGCCGCGCGCGTTCGCCGGCCGCGCCGCGGCGTCGTCCATCTCGACGTCCTCGCCCTCCTCGATCTCGTCCTCGTCATCCTCCTCCTCGTCCGCCTGCGGGCGCGGCGTGCCGCCCTGGCTCGGCGCCGCGCTGCCGCCCCGCGACAGGGCGCCCAGCCCGTCGGGCCGCGGCTTGAGCCCGTGTGCGCCCCCGTCCTCGGCCTGACCGTCCGGCGCCGGCGTCCTCCCGCCGCTGGTGCCGCCGGGCCGCGGGGTGCCGGCGTCGCCGTCGGGCCGCGGGGTGGTGCCGCGGCTGCCGCCGGCGCGGGAGATCTCGCCGTCCTCCTCGCCGTCCTCGTTCATGCCCTCGCGGCGCTCGACCTCCTCCTTCTCGTCGCGGATCTGGCGGCGCAGGCGCATGGCCTCGTCCATGATGCGGGCGAACTGCTCCTTGCGCTCGCCCCACACGTCGCTGTAGGTGCCGCTCTCGCGCTCGAGCTCGGCGCACTCGTCCTCGAGCTTGCGCAGGGCGACGCGCTGGTCGTCGCGCGGGCGCAGCATGCTGCGGTTGGTGATGTCGTCGGCGAGCCGGTCGAAGGCCTTGCGCTGGCGCAGGGTGCCGCGGGCGGCCTCGAGGCGCTCGCGCAGCGCGGCGTTGCCGTCGCGCACGGCCTGGCACTCGTCGAGGATGCGCTGCTGGTCGGCGGCGTAGCGCCGCCGCTCGCGCTCGTTGGCGTCCAGGAGGAACTGCAGCCGCGCGATGCTGCTGTCGAAGGCGGCGAAGTCGAGCGCGAGGTCCTCCTGCAGGAGGGCGCGCTCGCGGCGGAGGGCGGCCGGGTCGGCGGCGGAGGCGTCTGCGCCGTTGGGGGCCGCGTCGGGGGGCGGGGTGGGCTGCTGGGCGGCCTTTTCGGAGATGATGCTCGAGATGGCGGCGAGACGCTTGGTGATGCGCTTGAAGGGCTTTTCCTCAATGTTGACGAGGCGGGCTTTGTGGAGCTCGTTCTCCTCCGCGTCGTCGAGGAGGCCCCATGACGACATGATGGCGGACGCAAGGGCTGAGACACAGGACGCGTGTGGTGGTAGCTGGTCGGGAGGGATTGCCTCTGTTGAGGAGAGGTGCTTTCGATGAGGTTGTCGATGAAAGGTCGTTGGAGGGTGGAGTTTGGCAGCGTGATATCGGGAGGTGATGAAATCTGTGGTGTCGGGAAATGATCGAGATGTCGGTATCTCTGCGGGAGGCCAACGGTGTGTTCGTTGCGAGGGGACAAGGCTGGGTGAGGGCTGTTGGGCGAGGCAAGGTCTTGGTGGTGAGGTTGCGTACTGTAAACGAAAAAGGCAGGCAGGTGAAGCCTTCTGGCAGCTGCCGTTCTGGTGTTCGTTGTCTGTTAGCCTTGCAGGCAGGTGTAGCGGCTGTGGCTCGCTGATTGGACAGAGGCATGGACCAGGCTTCAGCCGACTTCCGGCGGCCGCATCCACTGGACATGGCCAGCGCCAGTGCCAGCCCCAGCCCCAGCAGCGTCGGCCCCAGCCCCAGCAGCGTCGGCTCCAGCCCCAGCGCAAGCCCCAGCGCCTGCACCTGCAAAACGCGCGCGCGCCAAGTACGTCAACTCGGAAGCCAAAGTCGCCTCCGTCACACTGCAATTGACTTGACTTTCTCTTTCTCTCCCTCACCTTCGCCATATCACCTCGCGTCTTTCCCTTGATGACAAACAACCAAACGCCCACCTCTATACCATTCCTTTCCATTCGCGTTCCATCGTACAGCAGCACCTGAGACCTTAACGCGCATCCCGATTCACCACTCCGTCATCACAGTCAAACAAAAGACTCGCGAGACAGCGGTCGGCTCAACATGTCGTCAGAAGAACAGGAGCTGCTCGCCAAAATCAGCAGGCTGGCCGGTCAGTCGCGCGCAACACCGTCCTACTGTTGTCAGCTCATCTCACAATCATCCACAGGCAAAATCAACCGCCACAAGAGCCAGCAAACCGGCCCGCAGTCCTCGGCCAGCCATCCGCCACCCCATCACCGAGGTTTGCCATCCCACGACTTCCCCTCTTCGCCCCCCCCGCGCTCACAGCTCGCCAGACAACACCCACCGGTCCCACGCCCACCACTACCACCCCTATCGCGGCAGCAGTCGGCACCCGGCCGCCTACCGAAACCGAACCTTCCACGGCGGCCCCCGCGCGCCCACGACGAGCGCCGAGTCGCCCTCGGCGAGCAGCGAGGTCATCTCCAACGCGTCCGGCTCCTGGGTCGCCACGACGTCGCGCCACAACATGCAGCTGATCAACTCGAACGTCTACGAGGAGAAGAACCAGAAGCGCACCGAGGCCATCGAGGCCACCCGGAAGCAGCAGCTGGCCGCCCAGAACGCGCGCGAGACCGACCGCCTCACCTCTCACCTCCAGCAGCGCCAGGGACACCGCGCCGCCGCCCCGTCTGTTGCTCATGCTAACCACCAGCTCAACCCGACGCCCGCCGCCGTCCAGGGCCACGTCGTCGACATTCAGGGCATCTCCTTCCGCGTCGCCCGCAACGGCAGCAAGCTCGTCAAAGTGGCCGGCACGTCGCACGTCTCCCACCCCGCCGGACCAGCCTGCTCACAGTTACCAGGCGACCTCCACTCCGCCAGCGCCACCCCCAAGGTGGCCACCGTCGGCGGCGTCCAGTTCCGCCGGAGCAAGAACGGGAACCTGTATCGCCAGGGCGTGGTCAAGCTCCATCCGTATGTGGCCCCACCGTCCCGCGCACACGTGCTGACACCATACAGACATGCTGGCGTGAAGAAGGTCAACGTGCCTTGCCGCATGTTTTCATCGACCGGTATTTTCACTTCTCCCGGGCGCCCGCGCGGCATCAGGCTCGCCCGCGCCCCTCTCTCCCCCTCCCCCCCCCCCGGAAACATATATCAATATATGCCCCTGCTCTAGCGGCACAGCACGCGAAGAAGGGAACCCCCCCACTAACCAAGCGACGGCAGGTACATGCCCCAAGGGCCCGACGTGTCGGTACATCCACGACGCGGCCAAGGTGGCCGTGTGCCGGGACTTTCTGCAGAAGGGAAAGTGCGCCAGCGGCGAGGACTGCGACCTGTCCCATGATCTGTGCCCGCAGCGCACGCCGACGTGCCTGCACTTCATCAAGGGCCACTGTGCCAACCGCGAGTGTCCGTATGCTCACAATAACGTGTCTCCAGGTGCGCTCGTCTGCCGGCCGTTCGGGCTGTACGGGTTCTGCGAGGCGGGCCAGGCGTGCACGGAGCGGCACGCGTCCGAGTGCCCGGACTTTAGCAACACGGGCGTGTGCAAGACCAAGGGCTGCAAGCTGCTGCACCGCGAGAGGGCAAGCGTCCTGCGGAAGGCGGGCGAGGAGGGCCACGGGGATGGGCACGGGCACGGGGACGGGCACGAGGACGACGCCGACATGTCGAGCGACGACGACGTGGCGGACAGCGACGACGTCGACTCGGACGAGGTGGACGAGTTCCTGGGGGGCGAGGGCGAGGCCGACGACGCGGAGGTGAAGGCGCAGCGCGACTTTATCGCCTTCTGATCGTGGCTCCCTCTCTCTCCCTCTCCCTCTCTGTCTCTCCTTCTCGTTCCGTCTCGTTCCGGCCTCTGACGATGTTTTGATACCCCGGCGCGGCACAGCATTGGTTAGGTCATAGGGTGGATAGGATAGCCTAGGATAGGACGACGACGGTGAAGTGCTGGTGACGACGTGTCGATGCGAAGATACCCCTGCAGATGCGATGACGATGAAGAAGAAGGCGAAAAAATGAAGAAGAAAAAAAAAAAAAGTAGCTTGTAGAAAGAATATTGTATTGCTGGAAATGAGGCTCTGCTGGTGATGACGGCAACGGTGATGATGGTGATGATGGTGATGATGATGATGCTGTGCTCCAGCGCAGAGTGCCCCTGGATTAGATAACAGGGACTGCCCCTCCGTATTGCCCCTCCAATGCCTCTGGGCCCTGTGGCCCCTGTGGCCCCTCCGCTGCCCCTCCACGATGGCACTGTGGTGGCACGAGGGCTGAGACGGGTCTGAGCGAGACAGCGTGCCAAGTGATGGGGTTCGCTGGGCCTCGTCAATCTTGCTACTTTATCTTGCTACTTTATCTTGCTACTCTATCTTGCTACTTATTTTCTACTCTATTTTTTTACTCTATTTTCTACTGTCTCTACCCAAACTGACATGTCTTTCGCGCCTCGAACGATGCCGAGTGCAAGCCAGGCCACAGGCGTCACCGGCGGCGGCAAAGCAGAGGCTCAGCCCCGCTAGCGCGGCTCCAGCAGGCGACGACCCCTAAAGCGGGCATGAGGACCCTTATTACTTTCGGGGGGGCGAGACGCGTAAGACGAGGCCCGGCGAGGCATAGCGAGGCGAGGCAACTCGCACAAGGCGCTGCACAGCGGCTCCCCGGCACCGAAATAGCATCCGTCGATCCCAGCCCAGCCCGCCCCGCCACGAAGGAAGCCTCGCGCGTCCGCCATCCGCCATCCTGACAATGGCCCGACGACCTTCCTCCCCTGCTGCCTCTAGACGCCTCTGCACACGTCGCCAGACACTCGACATTCACGACATTCACGACATCTAGGACGAGCGACACGGACACCACCACATCACCGTCACAGCGACCCTTCCGCCACCACATCACCACCGCCCGACATGGGGCTCCGCGACCTCCTGCGCAAGAAAGACGGCGACGGCGACGGCGACGGCGACAGCCATCACGGCGCCGCTCAGCCCGCGGGCGCCCCCGAGTTCAGATTCGTCCGCTCCGAGTCCCAAGACGACGTGCCCACGACGGCCTTCCCGCCGGCCTCCGACGACGCCTTCCTCCACGCCGCCGACCCCGTGCCCCAGCGCAGCCGCCTGAGCCTCGACGTCTTCTCCTCCTCGCGCTCCGCCCGCAGCGGCTCCGTGTCGTCCCAGGCCAGCAACGGCACGGGCAGCGGCGCCGGCGCCGACCACAAGTCCCGCCGCCGCCTCTCCGAGCGCCTGCACCTCAGCCGCGCCCCCTCCAGCTCCGAACACGTGCCCCAGGACCTCCCGGCCATCGTGGCCACCACCGACGCCGCCGCCGCCGAGGACCAGTGGGAGCGCCGCGCCACCATGCTCGCCTCCATGACGGAGCGCGCGCGCAGCAACTCGCGGCCGCCGACGCCCCCGTCCGGCGCGGGGCCGGCCTCGGCGCCGCCAGGGACGACGGCGGCACCAGGGGGCGCCGCGCCGAGGACGGGCCCCGTCGCCAGCAAGGACGTCGACGAGGGCATCCAGGAGGCCATCCGGCTGCACGAGGAGGGCCACCTCGCCAAGTCGACGGCGCTCTTCGCCTGGCTCGCCGACCCGCAGGGCGCCAACAACCCGCTGAGCCAGGTGCTGTACGGGCTCGCCCTGCGCCACGGCTGGGGCTGCGAGCCCGACGTCGAGAAGGGCGTCACCTACCTGACGGCTGCCGCGAGCAACGCCGCCACCGTCGAGCAGCTCGCCCTCCAGGCCGGCCTCAAGAAGGGCGGCGCCTACAAGGGGGAGCTCGTGCTGGCCATCTTCGAGCTCGGCAACTCGTTCCGCCACGGCTGGGGGACCGCCAAGGACCCCGTCGCCGCGAAGCAGGTATGTTTTGGGGGGGGGGAGCATGACGAGCGATACGGCATGGTGAAGCCGAGTAGGGGAGGGATGCTGACGTCGGACAGTACTACGAGACGGCCGCGAACCTGGGCGATACCGGTGAGTGAAACCCCCCCTCCCCTTTCTCCCCCTCGGGCACCTCCCCCTTTCTTCCTCTCGGGCTCCTCATGCCCGTCGGTGAAGCCCAACGAAGAACGAGCTGACCAGCCCTGCTTTTACTAGACGCCATGAACGAAGCGGCTTGGTGCTATGTCGAGGGCTTCGGCTGCAAGAAGGACAAGGTACGTCACGTCACGTCACATCCACCGCGTCTCATCCCATGGCATCCGCGGCCGTCCCGTCAACCCCGGACCAACTGCTGCGCCCGTCGTCGACGAGCCGCCCTCACCGCGGTCTCCGTCTTTGGCCAGACGCAAGCCTCACTCTGCGCGTCTCGACGTGTGGCTTGGAGCAGGGTCAGACGCCCCCGTGGTGGCACCCCCCTCGGAGCTCTCCCGGATTGGCCGGCCGCCCACGTTGGGCATCAACCCGACGGCCGCAGCAGAGACCGCCCACCCCGTTCGAGCCTCAGCTCCTCCCCTTCGAGACGGATGATGCAAACCCCATCACATGAGGCTGACGGCATGTCCAGTTCGCAGCAGCCCGATACTATCGACTGGCCGAGAAGAACGGGAGCAAGATCCTGGGCAACTCCTGGTGCGTACACTCCCCCTTTTCCTCGCCCTCCCCCGGGCCCCCTTTACCATCACACGTCCTATGCCCTGCTCGTCGCGAGGTGGCGTGCGGGCCTCCCCCCCCCCTCCATTGGCCCTCGTCGCTTCAGCCCCCAAGTTCGCACCTCGAGACCGCTCCACGGGACACCAGGGCTCGTCCTGCAGACATCCGCCCGTCAGCAGGCGATCCGCGGAACGAACCGGCTGGCCGCCGCGTCTGCGCGAGGGGGGGGGGGGGAGATGCCTCACCACCAATCCCCCTTTTCCTTTGTCGTTTCACGCCACCTTTTCCCGCCCATTGAACCAACGACCGCATCGTCGCACGACGGCTGACACAGACGTTCCCCCCCTGCAGGATTTGGAAGGAGAAGTACGACCCCCCGGGTCCCGACGCGGGGAAGAAGAAGAAGAAGTGAGTGGTGGTTGGGGCGGGGAAATGCCGCCCGGCAGCGCGCGCAACCCTGACTCGAGCCGCGCCCGCGGACGACGACAGGCCTGCCCCCCCTTTTGCCCGCCCGCGTTCGGCGCCGAGTCCGCGAGGGTCGCACGACGACCTCGTCCGGCTGCTCTGGTCCGCTGCCGCCGCGGCCCCCGGAGGACGAGCGAATGGATGGTGGGACAGGGGCGATGCGGTGCCCGTCTCGTCTTGCTGGCTGAGACGCAGGCCCTGGGAGGGGGAGGGGGGGGACAGCTTCTCACCTCCCCCCCGGCGTTGGAGGATAGCGATTCTTGTGTGATTTTCGGACTGGGTAGGTAGGCAGCCTCCCATGGGAACACGTTCGCCCTGCTTCTCTGGGCTTGTGCTTTGTGCGTGATGCGTTTCCCGGCCGTCATGGCGTCGTGCCTGACTCACGATGCAGGACGTCTTTGTTTCAGAGGGGGGGATTCTACAGTCAGCGTCCCGGCCTGACTTATTTGTGCGACCTGGCCCGGCTTGTTTGTGTGACCTGGCCTGGCTTGTTCGTGCGACCTGGTCTGGGCGAGTGGCCAGTGTCGAGTCGCCAACCCACCGATCTGGGAGGTCAGGAAGCAGAGCGCGCCTCACATGCTCCGAGGCCTGTCACGCTAACAGGCCGAGATCCAGACTCTGACGCCACGCGGAAACATCCTCCGGAACAGTGACGACCACGGTCGTGCCGCTCGCGATGGTGATGATGCGGAATGGGCTGTGAGCGAAGCAGACCCTCCGGTCCACTGCCGTTCTGAGCAGAGTACTTGGCAGGTGGTGCGTTGAGAAATCGAATGCGCGAACCCCGCCATCCAGGCTTCTCTTCGATTTGGGAAATGAAGCCTCTGGGAAATGAGGCCTCTGGCAGATGAAGCATCTCAAAGATGGGTATCGGAAGGGGTGGGAGCAGACGAGACTGGCGGTCCACGGATCGAGCTTCCTCGGTCGATAGGTACGTCGGGGGGGCAAATTCGAAAGCCTCTCTACCGTATTTCCGGCAGGCCGGTGGTGCCTAGCTTTGCTGTATTTCTAGCAGGACGGTGGTGCCTTGCTTGCTGTGCAACTGAGTGCCTGCTTGCCGACAGCCATCAGGCCTCTCGAGAGCTGGCAGCAGCTCTTGGCGCACCGGCCACTGTTCCAGCACCTGGCAGGGCTCTGAACATTTCTGCGGAAGAGAGTGCCTAGCATGCTCACCTACCTACCTGCCTGCCCACCTACCTGCCTATCTACCCAAGGTGCCTACCTACATACCTACCTAATACATAAAGTACATGCTCGTACCTCATGCCATTACCTACATCGCGCCTCACCGTATTTCCGAGAACTGGTGCCTGCGCCTGATAGCGCAGCCCTCATCCCCTCCGCCCAACGTCTGAACAAGCGGACCCCAGCAAAACCGCACCCCACCGCGGCGCAGGACAAGGCCATTGTCCCAAGTGCCAGCAGCCCGCCGCCCCACCCCACCCGCAAAGTCCCCTAATCCACAACCACAACCACAACATCCACCCCCCCCCCCCCCCCCCCCCCCCCCCCCCCC
>NMXN01000010.1:44751-82169 GCA_002851775.1 Verticillium isaacii | reverse complement strand
CCCCCCCCCCCCCCCCCCCCCCTCTCCCGAAATGTCTCACAGCACGCCCACCCCCACCGCGACAGACGAGCCCACGGGATCGCATCACGTCAACGAGACAGCCGCCCCCCCCTAGGTCCTCGACACAGAACGCCGCCCGACGACTCTAATCCGCTCGTGCTGGGAGGGCAGGAGACCGAGCACATGTCTCGTCCGCATGTCTCGTTCTCGATGTCTCAGACTAAGCTCGCGATAGTTCAGTCCCCCCCCCACCCCTCCCCCCCCTTACACCGTCTCGGCCGGCGTGATGCCTCGTCAGCCCGCCTGCTGAAGGAAGGCGAGACCATCCTCAGCCACCGCTCCAAATAGTAAACTTAGGTACCTTCCTGAGCCCTCCCCCCCTCCGGGAAAACGTGAACGTCAATACCAGGCCTGCCGCCTTCTCCTCGGGCGCCAGTCCAGCCCCCCACCATAAAATAAACAGGCGCCGTCAGCTCAGGAACGCTAATGCACGCTCTCTCCCACTTGACCGCTTCCCGCACCACTGACTGGCCCGTCCCGATCGTTAGGGGGGTGGGGTGGGGAGGAGGCTGCCCTCGCAGCTCGTCGGGACGTCTGGGCAGAGATGGAAGGATCACGGTGGCCCGAAAACAGGATGCTATCCTCCTATTCTCCGGCCGTGGTGGCCTCCAAAAACCTGCCTCGTGGGTGAGACCGCGCAGGGGCAGGCGCGCGCATCTGGCACAGCAGTCCACCCGTCCGCGGCGCTGCGCGATCACGGGGGGTGGTGAAGATGGAGCAGATCTCGATGCGATGCCCGAAACGCGAGGCCTGCTGGAATCGCAGTGCTGACCCCCCTCCCCTCGTCATCGTATCACGTCAAGATCACCATAAGCGAGCAGCTCGGTGTAGGCAGCATCGTCCGCAGACGGATATCGTGGTATTCATTCATCAAAAAACCGCCCGTCGTGTGCGTGCCCCGTCACGTCATCAGGTTCGTTCCCAGTCCCGGTCCTGTCCTTCCGCCCCTGGAGTCTGTGGTATCCTGTCCCGCCAATTTGCGAATGCCCAAAGCCCTTCCCGTCCATCCCGTCCGTCCATCCGTCCGTCCCACCCCCCGTATGTCCAGCCCGTCGTGTCCATGAGATCCACGTCCCTGAGACCAGCTCTCAGCCTCTCCGTGACCGTTTCACCCCATGCCACCATCCGGTCCAACAGTGTACAAGAAAAAGGAGACTCCCTCGACAAAGGGAATGGCCCGTCACCCGCAAGGGGGCGGCCCGACCCTCCTCCCGCCGCAGCAGTAGATACCAGACTTGATATATGAAACAAATCGAAGGCGGTCCGAGGACTCGAAAACCAAATTCAGAATGCTCGCTCGCTCGCTACATAGCCGGGGGACATAAAAAAAAAGTAAAAGGGGTGTCGTTTGTAAAGGAAAAAAAAAAGCCCGAAGGCTGCTGGCGCCGTGCCAGGAGAAGAAAGGGCAGGGGGGACGTCAGCATAAGGCTCCGTCCATAGTGAAGAGTTCCGTTTGATGCGTGAGCAACAATGTCTGGGATGCGCGGGAGCGGCGTTGATTGTATCGTCGATTCAGTCGGGATAGGGCGCGCAAAGGAAAAAGAGAAATAAGAAAAAGAGGAGAAACAGTCATCATCATCGTCGTAAGGAAAGAGGACTCATTAGATGCGTCGTCAAGTCGAGAGGTCGTCATCAAGCCAGTCGTTTCTCCGTTTTAGCTCTTCAGTCGTCAAGGGCCGTTGAAATCATCATCAGACACTCGCGTCCATGCATTGCTGCTGCTCGTTCTGCTGTGCGTTGTTGCTCTCCGCCACCATTTTCGCGAAATTCTTGACCACCTCCGTGGGGATCTGATCCCAGAGGAGGGATCGAGTGTAGACCTCGGCAGCCGACTGCTTGTTGTTGTTGCGCATCGAGGAGAGGGCCTCGGCCAGGTTGCGGCGCCCCTGGCTGGTGGAGCGCTCGGGCATGTTGTGCATGAAGTCCTGCGAGTGCACCCCGTTGTACTGGGCCGCCGACATGGAGAAGATCTGCTCGTTCGTCTGCTCCTCGTTGGGCTGGGTCAGGGTGTCGCCGAGCTGACCGAGCATCGAGGGCGCCATGCCGTTGAGGCCGGGGGCGGCCATGGCCATGGCCGGGTTGCTGACCCAGCCGGCACCGGAAGGCTGAGGAGCGCCGGCGTGCATCGTGCTGGTGGACTCGTCGAGGCCGGCATCCTTGAAGACGTTCTCGAGGAGCGTGGCGGCCTCGGCCCGGACGTCGTCGGACACGCGAGGGATGCTGGGCGCGGACCGGTTGGAGAGGACAAAGGCGCCGACGAGGAAGAGCATGAAGAGGATGCCGCCCTGGGAGGACTGCTTCTCGACGTCGACGGGGAAGCTGACCTCGGGCTTCTTGGGCGGCGCCATCTGGAGCTCCTGCTTGACGTCGGGCTCCACGTTGTAGTCGCCCAGGAAGCCGACGTTGTCCCACGGGCCGGACATGGACATGCCCTCCATGTCGTCGAAGCCGGGGTTGAAGCCCTGGGGGCCGGGCACGGTGGCCGACATGGCAGCGCCCTCGAGCCTCTGCACGTGGTCGGTGAGGACGCCGACCTTCTTGCGGAGCTCGCCCGTCTCGATGGTGTGCGATCGAATCATCTCCTCCTTCTCCATGGTGAGCGACTCGATGTACTCCTGGTAGGACTGCTTGTCCCGGAGGAGCTGGTCCATCTTGGCCTTCAGGTCGACGATCTCCTCCTCCATGTCGGTGAGGATGGAGGTGTACTGCTTCTTCTCGTCTTCAAGGCGCTCCGTGTGCTGCTTCTTGCGCTGGCGGGAGTCAAGGCTGCGTGGCGTGTCAGTGGTCAGGATGCGAGGGGAAGAGGGGGACGAAGCACTCACGCTGCTTGCCGGTTGCGCAGCAGGCGCTTTTGCTGCTTGAGCTCCTTGATCTCCTGCTCATCGGTCGACTGCGCGATGAGCTGGTCAATGTTGTTCAGGTTGCGCTCGGCGGGGATGTCGAAGCGGGCGTTCTTTTTCCTGATGCCGTCGCCCCTGCGGAGGTCGTTGTGGGAGCGGATGCCCGGGCTGTCGTTGCGCATCTTCTTGGCCATGGACTCGTTCTGACCGACCCAGCCCTTCTGGGGCGAGGCGGGAATGGACTGGTTGCCGGAGCCGATGGAGGAGAACATGTTGACCTGGCCCGTGGGGTTGCTGAAGGGCGTCTGACCCTGCATGGTGGAGCGGTGGAAGACGGAGGCGGTCTCAAAGTCGCTCGGCATGCCGTCGAACTGCTGGAGAGGCGTGCAGGAGCCGGAGCCGTTGCCGAGAGACCACGAGTTGGCCTGGGGGCCGAAGGGCGAGGGCTGAGCGTGGTCGACGCGCATGAAGGGGTTGTTGCTGTGCTGCGGCTCGATGAACGGGTTGTTGGAGGGGACGGACTGCATGTCGACAGACTGCCAGTCCTCCGCCTTGGGGGAGAAGAGCGAAGAGCCGACGGCGAAGGATTCGCGGCGGCTGTTGGCCATGGGAGGTGACATTTCAAGGCCGGAATCGAGGCCGCTGTGGTCGAGGATGTTTTCGTCTAAGATGCTGTGGTCCTCCTCCTCGAAGTACTTCTGGGCATGATTTGTGTCGACAGTCAAAGGCGCCGGTCTGTAGTAGTTCTGCATGGGGAAGGCTGATACCATTGCAGGTCACTGTTGTGGTTTGCGCGGCGGCGTGAACGGCGGCGCAGTCTGGGGGGTTTTTGCTTGTTGCGTGTTGTGCGTGTGAGCGAGAAACCCTCTGATCATGGAGCGTGTTAGTCGGCGATGGCGGTGAAGGTGGATTCGCACCACGGGCGAGAGCGAGCGTCTTGAGGGGGGGAGGAGTGGTTTATTTTGGGGAGGGACGAGGGTGAGATGCGGCGNGGGGGGGGGGGGGAGGGGATGCGGCCCACTGCTGTGGTGGACGAGGCGAATGCGGGATGGAGGATCAGCTCCCGGGATTGCGCGCACTCTTCCGAGACTCTGACGAGTGATGCAGAAGGGCAACAAAAAAGGCTGGGGCGGTTTGAGAGGGGTTTATGGGTGGAAGCAGCAGATGAAGATGAGAGATGGTGCTGTGAGCCGGGGCGAGGCAGAGAGAGTGAGGTGATGGTGGTGATGGTGACGGAGAGGAGGATGAGATGGGGACAGGAAGCGGGTTGAGCGGGAACGAGGGCAGGTCGGAAAGATTTAAGGGCGGTGGTGCGTTGAACGGTGGAAGGCGGGAAAAGGTACCGGGGAAGCAAGGTAGTCTGACTTACGGGATGGACGGGGTTTCGCGTGATACGACCTTGTCGGAGTGCCGTGGTTGGGTTCGTTCGTTCGTTTCGTCTGGAGATGCTGTGTAGTGGGAGGACGAGTCTCGATAGACCAGGTCCGGCGGGAACGAAGGGCAGGGTGATGGGAACAATAATAAACAAGTCGGTCGTGTTGGTGACTGACGGGGTGGCTTGCTCCTCGTGAGGTGGGAGGAGACGGAAATGGAGGCGAGCGTCCTGTCCGTAGGTAGGTATGTATGAAATGGTAATGTTGGTGTGGTCTGGTGGTGGCATGGCATGGGCCGCGAGAGGGTGGGTGAGGGTGGGTTATGTACTGACGAGGCAAAAGGCGGTGGTCCAGGGTGCGTGGGAGAGGAAGATACTTCGTGGGAGCGACCCAAGACACGCACGCCCACACGCCCACACGCCCCGTGGGCCGGGGCAGCGTGCGGTGCGGTAGGTACGGTTCGGCGCCCGTGGATGGGATGCTCGTTCTCGTCAGTGGAGGTCAGGTCAGGCTGGCCAAGCCAAGGTCCTTGTCGGCAGTGGGGTAGGGGCCCTTGGGCGAACGAGAGACGGTCCCGGGATGGGCCATGAGCCATACGGGCCCCGTCTTGGTTCTTGGTGTGGATGGGTGGTCGTTTGTGGAGGGTGGGAGGAGTACCAGGTCGTCGCTCGCTCGCGGCACCCCTCCCCTCCCCTCCCCTCTTCTACCCTGTCTGTCTCGTTTGCTTTGCTTGTCGTCGTCCTGTCATCAGTCTTGTCCAGTCTCTGTCCATCTCTCTCGTCTTTTTGTTTGCTATTTTGTTTGTGCTTGCTTCGTCCCTTGAAGAGGCGCTGACGACATGCCGCTCCGCGGGCGCAGGTGTAAACGGTCCGTCCGGCCTCTTCCTGGGCGAAGAAGAGGACAAAGGAGAGACGACAGACGGAGACGGCAGAGCTGCTGATAGAAACGATGAACGCCCCCCCCCCGAGTGGCCTCCTTGACTGGCCCCTGGACTGGCCTCACCGCGGTGCCCGACGTGACGACGCGACGACTCCGGTCCATTCCATGTTGGAAGAGTCACTGATCACTGGGCAACGACACGGCGCCGCGGGCGAATGAGGTCACAGAAGGACCGTGGTGATGGACCGGTCTCCTTGTCTCTGCTTCTCTGTCTCTCTGTCTCTGGCGCACTTGCGCAACAAACGGGGCATGGGATGCCATGGGATGGGATGACAGGACGGGGAACAGGGGACCAAAAGCCCCATCCAGCCGGCAAGAAGCGAATGTGCCGGAGAGACGAGAGACCAGGGCTCGCAAGCTCCAGTGTGATTCCAGCATCCGGTTCCCAGCTCCAGCTCCATCCGGCTCCAGTCCAGGGCTCCTGGGAGAAAATAGAACGGGCCAAGGCGCTGCTGCTGCTGCTGGGGGGGGTTGAGGAGGGGGGTGAAGGGGGGGGGTGGTTGGGACGAGATCGATCGAAGACGACGGCGATGGCGATGGCGACGACGAATAGAAGCTGGGATAGACGTTGTTGCGAAGAGGAAGGAAAAGAGACGGTGAAGGACCAAGCTTCTCTCTCCTGCCCAGGCTGCCCCCCTCCACTTTGGCAGGTCCACCCCCGTTTTTGATGGGCATGATTGGCCGGGAGAAGGCACGATCGACCCTGTCCGGACGGAGAATTCAGACGCGGGCAGGTGCAAACAGGGTCGCCCACTTTCCACGTCTGGGAAGCTGCGCCAGTCTGGTGACTGTGACTGGCCCTTTCCCCCAACAGCAGCAGCAGCAGCTCCGGCCTGGCCTGGCCTTTCTGCCACTCACCCGCTCCTCGCTCTCACTCTCTGGTGCCTGCCTGCTGTACCTACCTAGATACCTACCTACACACTGCCCAGCCAGGTACCTCGACAGACTGGAGGACGGACCGTCTCTCGCCTCGCCCACGCGCCCCAAGACCACAGCCGGGTTGGGCATCGACGGCCTCTCTCCCCCCCCTCTCCAGCGTTGCTACCTGACTGCCCTGCCCTGCCCTGCCCTGCTGGAACCCGAGCAATGGCACCGCTGGATCACATCAGCCACTGTCTCTCCGCCCTGTCAGGCCCTGCGCGCTCCCGGCGTCTGTCCGTCTGGCTGGCCTGATCATGATTCTGATTCTGATCCTGATCCTGATCCCGGACGGGGTGACCTCACTGGCCAGACATGGCATCCGAATCATCCACATGGGGAAGGTCTCAAGATCCGTCTCGTGTTGTTTTGTTTGTGACTGTGATGAGAGAGCGCATACCCTCTCCCGCGACACACGGTCATGACCACGGTCGTCTGACAGGCCGTCACTCTCGGGCACTACTGACTGACTGACTGACTGACTGACTGACCTCACTGCGCCAGGCCCTCGCTCCAGGATCCAGGACACAGGCAGGACACAGAACACAGGATCAGATCCACGACGCAGGCGGTTAACCGTGCGCTGCCAGCTAGAACCCAGGTGGTCCAAGGCCTCGAACTCCACTCCGAGCAACTGAACGAGAGGATGACCACCGCTGCTCTCTACCCACAGAGACAGAGACAGGCACAACACAGGCACAGCACAGGCGCAGTACAGGCAGCACCGTCCACCGCCAGGCCTCGTCAACACCGCCAGAGCAGGCGCCCCGTCGCCAGCTGGGGGTTACCTGCTCTCGCAACTCACATCGGCCCATCTCACCGACAATGCCTTGTCCACCAGAGAAAGAGAAAGAGAGGGAAAAAAAGACCAAAAAAAAGACGGTGGCTGGTCGCTGCCCAACCGGAAACCCCCCTAAACCTGCAAGAAGCTCGCGGCCACCACTCATCAGCCTGACATCTTCATCTCCTCTCTCCACTGTGCTTCATGGCCGCATATAGGCCGGCCCATCTCCAGCTCTCACCAGTCGCGGCCTTCGCCTTGCCTCCGCTTCGCGTTCCCGCGCGAGCCCTCTTACCAAGCAAGTACGCTGGTTTGCTCCTCAGCCCGCCGAGCGAGCGCAAGGCCGCCCGTCGCCGACGCCATCGCCGCCGCCTTGTCGTTCGGTCATCTCCTCAGCTCTGTACTCTTGCGATGCGCGGGCCACATCGCGCCGCCAGACGCGAGGACCACGCGCCCCTTCCTACTGACTATTTCCGAAGCATCCCGTCACGGCCACGCTTTAGCAGCCTGTCTTTGGTGTGCGCGTCGTGCGCCGTGCGCCTCGCGCCGTCCTGCCATCTCATGTCATGGCCGAAAAAGGACGGGTCCCATCCTGATTGATCCTCATGCGCCCCCCCCCCCTCCTCTCCGCCCGTTACGAAACCAGGAACCAGCTTTGCCAATGGAGCTTCACTCACGTCCAGAGCTCTTCTCTTCCTCTCAAACGCGGTCTGCTGCAGATTTCCCTTCCGAGCCCGAACGAGGGGGGGAAAGGGTCCCAAGGCCCATGGACCCAGGCCCCGTTTTCTGCTCCGCCGGCTGGCCCCCCCTCCCCTCCATGGCGAAGCTGTCAACACCAATCAACCCAAGTGAGGCGGGCGACGTCGCTACACCCACCTCCCTATGGGATGCTCAGGACCTACGACGCCCCCCTTCGCGCCCACGCAGCAGAGCCATCCCACGCAACGACGCAATCGCGGCCATCTCGTCCCAACCAGGACCTTGGGCGTTGACATCTCGCAGCTGTTTTGTTTCACCATCCTCAGTTGCTTCCGGGGTACGTAGATCTGCCGACCAACGCGTCTCCGTCATGGCTCTCTCGCCGGACATCATACGTCTGCCCCGTCCCACCACATGAACGACGAGACGCGGCAATGTGCCCCGAGCCGTCTGCTGTCAACACGATAGTTAATCACTCGCGCGAGGCTCGGCTGATCTAGATTCGACCCAAACGAACATTGTTGCCCAACCGGACGTCATGAGACCGAGACATACTGGACAGGGGCGACGGATACCATCCAGGACCGCCCGTCAGCACCCTTTCCTGCTCAACCTCTTGCGCAATCTCTTTCCTCGGCACACGCGTGGCTGGAGGGCTGGCGTACTGGCCTGATAGCAGAACGGTCAGCCGCCAGCCAGCCAGCCGGCCAGCCTGCCGCGTTCACGATCCGAAGCCCTGAAGCCTCCGGAGCTACCGTCGCCCTGTTCTGGTCGTTGGTCGCTAGAGAGATTGGGCCTCGTCATTATTCATGCATCGCCCTGCGCCGTCCTCTGAAGGATCGCTCTCGGCAGCTCCTCGCACGTGTCGTAGCCGAGCATCAAAGCTCTCAGCCGTCGAGAGCCTTGGGCACTCGTCTGGTTTGCCTGTCAAAAAGCAAACCTTGTTTGCCAGTGAGCAAGGTCCATCGTGGAAGGGAAAGAAATCTCTCTCAGCAAAGGAAACTGGATTGTTGATACTCGACAAGGCTGATCCCGGCGGGGCAACCGGAGTCTGACTAAACCCCTGACCCCGGCACCCCCCCTCCAGCGCCTCCTTCTTTTCTTCTTGTCAGGTTCCAAATCAACATGCCCCGAAAACAGACCCCCGGTGAGGATCCCTAGCCTTAATCGGACACGGCAAGCGATGGGTTCCCAGCTCAATTTCGACCTCCGCACACCTGGGTCGGTTCAGCGGCAGACGAGGGAGAGGGGCCAGCCAGATGCGCGACGATTCACGAGACGCATCATCTCGCCCAGAGATCGCGTCGCTGACCAGAGCCGTGGGGTCAGCCCACCAAGTCATGTATTCCTCTGTGCGTCTCTGCTTGGGGGGTCTGATCTTGCTAACGGTCTTCCCGACCACAGCATCCTCGTCCACCGTTGCATCCCGAGGCCTTTGTTTCAATGCCGGACCCCACTCTGGACGTCTGGAAGCCTTTCCGTCCTTCGCTGTGCCCGCCCGGAGATTGAACGTCAAGCACTGTGCCCTCCCCCACTACAGCTGCTGGGAGGGGAGGAGCGAAGTCCCGTTCGGCCACGGGTTTGCATTGATATGACGGTCTACCGCTCTAGCCCACGATTTTTTTTTTCCCTTGTGCCCCCGGTCGTCATGCCCTCTGTGGTCCTACGTCTCCGACTCCCCGATGGAGACTCTTCTTCGCTTCGTATGCTTCTGATCTTATTTTTGTCTCGCCTTTTGGTCAGGTCAGCATCTCCGCGTCAACAAGAAAACATGTTAGCTTCGCGCCATCCACCGCCATCACTCCAGAGCGCCGGAATCGAGGGCCAGGGTGGGCTTCTGCCATGGGTTGGGAAGTTCCCCGTCCATACAGCAGGGGCGGCGATTAGCGGTGAAGCCGGGGATCCGGATCTTGCCTCCTCCCACCCCTGGCTTGCCTGGCGTTCGACGCATCGATCCCAGGCGCGACTGACAAGACGGGCCTTGCAGACCCGAAAGAGGGCAGCAGACGCCGTTTTGCCACAAGAGAGCGACCCCCAGACACCCTCGTCTCATGTTTCAGCGCCAAATCCGACAAAGCCCCGTCGGCCATGGTGAATTCGTTGCCAAGAGCCATACCAAGTAGCAGACGGTGAAAGGGACCGGCTCCGCAGTGACTAGCCATCGGACTGTGTCATCATCATCGTCACCGACTTTCACCTGAGCGCGTTTATGCGAGCAGAAGAAGACCGAGTCGCCAGCGCGACAACAACACAGACCCAACCGCGGAGGGGAGGGCTCTATCGTTCCTCGATGCCAGCCGGCGGTGATATTCAAGCCATCAGCACGGCGCCTTGGCAAGTCTGGAACACATGGCTGAGGTATGGTGCCTGCTTAGCGGCTCGGATAGCGACATGATGCTACTGTACATGCGATGCGAGGACGGTGAAACACCACCAGACCTCGTGATATCATGAGCCTGTTTGTTTGGGCGTCCGTCCAGTCGCCTCCCCAGCCTGCGTTACGCTTGATCATGGTGCTATCGCTCTGGCAGGGTCGGGCATCATCGGCTTCCCTGCCTATCCTCTCGACTCCCAGCCCCGGCCACCAGCGTGGGAGAAGAAAACACCCCCAGAACCCCGGTCCATCCGCGCTTCCCTCTTGTCCCCATCTCCTTTGACTCATCCATCCCAGCCCAGCAGGTTGGGTAGATTTGCTTTTACAGACCCACTTTTCTCATCCTTTGCCCATTGTGCTCGGCAGACGCCCGACCCAAGTTGGCGGTGAAGAAAATCGTCACCCCAGCCGCGGCAAACGGGATGTCCCCGGCGGCCACCCCAGTCAGCCAGTCAGCCAGCCAGCCTTCCTCCATTCGGCCTGTCCTGGTCCTGTCTGCCTGGGAGGTTATCGAGAGCGCCCAGGGGTCCAGCAAACAGTTGCTGGGGTCCATCAGACGGCGTTGGAGGCTTTCACCCCAAGCTCCTCAGCCACTCGCCGCTGCACCATGTGAAGCGTCTGAAACCTTGTCGTGGTACATCAGCTGGGGCGCACATCGGGCACTAGCACCACCTTCTGCTTCCCTTTTCGAGCCTTGTGGTCTCGTCTCCGGACGCGGTGGACGGCGACGGGTGGAAAAAGGGAAAGGAAAAAAGAAGCTGGACACGGTGATGCATCCACTTGTCGTACGACTGTGCACGTCACGACAGGGACTCGAGGCCGGGAGAGCTCTGGTCTGACTCGGGGGGGCACGGGATCGCTGCTTGGGGGTCCTGGGAGCCCGGGAGGAGATCACGGATGGTCTGGACCGTCGGCTGGATCGTGGGATCGACGGATTTTTCCTGATGTCGGATTTCTGCTGGGGTCGCGAGGCTGCCTGGACCTGGTCACGTTCCGAATTCTTGGTTCTTGGAGGTTTCGTTTGCCCTCTCTCGCGAGCTTGGCCGGGGGGGCTGGGGTTTGGGGGCTTGTCCCGTCACGATGAGCACACATCTCAGTATTGCGTCAAACTTTGTTCGATCTCAGAGAAGGAGACGGTGGGGGAGGAGGGGCAGGGCACCGCGAGTGCGGTGTCCTGGCGTCTGCGTCGGATCGCCTGCCCTTGCGATCGCGGCGTGGAGGTGACGCTCTGGATAAGGGGCGCCGCCGGTCGTCCTTCGCTGGGCTCGCTCACGCGTTACCTCATCCCCTCGTGTCACTGACTGGCAGACGGCGTGTCGCGACACCCCCATCTCTCCACATGGCCCTGACGTGCGATCGTCGCTCCCCCTCCCCATACGGGCTGTGAAGCGTCGTCTCCGTTTGTTGCATGGCAGATCACTGTATACGCGTCCACCGCGCGCCTCACCTCGCCACTCTCTGCTCCCCTTTTTGCCTCACGAGTGCCACGCAACCTCGGGTGACGCAGCGTGCCGGCATCGTGCGATTGGCCTTCGGGCACGGTGCGAGGGCACCATGCTCCGAGGAGAGGGGGATTTCTGTCCGGCGAGGCTAGGAGGGGGGGACTTGTGCCCGGCGGCGGGTGGCACGTTGCTCGGGGGACGACGGGTGTTCGAGGGACGGGCGGGAGCGGGGGGGCGCTCGGTGGAATAGGGGTGTCTGTGGCAGCGAGGGCGGTGGCTGTGTCGCTCCGTCAGTGCCCTGTGAGATGGGCTCTGGTGCGGTGTTGTGAGATTCCGCGTGCTCGTCGGCCTGTGTTGCTGACGATCGCGCGTAAAGGGGTTGCCGGCTTGGCTGTCGTGTGCGGCGCGCGAGTACGGCCAGCTGGGTTCTGTAGTGAATGAGTCTTCTTTCCACCTTGACCATCGGATGTGTATCCTCTCGGTCCGGTTAGGCGCTCCCTCGCTTTGCCTGCCATGTTGCTCTGTCTGTCCTTTGCCTGCCATGTCGCCCTGTCTGTCCTGCGGTGCAGACGAGCTGGCTCAGACGGTCGTCAGTGGCCGACACGGAGCGTCTGGATCATGTCTGACTGCTGCAGAGAGAGGGGGTTGGCACCTGCCATGGGTCGTCTGGCGGCGAAGAATCAGGTTACCATTTTTAGTCGTGATGCCGGGGGGGGGGAATAACGTGAGACAAAGCCCCCGTCCGGCAACGTCGTCTGTCTTTGTTTCTGAGACTCCCGCTTCGACGGGGACGTGACCAGAATGGGTCAGCTGGCCGATTCTTTGGAGCGCGAACTGTAAACAAGGCGCTTCGACATTGTGATGGAGATCCTTCCGCAAGCGCCGTGGCGAAGACCTTGCTTGCCGTGGCGGTAGTCTGATCGCCTACTGGAACATCTCGTCCCGAGTTCAGCTGTTTGAGCATCAGCATCATCAGCTGTCTCGGCCACTGGACCAGGCGGGCTTCGTCGGCAGGGGCCCAGCGCGGGAACTCTAAAGTCGATACCTCTTACGTCCATCGGCCGAATCATTCGAATCTGCGTCTGCTGTGGCTACGTCTTCTGGTGATCCGCAGTGACCGGCCGTCGTGGACCACTAGATCTAGATGAGACTCTCCTCTCGGAAAATGTAGACTGCCCCGTGCCTCTGCAGTGGCCTGGCAGGTATTCGACGGGCTCCATTCACGCGCGAGTAATACACGGGTCAGGCCGGTGGGAGGGCACGCCGGTCGGACTCCGGACGCGGAATGCACGACAACAAGTTTGCAGGTTCAGAAATGTATCGGACTGAGCTACACGACGAGAGGCTCGTCTGAAGCCGCAGCCTTGGAAGAGCTGTAGATACCTATGCAAGAGACAACTACCCCCCGTCATCATCATACCATCGTCCCCGTCTCGTCTGTCCAGGAAATACTCGACTTGTCCTCCGCTCCGCGATCGTGTCCCATGCGTCCGGTCGACTCAGGCCACGCCAGCGAGCTTCAGCAGCCTCTCGCCGGCCTTGATGTTCGCGTACTCGTAGGCCTTGCTCTCGGGCGGGAACGTGCCGTTGGCGGCCCACATGTCGATGAGGGGCTGCATGGGCTCGAGCTCGTGGGGCTTGAGCAGGTCGAGGGCCGTGGCCGTCAGCACAAAGTGGCTGAAGCAGCTGTTGAGCTGCTTCTCGAGGTTGATGTGGTAGAAGGGGTCCGTGAAGTGGGCCCAGTAGAGGTGCGCGTAGACGCGGAACATCTGGCGGAAGATGGTCTGGCAGACGTCGATGAAGTTCTTGGGGAAGCCGGACCGCTTGCCGATCCAGTCGGGCTCGCCGCCGGGGCTGGAGAGCTGGGACAGCGGCGTCGTTGTGATGGACGGGTTGTGCGCGAACGAGACGCCCGACGGGTCCGTGGGGAAGATGGCGAGGTCGTCGATCTTGCCCGAGATCCAGCGCTGCATGAGGGTCATGTATTCGTGGGCCGGCAGCTCGACCGGCTCGCGGCGGCTGTTGAGCCAGGTGAAGGAGTGGTTCCTGTTTGCTGATTAGAGAAGACCAAGCGGAGGTGTAGGGTGACGTACGCTCCGGCTGACATGCGAGGGCACGAAGTCGCGTCGCAAACAGCAGTCCCATCGTCCTCCTTCTCGTGAACGACCCGAACAAAGTTCCAGAGGTTACGGTAGTGTTCGACGACTGGCTCAGTCAGCTACGGGACCTGTCGTTGGGAACCACGTCATCGAAGCCGCTGCTCACCTTGATGCGCGATCCATTCGCCCTGTTCCACGGTCTTGGGCCGAGCGCTCAGGGTCATGAAGTTGCCCTTGACAATGTGCTTCGCATAGGCCGAGTTCAGCCACAGGGGTAGAGGCCGGGGTAGTTGGTACGAGTTGAGAAGCTCCTCGCCGGTCGCCGTGGCCTTGGCAGCGTCGTCTAGCCCGACGGTCTGAGAGAAGGACGGCGACGCTGGCAGAGGTGGCACCTTAGGAGCCAAGCTGGACGAGGACTGGCTGCCCTGCGAGAGCGTGGTGGGCGACGGAGGAATCCCCGCGCTCGAGGAGGTCGGGCTCCTGTTCTGGGGTCCGGACTTCTGGGAGGCGCCGCCGCTGCGGAAACGCGCGTTGCTGTTGTTGGAGGATTAGACTGTGTCTTCTGCCGGTGCGGATGAGGACGTAAATAGACTGATAGAAAACGTAGATGTTCAGAAGGACAACATCATAAACAAAAGGATAAATGAGCCCCTGGTAGTAGAAGCCCAGCTTGGCTTCGGTCCAGTTGGAGGCAGAGTGGTTGATGGACGGTATCAGGGGCGAGGGGGTGCTCAAGTGGTGGGGACGAAAAGGATGCGGACAAGGGGATAGAAGGATTAAATAACAAAAAGAAAGATTGAGCTGGCTCGTGCCGGCATCAGTGTCATGACTCCCGCCGCGTTCACGGTTGCCGAGGGCGCAGCTTCAGTCTTTGCCGTGCTCGCTGTTGTTGTTCGGCACAGTATTGTGGTCTGCCCTGCCGTTGTGGCTAGTATACTGTCGTCATCTGGAGCACCGATACAGTAGCCCCTGACCGTCAGCCGCTTCGACCGGCGTTCGGTGTCTGTCATCCGGTGTCCGACCTTCAGCGCCCAGGGTCTGAACTCTGTATTCTTGCGTTGGCTTGAGATGATTCAATACCGCGTATGGCATCTGACACCAACCGCTTGACACTCAACTTGAGTCCCAAACGGCAGACTAGGTCAAGAACGAGAACCAAAAACGGAAAGAGCACAAAAACCGAGGTGTGCGCTACTTTGTCCTTGGTCACTGTGGTCAGGCCATGCCAGTGACTTGACAAGCTGACTTGAGCGAAGGTCAAGGCGTTTGTCAGACACCAGGAGGTGTTGTCTGGATGGTTGCCGGAATGTAGCCATGGAGAAGCAACAGACCTTGTGCCATACTCGGTATGCAAGCCGTCCTGGCGTGCATACCGACGAGGCCACATGGTACGAGGCCATGTAGACAGATTGCGAGGTGGTCCTACTGGAGTTGAAGGACCGAAGCCTGTGGCGAATATCCAGTCATGTCGACCTGCCATTGGATTGCACCATAGTTGACATTCGGCCGAGTTCGTGCTCGATGGCAGATGTGTTCCATCATAGCAGAGCTTGATGAGACAACAGACGAATAGTTGGGCGGCGCGGTGGTTCTTGGCGAAAAGGTGATGCCTTTCGGGCATACGACGGGGACAGACAACTCCTTGGAGAGATCCAGCATGTGGAGGTCATGAGACCTAGCCGGCATTGTCCTTCGAAGGGGAGATGACCCGAGACAGAAGTGATAGGGAGGAGCAGCTGAGTATGCTGCCTCGTGGCTGGATTATCCAGCGAGCCGCATGGACGTCTTGCGGCCTTGACCAACGGCAGCGTTAACTTGTTTATGTCGTTTGCTTTTTTGTTGGTCTCTGCCCCTGGCATGATCAGCGATCAGCGCGTTCGGCTGTTTTCGCATGGCCAAGTCTGTCTCCGTCGGTGCCGTTGTATAGCCTTGTCGTGTGGGTAGCCACGCCGCCCGGTTTCTTTCCTTCCAGCGCGAATTTCTTAGGCGTTATGGTTCTCCGTGATCGGAATGATGGGCTCAGAGAGATGAAGTCGTCAAGAAGACCAGGTGTATGCCTCCGAGCTTGACGTCGTCTCGACGTTGCTTCATACTTGGAGCCTGAACTGAAAAGGGCTTGCTTTACCCACATGTGAGGGGTAATCGGCTCTGATGCACTTGCTTTGATACCGCCACCTGGATCTGGAGGCTGTCGATGCCAGCTGGCTTGGGTTGATCTGGGATTTGGATGGCATTGAACATTGGAAGACTGACCCGATAGAGGCGGAAGCGCTCTGTCGTTGTGTGCGCGTTTGGCTTTGAGGGGAAGATACGCAGAGAGAATGATGAGGGCAGGGCCAGCAAGGCGCGAGGGCAGCGCATGTGTGCTCCGACGTGCAGGACAGGCAATGCGGGAGACCATGATAGACGGGAGGGGCCGAGGCGAACAGCTAGTCATGTATAAGACAGCTCGATACAGTATGACTTGCGGACAAGATCTCATTGAATTCATCATGAGATGTCGTCCGATGAGGCGACGAGAGTGGGTCAACGCGGATTTGGCCACGAGAACAACGGCGAAGCAGACATGGCGACCTGACACTCGTGGCCGAGCATGCAAGTGAGGCAGGCCGCTAGGTCCCAAGATGATAACATTCTTGTGCAACACTGTATGGCCTCAATGCGACCCTACTTGCACCCCAGGGGCACTAACACCTGGACAGGCCAGTCGCTTGGGGCTCAACAACTCGGACGGCCTCATGCCCTGGTGCTGCGAGAGCGCCCAGGTGGCCAGAAAGGAATGCGCAGCTTGGGGGATTTGACTCGAGATCGAATGAAAGATGCTTTACGTACATTCCGGAAAAGAGATTCGACATGGTGATAAGGCCTGTGCCAGGGAGCTAGCAAGCTGCTACCGAGGGGCAAAGTATCCAAGGGCCCGAGGTACAGCACCAGGTTCAAATATGCCGCAAGTGGCGCCCGGGGGGGAGGAGATGGCCTGGTCGGTCGGGGGATCTCTGGATACGAGATGTCGTCGAGTTGGGAGGGTCGCCGGGAAAGAAGTCGATGTCGGCGCACGTGTCTCGCGGGGTGGTATATGATGAAAAGGGGTGATGGAACCTGAGGTGAGGTTGAACTTGGCTTGGTCACTCCCGACCATGAGAGGGAGCGGCGAAATGCGCTAAACCATAACGGCACAGCGAAGCGAGTAAGCGAGTGCCGTCGCGCACGGATCACGCAGCCTTGGGTGAGCCACACCCAATGTGGCTCGTGCAGCCTCACACGGACCGTGCTCAGGAGTTTTGGAGCTCGACGCCCACTGACACCAATCAAGACGGACGCCAACTAGCCTCGCGCTTTCTTCCCTTGCACCTCCCAGCTCTGACCTCGCTGCTTCGCGACCTGCCGAAGACCACGCCTGTCCGCATCAACGACTTCTTGAATATCGCCAGAAGAATCAATCGAGAAATATACGCCGCGAGATATCTCCAGAGAACAAATACCGCCCATCATGTCCGACTCGGAAGACCTTGCTGAGATCCCAGAGATTCCTGAGGACGGCGCCGACGACCTTTTCGGCGACTCGGACGACAACGAGGTTCTCCCCGCGAGCGACAGGGAGCTCAACTCGGACGACGACGAGACGCCCGCACGGCGCGCCGATCGAGATGACCAGGATGAAGATCACTTCCATTCCACCCAGAACAACGTCGTCGAGACGACCCAGGTCTCCCGCCATCGTGTCCCGCGGCCCAAGAACGGACAGGTCGGTTGCTTCCCATTGACTGAACACACTGGCCGGTGCTGATGACCCCCAGCTCCAATCACTGCGCGTCCCGAAATTCATCCAGGTCCTCCCCGAGCTGTACGACCGCGAGCGATTCGCGCCGACCGACCGCGACGTCGAGAATGCCAAGGCCGACAACCCCAAGGCGGAGGTCCGCGTCCGCAAGGACCGCGCCACGGGCCAGCTGCAGAGCAACACGTTGATCCACCGATGGAGCGACGGATCGCTGACCTTGTCGGTCGGCGACGAGCACTTTGAGATCCACACCAAGTCGCTGGCGCCGGGCGCGGACCAGCCGTACAAGGAGGTGCAGGACGCGCACTACTACGCCGCGGCGCCCAACCTGAGCAGCAACCACTTTATGATGGTCGGCCATGTTTCGGAGCAGTACACGGTGAGGCCGGGCAAGGCCATGGAGGACGACGCGCTGGCCAAGCTGGCGGAGCGCATGGCGGCGGCGTCGCGGGGCGTGCACGAGGGCGACATGATCATCAAGACGACCAAGGACCCGATGCTGCAGATCAAGCAGGCCGAGCTCGCGGAGAAGGAGCGCATGAAGGCGCAGCGCCGCCGCGAGACGGCGGCCGCCAAGATGGACGGACCGCAGCGTTACGGCCGCGGCGCGGGTGGCCTCTCGATCGGCGACCTGGAGGGCGGGCGCAGGGGAGGTGCCGGGCGCAAGCGCGGGGCGGGCGGGGGCGGCAAGGAGAAGAGGCGACGACCGGAGTACGACTCGGACGACGACCTGCCCTCGGGGGCGCGGCGCGTGGGCGACGACTACGACCTGGAGGATGACTTCATCGCCGGTAGTGACGAAGATGTGAGCGAGGGCGGTGATGACGACGAGGAGGAGATGCTCGACGACGATGACGAGGAGGAAGAGGAGGCGCCACGACGGAAGCGCCAGAGGACGGCGGATGCGGACGATGACGGGCACGGAGACGCGTCGGGCAGAGCGCGACGCCGCCAGGTCATTGATGACGAGGATGAGGACGAGGACTGAGCATGCCAGCATGTCGGCATGCAGTGTATTGGAAAACAATCAACATCAGGCGGAGTGATCTGGGTGTTCTAAAAGGTGTCGGGCGCACGCCACCACGCGACCGAGCTCTCTTGTCTCTGCCCTGGTCTCGAAGTCTATCATGCGCTACGAGACGGGAGGGAGGCTCGGGAAAACGATCGGCTCATAAGCGCATCTCATAAGCGCATCTGTAAACAATATTCCACATTTCTTTCTCATATCTCGTGCCATGCAATCGATTTGCGAGTCTGGGCCCTGACTGAGCCTGCGTCTGTCTGCCAATGCAGGCGGCTGAGGCACAATCACATGCCGGCAGTGTCCTCCTGCCTGACCTGGGGAAAGCTCAGAAGCTAAAGCGGGGCAGTGGGGGGTGGGCAGGTGCTGCACAGGTGCACCCCAGGCGCAGTCGCAGCGGGCTTTGGGGGGGGGGGCTGCGCCTGGGATCATCAACAGCCTTGGAATGACACAGCATCGACGACAGGCCACCTCACGCATCCTCGGCTCTAGGGCCGTGTCATGCCCCCCTCCTTCTCCCACCTCTGCACCACCGTCGTTATCCCGAGCTGATCCGCGAGAGAACCTCAAATGGTAGACGCCAGACGCCCTACGCCATCATGGGGGTAGTCCTTGCGCTGGTGTTCGACGTCGTGCGCTTCTGGCACCGGGTACGCGTCCCATGCTCCCTGGCCTGCTCAACCTCCGCCGCGATTGCGAGGACAACTCTGACATGCCGTACTCGCAGAAACTCAAAGAATGGTACTCACGCAAGAGCCCCGTCGAACTGTGGCTGGACCTCCTCCGCAACGCCGAGGCCTTTGAGGACTGGGAGGAGGCCGCCCTTCACCTCGACAACCTGCTCGGGCTCGATCTCTGGCGGAACAACCCCACGTCCAAGTACTACGACTACCGCCTCATCAACGAGCGTCTCAACTCCTTCATCGAAGCCACCGAGGACGCCGACGTGAACCACCTCGTCAACCTGCTGCGCTCCGGCCTCGTCCGCAACCTCGGCAACATCAGCTCCCCCAAGCTCTACAACCGCTCCTTCGCTGGCACAAAGTACCTCATCGAGGAGTACGTCACCCACGTCGCCGAGGCCGTCGACGACGTGACCGCCCTGCCGACCACCCCGCCGCTCCTCGAGTCCCCGCTGCGGAGCGCGTCCTCTCCGACCAAGGACGGCGGCCGTCCATCCACAGCCACCGTCGCCGGCACCGCGTCCGCGACCCTGACGAACCAGACGAAGCTCGACTTCATACACGACACGCGCCAGGCGTTCGGCCGGAGCACCCTCGTCTTCCAGGGCGGCGCCATCTTCGGCCTGTGCCATCTGGGCGTGGCCAAGGCCCTGTTCCTGCGGGGTCTCCTACCGCGCATCATCACCGGCACCGCGACCGGCGCCCTGATCGCGGCGCTGGTGGCCATCCATACCGAGGAGGAGCTGCCGGCCGTGCTCAGGGGAGACGGCATCGATCTGTCGGCCTTCTCCGGGAAGGCCAAGGCGGATAACGGCGTCGTCACGAAACAGTCGTTTGCGTCGAGGTGGCAGACCTTGCTGCGACGGGCGAAGCGGTTCTGGAAGGAGGGCTACTTCCTCGATGTCAAGGTCCTCGAGGACTGTGTGCGGGCGAACGTCGGCGACCTGACGTTCGAAGAGGCCTACAACCGGAGCAAGAGGGTGTTGAACATCACGGTGGCCACGGCCGGCCAGGGGGGTGTTCCGACGCTGCTCAACTACCTCACAGCACCAAACGTGGTATGTTTATGCCGGGAAAGCTGAAGACCCTGGAGACCCTGCCCTGCTCACACAGCACAGCTCATCTGGACGGCCGCCGTGGCCTCCAACGCGTCATCGGCAAGCCTCTACGGCCACCGCGAGACGACGGTCCTCTGCAAGGACGCCCAGGGAAACATCGTCCCGTGGGCCCCCGCCAACACCATCGACTTCCGGCACTGGACGCACGTTTCCTACTCGGAGCGCGAATCCCCCCTCCTCCGCATCGCCGAGCTCTTCAACGTCAACCACTTCATCGTCTCCCAGGCGCGGCCGTACCTGATCCCCTTCCTCCAGAGCGACATGCACGGCCCGTCGCTCCTCGAAACGAGGAGCAAGACGACCACCTCCGTCACGGCGTTCCTCGTCCGCATGGTCGGGCTCGAGCTGCGCCACCGCCTGCGGCAGCTCGACACGCTGCAGATGCTGCCCGCTAGCATACGCCGCTTCCTCGTCGACGAGCGCGTCCCCGGCGCCGCCCTGACTCTGGTGCCCGAGGTGACGGCCGGGGACTTTGTGCGGCTGCTCGAGACGCCCACGCGAGAGACGCTGGACTACTGGATACTGAGGGGCGAGCGCAGCGTCTGGCCCGCGGTGGCGGCACTGCGGATCCGCTGCGCCGTCGAGAATGAGCTGGACAGGTCGTATCAGAAGGTCAGGAGGTTCAAGGCCGGCGGACTGCGGCGCAAGGGCTCTGTTGCCGGGGCGGGCGCGCTGGAGAAGGAGATTGGTGGCAGTGGTAAGTAGCATCAATGAGCATTTTGTATGGCCGCCGGGAAGTGCACGACTGTCGCAGCTTTTGATACCTTTTGAAAATCGGATACACGCTCTACGGAAGTGGACGAGGTCAACGAAAAGCCCCGATAGCCTGGTCGACTGTACGCAGTTGAGCCCGCCTCTCTTATGCTTTCTGTTCGGCCTACCGTGGCAACCAACACGCATCGAGAGCACTTGAGGCCCTTTGGCTTTCGAACGTCCTTCGGCTCCGCCTGACTGCGAGGCCTCGTCCCGAGCTTTACGAGAATTAAATACAATTCTACCTCAGTGCCCCTTTTAGTCGGGACGCTCCAAAATGTCGCAACCCGATCATGATCAAGGAACCCTTTCAACCCCGTGCCATGCCAATCTGCCTGCAGATCTAGCTTTCAAGTCAGTAGGAACAATCTCGACGTATTCTTCTGACTATGCGGACCGAGACAACAGGCATCTATCTGCCAGTCCACAAATCCTCCGGGCATACCTGACATCAACTCAACCACCCAAACACACAACGACTTGTGCTTAAGGTACCTACCTTATAGCCTAGTCGTCTCTCCTGGGCCTCAACTTCTATGCAACTACCAGACTGGCTCGCGGCAAGCGCCAGGCTCGCTTTCAGACTCGGGCATCCTATGACGAAGTGACCCACCATGTCTCCCACGGACCGGCCGTACATCACCCGGGCCTCCGACCATCTTCACACTGAGGTTTTCCCGGCCATCACTCTCGATCGTAACAGCCCAGGGAATCCGGCTCGTCAATTCCATGATAACGGCAGAGACGGGACCAAGGCTTCGCCTGCCTAATCTCTCCCGCATCCCAGCCCTGCACGTCGTTCACACCAGGCGTGGTGTAGGCCGTTCGCACTCCTCCCAAGGGACTCAGACACAACAAATACCACTCACGATGCACACCACAGCACATACGACCACACCTACCGGAGAACTCGGGATCCCGTCCGCTCTCCCATCGATAAACCGGTAAGGGCCGAACTAGTAGTTGGGTGGGTGACCACCAGCGAATCCTCGGTGTTGTATGTTTTGGTTTTGTGCCGCTTGATCTCTGCGGGACGGGTGCTGTAATATTCTTGCGACGTCAGGCCAAACGCTGAGTGCGGTTGGCTGGTGATACGGCCAAGAGCCAACAGCCAACCGCCTGGATCACCAAGCAGATGATCCTCCTCGCGCCGTGTCCTCAACCACAGCCTTGCCTTCCTAGCATATGTCGTGCCCTTTCTCCTCGCCATCCTGTCGAAAGACTTCTGGCAACATGCTATCCTTAATCCTGGCGTTGGGCAAGTGGCCTGTCAGTTTCAGTCTCACATGGAAGTCCGTCCACATCGTCAAAGCCGAAAACGCGATCATGTTCCCTATCCTGCTTTGTATCCGTCGTCGACGCCAACCTGTTCGAGCGTACCCACGTCTGCGCCCCATGTATGCGGGGGCGGTGGGGATGGCGCGGATATCTCATGATTTGCTTGATGCCTTTGACTTTGTCGTGGAATCCGCGTCTGGATGCCTTCGGCGTTCCAGGCTGTACGACGCGCGGCGCGAGGAGTTGTAGGAGGAGAACCCTTGGGAGAAACTGTCTTCGGATCCCTAGAATGGCGTGATGCTTGTGGCATTTTGCGTACCATGGACAGCTAGGCCCCCGCCAACCTACAGAAGGCACGCCTTGGCCCAAGGTGGGAACATTGCCTTGTCCTGCCAAGTCAAGCGGACCTCTGCCGTGCTGCACATCACCTTCAGCAGTCTTGATATGGGCAAGAGGATATTAACTCGCTGAATGCTATGAAGAATCTTATCCAAAGAGCTCAAACAAGTCACAAGACCGGGATCGACCCCAACATGGAACAAGACACCTCGGCGCCAAAATGAAGAAGACAGCCACAAACATAAATCAGCCCCAGTTACCGCCCTCCAGCTGTCACGCTCGCCTCGCATGAATGCGCGTCTACCGCCCAAACTCCAGATGCGGCACGATCACGGGCCCGTATTTTGTCGGCGCGGTGAACGCCCCGTCGCCTTGCACGACAAAGTCGATCGCCAGGCTCAGCTTGTTCAGCCCCTGCTGTCCGCCGTTGACCGACGCGTTAGACGAGAACGACGACGCCGCCACGGCCTCCGGGTCGTAGGCCACACAGGCGATGTAGTTGCGTCGGCCCATGAGCTTCTTCAACTCGCGAGGCGAGCCGGACGCGTCGGTGTGGAAGATCTCCATCATGTCCTCCTTGGTGTCAGTCACCTCATGACTGGACTTGTGCCCGTTTTGCGGCACGTAGAGCGCCTTCTGGTTGTGAAGCAGCTTGAGGATGTAGTTTTGTGCGGGCTGGGCGACGATGGGCGAGGTGATGACCTGGTACATTGTCTTGTGGTCGCTGGGGTGAGACGGGTCGTGAACAAGGCCGGCACCGGCGCAACTGACGTCTGAACACTGTTAGCAGGGAAATTCACAGGGATTGGGAACAGTCCGTACCTCCTGACAGGAAAGTCATGCGCACGCCCTTTTGCTGGGCAATGCCTTGCAACGTTCGGATGAAATACGTCCGCTCGAGATCCTTGGTCTCATGCGTCCACATGTCCTTGAGCACCTCGGCGAGATCAATCTCACCAAACTGGTTCAGTACGCTGCCCATGAGTCCGCCCTTGCCAACAGCCTTCTTGACCTGCGTGAAGCCGGATGCGACAACGTCCTTGCCACCGACGATTCCAGCCACAGAACTCGTCACCTTGCCGAGTACGTTGTAGCCCGAGTTGACGACCTTCTTGCCCGTCGTGACGGCCGTGGCTAAGCTCTCAACCGCCTCCAAGCGAGGGTACACGAGGGGAACAGACACTAGCCAGATGCAGTGCTGGACACTTGGAGGTAGCGTGGCCACCTTGGGGAAGATACCCTGGTACGTCGGGCCAGCCATGACTCGGCTCTGGTTCCTCTCCGACCGACAGTCAGGGCCGACAACTACCACGGCCGGACCGAGGTACTTGACAAAGTGCCAGCCCTGGCCCGTGATGGTGAACAGGTCGAGGTCGTTGCTGACGTTGCGGAGAATTTCGACAGTCGTGTGATGTTGGAAAAGAAGGTACATTTCAATGGCGATGCGGCCGACGTTCTTGAACATCTGCGACTCCTGCATGTACGCGGGGTACGAGCCATAGCCGTCGAAGCTGGAAAACATCAATATGAGTCCTTCCAAAACATGATCTCCAAACTTACATGTCGTGATCGTCCACTTGCAAAACGTGGGGAATTTGGGCGAACGCCTCTCGCAGATACGGCTGATCAAAGTGACTCGTGTAGTAGTGGAAGTATGCGTGAGAAACATCTTCCTCGTGGCGCGCTGTCCAAGGCGCCTTCTTTCGGTTGTCGCGGCCACTCATGGCGAGCCACTGCTTCAGTAGCGGCACCTCTTTCCATAACCTGTCGCCGTAGATCTGATCGCCCAGGCCGAGCTGAACGTGGAAGCCTCCGCAGTCAACGTTCTTTTGAAGAACATCCTTCCACATGAAGCCCACGCCACCGAGCTTTGCCCGCTCGTTCTGGTTCGTGGTCGCAGCGAAGTCGTTGTTCGAGTGGGCAATGAATCTCCAGCCGGTCTCGTAACGACCCGCAACAACGAACTCGTAGCGGGTGCACCCCAGATGCGACGTGACGGCGTAGGTCCACCTTTGTGTACCTCCCTCACCCATGGGCAGCTCGATGGAGTACTTGTGGAATGACCATCGCTGGTGGGTGAAGATATTGTGCGGCTGCAGCTGTCGGGGGTTGGGCGAGAGGTCCGCGCTCAAATGCAGATGGATTGTGGGCGGTTGCGGCGCATCCGTGACGATGAGAATGCTACCCAACCACATGCCGCGCTCAATGTCCATGTTGCAGTAGCGCAGGTAAGGTCCAAAGTATACGCCGTTCGTTGGCTGAATCTTGAACATGTCGACGCCGGCGCTGGGAGGCGGCCCGGAGAAACCAGCAGCAGATGGTGTTTGGGAAGCAGCAACACTCATGATGCTCTCAGCGTATCCTGGCGTCTGCGGCGAGAACATCGGCGACGCCATAGGTTGCTTGCCGAACAGGGGGGAAGCTAGCGGGTTGCCGTAGGTGGACGCTGTCGGCGACAGGGGGGCCGACTCGTGGTGAATCGGGTTGGGGCCCTTGGGGAACTCCCACTGTGTAGCTTGGCTCGCAAGATGGATGTAGTAGTATTGACCCGAGTTTTGATCCAGGTGAGCAATCCAGCCCTCGGGGAGAGGGGGCGGCGAGCTGGGCCCGGCTCTTCCCTGGAAGCTGGGCGTCACTGGTGTTTGCGCTTGGACGTGCTGGCCGTTCTGTTGTTGGTGAAGCTGCTGGGGCTGCTGCTGCTGCTGGGGCTGGGCTTGTTGCTGCTGCGGTTGCTGTTGCTGTTGCTGCTGCTGCTGCTGCTGTTGCTGCTGCTGGAGCTGTTGCGGCTGCTGCTCGGCGGGTCTCGGGTCGTTGGCAAAGGCAGGGTGACCGGGATGCTGCAAGGCAGGCGAAGCCAAGCCAGCTGCTTGAGGCCCGGCAGTGGCGGGCTTCTTGGGAGGAGACTGGGCGGCGCTCGACGAGGGGGCCGGTGTCGAGTTGGTGCTCGTGGGCGTGGGACGCTGCTTCTCGGCAGGGTATGAGTTGTTGCGGCCCGGATTTACGCTAGAGTAAGCTGGCGGGGGATCATTGTGCCCAAGGCGCTGGAAATCCTGTTCCAACACGCTCACTTGCAGAGCCGGCTGGTCTGACTGTGCAGCTTGCTGCGGCGGAGGGCTGAATGTAGGCTGAGTGGGACTCGTGACGGGATTGGCTCCCTGGTAGACGGTGGGAGGGCCGTGAGGCTGGTTGTCGGGCGATTCGGTGGGCGTCCAAGGCCGCGCCGGACCGGGGGGAGCACCGCCGTACTGGGCGAGTCTCTGAGAAGCAGCCGCGCTCTGGGCATGCTGAGCCTGCAGGCTGGTCAGAGTTGCGGTGCCTGAGATACCCGAGGCGGCATAACGGGCCTCGATGCCCCCACCCGGGATGACGCCGGGTTCCACAATCGGTGTCTCGGGCGGGGGAGGAGAACCCCGGCTTGCCCGGGTTGTTGATGTCGAGGCAGTCGAGGCAAAGCGGTTGACGCTGTTCTCGCTGCTGGGCATCCTCAGTCTCTCGGGGTCTTGTGTTGGGCGTCCTTGAGACTGGTTCGAGGAGGAGCCGGAGGAGCTGGCGGTTGACCCAGGAGGTGGGTAGTATGGCTTCTTTGTGTAGCTGGGGTAGTTGGTGGGAGCAGCGGCCGGCGCGTGCTGTTCGGACGGCTTCAAAGGCTTCGCAAACAAGCCTCCCTCGTCGGCCTCAGGACTGGCGGGGTCGGTCAAGGGTCGAGGAGCTGTGCCGCGCCTCTCGGCCAGGGTAGGGCTCTTGGTGTCGACGGGACTGGTCAGGCGAGGGCTGGTGTCGTTGTAGTCCGAGCCATAGCGCTTGGGAGCAGCGACGGTAGGTCTGACGGGACGGCTGCTCGGTTGGAGATCTTCGTCGTCTGGGTAGGGCAGCGGCGCGGCGGAGCTCGAGGCACCGGGAGGCAGCGGGAAGGAGTGCTTGGAGGCGGGCGTCGACGACGTGGACGAGGGCGGCGGCGGGTATCTGAAACGCTCCGAGTGCTTGTCGGCGGGAGGACTCTGAGGCTTGAAGATGCGCAGAGGCTCGACGGTAGGGCTGTCGCAGTTGTCGGAGTCGGCGGGCTTGCTGAGGAAGAGCTCCTCGTCGGGAACACCGCGACTGCGTTCCATGATGAAGGCGGCCTGCTTGGGTCTGGCCTAGACTGTCTGACGCGGCTTGCGCAGGTACGCGGAGCAGGATGCAGCCGAGAATGCGATATCGAGCGCAGAAGAAAAAGTTATTTATAGGAGCTCCGAGGCGGTCGCCTTTGTGGCCGGCCCAGGTATCAGGTCTGATGCTGGTGGTTGCGAAAGGGTGGCCGAGGCAGAGCGGGGAGCGGGGTTTGCGTTGGAGTCGTCTTTTGTCCCACTGTAGTCGCCGTTATGGTAGGATTCAACGCTTGCTGGCCTGCTGCCTTGAGTCGAAGTGAGTGACGCGAAGACGAGAACCAGACACAGTACAGGAAAACGCGAGGAGGACGAGAGGAGAGAAAGTCGCGAACTGAAGAATATGAACGTGGCCGACCGACCGATGGGATGGGATGAGAAGGGGGGGGGGAGGGCCAGATCTGAGGGGGGCCAAGGGCCCTGCGGGAGACAGGGATGGGCCGGACCTCGAACAGCTTCCAGGCGCATGTCGAGTGACTCCAGGACTCTCGTACCCATGGCAGAAGCTCCTCGGGCGGCCAGGGCAGCCAGGGCAGCAGACCAGCTCACCACTCACGGTGCGCTGCGCAAGCTTCAGCGGCAGTGACTGGCTGCTGGCTGGTTGATGCAGGTCGGTGGCAGCGTCGCGGGGCGTGGTGATTGGGCGGTTGCGACGGGCGCTTAAGGAATGGGACCGGACGCTGAACGGCAAATGACAGCTGCGTGATGGCGAGTCCTAGGCCTTGGGTCCCTTTGGCTCCCTCTCCAGGCCGTGTTGCAAGCGCCCGGCCCAGCCCGGGGCACGTGGAGCTGTGCGTCCGTTCATGGTTGGCAGAGCCCAACTCGGGGTCAGAGGCGGCAGATGGATGTCGATGATGTGCAAATGAGATGACGACGATGATGGTCGTCTTCGCGTTGATGGATTGGCAAGTAGTTAACGGAGGAAGACAAGACGATGAGGTGGAAATGATGGGCGAATCGAAAGTCGATTCATCAAAGTCGATGAGTGGTTTGGGGCAGGGGCGACTTGGGGCAGGTAGGAACAGTGGAGGGGCACAAGAGAGCAGGCCCGTGCGTGCATTCTATCAAGTCAAGTGGATCCACGGATCTTGCCCGGCTCCACTTGAGCTTCACCCAACTCTTGGCCGGCGGCTGCCTCTCCGCCTGTGGTCCCTCCCTCCTACGACACCACCATCACTGTTCGAGGGTGAAGACAAGAGAGTCGAGTCAAGAGTCATGTCGAGAACCCACTGTGACACCCCGACATCAGACAGCAGGCAATGCAAGATCACGGCGGCTGCAGTATGCAGTCCGGCTATGGTTCATGCACACCTCGCATTCTACAGCGTCGTCCCTGGCGGCTAGCCCCCAAACCCCTTTACCTGCCTAGCCCCGGCATATCGTCCTAGGCTCGCCATCGCATCTTCCAGAACCATCTCGCACCTTCGGTGAGGTCCAACATCTCACCGAGCCCGACGGTCATCAAAGGCCCTGTCCATCTCCGACGTCTCGGCTTCGGGCATGACAGCTGCCCACCGCGCGGCCCTTGGACTCTCCGACGCACACCAAACCCAGGGTGCCTGACCGAGTCCCGGTCCCTCTGCCAGGTCCAATTCCCCCGTCTTGGCGCCTGTCCAATGGGAGAACCGGCCCATCTCTAGGCCGCGTGGCGATATCTCGCCTTGTCGCCTCCCGACGGCTCGTTCGACGCACTTCTGACCACTTCCAAGGTGTGAGTGCCGAGGCCACTGACTGGCGCAATCGCCATTCGCAAGTGCGTTTTTGGCCTCGCCTGGCCTACGCGTTCCTCGACCTCTGCATTGCTGGACACGCAGTCCGTCTGCCTGCCTACAGCCTGCCTGGTTGCCTCTCTGCCTGATACCGCCACTGGTACACTGAGCATATATATCCATCATTTTTCTGCTGGCAAGTAGTTCTTGTTTCCTCAGCTTCATCAGCTTCGTCAACTCGACCTCCTACAGTGCTCACACATCATATCAACATCTTTTAAAGCCACCTACATCATGTCCTGGAATAACAACAACAACACCAATCCCTTCCCCTTCTCCGGCGGTTGGGACCCCAGCGTCTTCTTCAACGCGGGCACTGGCTTCGGCGTCGACCACACCGATCAAACCCACCCCTGGGCTCAGCACGCCCAGGGTCCCTTCTGGCAGTCTTTCCCCTTCGGCCACGGCTTCGGCGGCCCCCGCCGCGGCTTCGGTTACGGCGGTCGAGGTGGCCGCGGCCGCCGCGGTGGCCGCCCCGACCACCACCACCACAGCCCCGCCGGCGCCCCCCTTGCCAGAGACGCCCCGCCTCCCAGCGATCCCGCCGCCGACCCTGAAACCTCGGTCCCGGAGCCCGATCTCCCCCGCGGGCCCCCTCCCCCGCCTCACCACGGCCGCCACCACCACAGCCCTCCTCCTCCTCCTCCTCCTGCCGGCGGCCACGGTCCCGGCCCTCACCACCGCGGCCCCCCTCCCCCCTACGCCAACCACCCTCTCGCCCAGTTCATCAACTCCGTCTTCCCGGGCGCCGTCCCAGCGGCAGAGAACGCCGCGGCGGACGCAGACAACACCCCCGTCGACGACCCCCCCTTCTCCCCGCCCCTCGACCTCTTCTCCACCCCCTCGGCCTACACCCTCCACGTCGCCCTTCCTGGCGCCAAGAAGCAGGACATCGGCATCGACTGGGACGCCGACCGCTCCACCCTGCGCATCGCCGGCGTCCTCCACCGCCCGGCCGACGCCCACCTCCTCGAGGCCCTGCTCCCCTCCCACGCCGAGCGCCGCGTCGGCTTCTTCGAGCGTCTCGTCACCCTGCCGCCCGCGGGCCAGGAGCAGCAGCCGCGCCGCGAGCACAGGGTCTTTGTCGACGCCGAGGCCGAGAACGAGAAGAGCGATACCGAGGAGGGCCGCGAGGAGATTGATGGCGCCGGCATCACGGCCAAGATGGAGGATGGCATCCTGGTCATTGTCGTGCCCAAGGTCGAGAAGGGGTGGACCGAGGTCCGGAAGGTGGACATTGAGTGATCTGAAGCTGCACGATTGACATGAAGACGGAAGCACGGAAATGTTTGTGTTATGCTGTATGGTTTAGGCGTTGGATTAGCTAGTAATGGAATAATGCGCAACTGACAACCGTCCCGCCGTATGTGACCCTGATTGTGAACGCGCCGTGTCACAAGTTCATCACTTGAAAGTCGAGATGGAATGAAGCCGTTCAAATCATGTTCGCCATTGAATCAACTTAATACAACCGTAAAACACCACACAAAAACAACTTGAATCCTCGTTTTCCGTAAGAAAATCCATCATTACCCCCCTCCCCCTCCCTCTTCACAAATGAAAGGCCGTCACTGCATATGGGCCGGAATCAACAGGAATGGGTCGCTCCTTGCCGCTGTGTCTCTTCAAGCACGCAGCTGCGCCTCATCCTGCTCGCGCACATTGTCATACGCCTGGTCCTCGACTACGCCGTCATCGTCGCGCAGTCCACCCTGACCCGCGCTGGTGGAATCCGTCACCTCGTCGTACGTCGACTTGCCCTTCCCCTTCAGGCCCGTGCCGCTGCCCTGGAGCGGGCTGTCGGACGACACGAGGGAGCCTGAGCCGCCGGTGCCCTGTCGCAGGACGGGCTCGTTCTGGGGAGGCGCGATGCCGAACTCGTCGGGCTGGGGCTGCCAGTCGCGCAGGTCGTCCTCGGCGTCGTTGAGAATCTGCCGGGCCTGCTGGGCGTGCGGGTACGGGGCGACGGCGTCACCGGGCGCCACGGGCGCGTCGTCGAGGAGGTGGAGGAGGCGACGGCCGTGCTTGGCAAGCAAGATCTGCTTCTCGGCGCGCTCGATGGTGGCGGCGAACTCGGCCTCGTAGGCCTCTTTGAGCTTCTGGCGGGTCTGTGGGTGACATCGTCAGCTGCTGTCCTCCAGCCACGGTGTCAAGCAAGGTCATACAATGTTGGTCAGCTGCGCCTCGGCGACGAGGTTCTCGGCCTCGGCCCTAACGAGCTGCTGCTCCAGCACGACGAGCTTCGCGCTCTCCGGCTCCTTCATCTTGAGCCTCTGGATGTCGTCGGCAATCTTGCTCTTGCCGTCGCGGCTGGGCTGAACGCTCTTCTCCGTGTTGCGGATGGCCTTCAGGTAGGCGCGCGAGTCGTCGAGCGAGTGAGCGTACGACTCCTCGAGCTCGCCCATCTCGCTGAGCACGACGCCGACCTTGTCGGAGATGTCGCTGATGGACTCGTCGCCCGTGTGCTCGCCCCACTCGGACAGCTGGGTGGCGATGGACACGCGCTCGCGGCCGGCCGCCTCGTGGGCGGAGATCAGGTTGTTCTCCGACTTGATGAGGCGGTACAGCTTGCGGGAGAGCTCAGGCTGAACATTGCCGCGGAGGGAGTTGAAGGAGAAGCCGCCGCCGGCGTTGCCGCGTCGGGTACCATTCTGGGAGGAGCCACCACGGCTCTTGTTGGAGCGGATGGACAGGGCGCGGTTCCTGGAGGGGATTAGCTGGGAGGACCCCGGGGCGCTGTACAGCGGTGAGATGTTGAAGGGGGAGTAATGGTGGATGAGGGCAGAGAAGCGGTTCTCCTCGCTGCTGCAGCGAGGCGTAGGTACTGCATTGGACATGGCGGCAGGCAATACGTTGACGGCGTCGGAGATGCGCATCAGACTTACATGGTGACGTTAGGCCAGGGTTGAACGGATCAGGTCGTGTACAAAATCTCTGTCGCTTTGCAGTCGAGGGACTGTTGCTGTCGCAAGAGGATATGAGCAGGGGGGGGCCTGTGGATTTGCAGGTGCAGATGTCGCTGCAGGTCCGGTCTGCGGTTTACTGCTAGGTAGGTAGGTAGGTAGGTGTGGGAGGCAGGGTTTACAGGCAAGGCGGGAAGGCTGCAGTCAGTTCGAGTACAGCACGATGGACGATATAGAGAGTAAGGGTCCGCGAAAGTCAGGGAGCCAGAGCAAGAGCGGCCGGGGAGGGATTGACGACGCGGGGCTTTATGAGATGGATCTGCGGCAGGGAAGGTTGCGACGGCAGCTTCCTCGACGTCTCCGCAGTGAGACAAGAGTGGTCATAATGTGGGAGCAGCTACCGCATTCCGCCGGCTTGGAATGAGCGCTCCCGCTCGTTCTGGCCTAAGTTGGGCTGGGCGGACGAGGGAGGCGAGCAGCAACCCGAGCTCGCCGGGCAGTGATGATGCACTGGCACGAGGCAGGAGGGGCAGTACAATGATGTCATTGCCAGACCCTGGGGAGAGGGTGCTCCACCCTTTTCAGCTGAAAGCGGTGGGGTGCTCATGCCTTGTCCGGCCCCCCGCCCATCTGCCTCTGGACGCTTGACAGGGAGACGTGTGTTGGCGGGCGGCCAGCGAGGCAGGCTACGCAGGGCAGCCTGGTCGATCGACGCTCGAGGCTGCGATGGCTTCATGGAGGAATCGCATCAGCACAGCGGCGTGTCGTCTGGCCTGTCGCATCGAGCGCTTGACGCAGTTGGAACTCGGCAAATCAGGGCCAATTCTTATCATTCGAAAGCCACGTACCGCGACGGCAAAGGACCCTTCCCAATGTCTAAGGACGCAGATGCGCCCATGTAATACAAGCAATCAATCATGTCTTCTCCAGAGCCAACTCCAAACGTTAATCCGGCCATAAAAATCCAAAGCTCCCGTGACTAGAACATAGAATCGTGTGCCCCATCACGTGCCATACCACCTGACCTTGCCTACCGCCCTCTCGTCCAGCTAGTATCGTGTCCGGCTGGTCCGCTCGTAGACGACATCACCTCGGGGGCTTGGGTCGTACGTGCGCCGGGTCACGCTCGTGTAGCTTGCGCGCGGCGACCGCGAGTGCGAATGGTGGTGATGGTGGCCATGGCCGTGGTGGTGGTGGTGGCCGTGATGACCGTGGTGTTGCCTCGTCGGGATGATCTCCTCGTGATAGTAGTGTTGGCGTCTGGGTCCGATACCGAAGCACATTGTGGGCGGGTGGTTTTTTTGGTGGTTCTGGTGGTGCAGTGGGTGGATTGGGAAAGACAGGTACAACTAGCGAGGTCTTGACGAAAGATTTGTGTTCTTTCGCAACAGTCTGTGAGAGGAACGGAGGAGAGCCGGGTGAGATGCAGGTCTCAAGTGACTTGCATTTGCGCCAGCGGGCAGACTGGCCTTGTTATATGTCCATATGCTATGCCTTGTCAAAGATACCCTTGCCGCCGTCCAACAAACTTGGCCGGACCAGCCTCTGGGCGTCGCATGTCCCAGTGACCGGCATAGCCGCACAACGACTGCGCTTACGATAGCTGTCGTATCCTGGCATTGGCGAGGGACCGCCAGAAATGACGCACGTGATCGATATGGAAGGTCACGTGTCACATTGTGACAAGGTAATGAATGGCTTGCATCATTCAATATGATCCAAGTACCAGTGCTCCATCAACGGAAACCACTCAAGCTCTTCCATTATTTCGGCTACGCAGTTGACTACCCGAGAACCCTTGACGTCGCAGCTCTGTTCTACGTCAACCGAATGTCTGTCTTTGCCTAACGAGTGGGTCGTTACGCCTGTGAGAGACAACGAGACAACGCCACGCCTTCGCGGCCGCGCATCTAGCTTCCCCACGCGGCCTTGATCTGGGACGCGGTGAACTCGGTGATGCATCGGAACTTGCGCGTCCCGGTGAAGCCGCCGAGGCCATCGTTGCAGTCGTACGAGTTGCCCGGGAACGGGAAGCAGTTCCCGTAGACGTTGTCATCGAGGCCGGTGAGATCGTAGTTGCGATCTTGGTAGAGGGCTGCACCGAAAGTGATCAGCTACATGTATCCTCAGGCGTATCACAATCAGGCGCATTCGTTGACATGATTCAAGGGTCAATACATACTCCAGTGGTAGACGGGTCCGCTGTGGGCAAAATTGAGCTCGAGCTCCTTGATGGCGTCTGCGCGCGCGCTCTGCACCGCGCAGTCGAGCAGGTTGTCCGCGTCGCAACGCACGCCAACGCCGCCACTCACGTCGTCGCTTCCGAGGTAGTTGGGGTTGTTGCTGCTCATGACATCGTCGCAGCTCGGGTCCGTGTCCCAGATGTGCCACATAGCCCAGGCCTGGGGGTCGATGGTGGTTGTTTCGTCGACCTGTCACGTCCAGAGTCAGCCTTGACGCAGTGTCCCATCCGAGAATCTTGTCCTTGTCATACCATGTAAATGTCAAAGTTGGCCGTGGAGACTTTGACGAGGGCGGCAAGGGCCACAGCGGACATGGTTTGGAATTTCATGGCTGTTGAAAGGGTTTGTTGAGCTGGGACAATGAGATGGAATGAATGATGTTAATTTGAGTGCTGATAGGGGGTATTGCATCCATTCTGACCGAGTCTCTGCGGGTCCTTTATAGTTTAAGACTCAGTAGCAATGATTTCAGGTTGCTGTGTGATATTGTCCAACTTCCAGCCCACGTCATGGGGACGAACCACAATGTTGCCCTCAGCCAAAACGATACCGTGGTTGAAGGATCATCTATGATATGACAATACCACATTGAAAGTCCGAGCCGACCACTAAGCATACGCAAAACACTTGAAGGAAGCTCACGTAGCGCTCGGCTCTGCACCAAGTAACCCCAGCGCGGTGAGTCTGACTTGGCGCTCCGCCGAGACTCGCTTGGCGTGATGTTGGCCAAGGTTATTTAATATACGTTCAGAGAACTTCGAAGAGAATCGAGACTTGACCTTCCCGATGCAGCCTTGAAGAATCCTTTTAGGCACCGTCCTTCATGCATGAGACACTCTAGCATCTGGTCACGATCCTTCTACAGGCCTCGTGGGGTGCGATCAGCCGGCATCGTGACTGATGTTACATTCTCTGCTGACGTCCAGGCCTCACCTCACGGAACATCGACGTCATCGAATAGCATCAGCTTATCCATCTCCTCGTAGATATGCTTGCATGGAGTTGTCGTTGCGCCGCTAGAGCAGATGTTGTTACTGCACAGCGCCAGACGATGCTCTACCAGCGAATGCTTGCGTCTGGTACTGCTGACGAGCGGATGGCCGGCGGTTGCTGTGGCGCGTTCAAAAAAGCCATCGATGCGTGGCCGCCAGTTTATCATGACAAGTCAAGCTGAGATGTGATCCTTCGACAACGGAGGAATGTGCATGGTGAGTGTGCGGAGAGCAAGGGGGCCGGCATCTCGATCTCGCCCGCTGAGTCTCGACGAGCAAGGTATGCATCCTTTCCAAACCGGTACACGGCCCACAGACAAGTTTTGAAAGACCTGGGTACGCGGCGTATCATCCCAACCGTCTCTGAGCGGCTTCTCGCGGCAAGCCTGCTCATGGGCGGGCGGCATCACACACGGCGCATACTATCATTAGACTGCTGCCTAAGCTGGCCAATATCGGAACAGAGTTGCGTGCGCTGACTTGTGCCATGGCCAGTAAGGAAATACGACCCGGACGGAAGGTCGCCAAGTTGATCCGCTGCCTGGACGTACACAAGCACGAAGCCGAAGCTAAAGCTGTGGATGATGCACACTTCACCACTGTGAGATTTCGTCTCTTCGAATGGGACCGCTGAAGGCCAAGTAGGAAACAATCCCCTGCTATGTAGAGGAAGGGCTTCCCTGGCTGCTGCAGATGCGTCTTGATCACTACATCGTCAAGACGGCGTCATCAAAGCATCACATTGATCAATCGCGCTCTCATTGCGGCATAGCTAGTCACAGTCAAATGGCCTTTCCGGCCAGCCCAATCATCCTCTCTCTAAAGCCTCCGTTCGCTTTTCAGATGCCGCCTGATGATGTTACAAGTGCACTCAAGGCAATCTCTTCTAATCGTGAAATCTATGCGACTTTCTGGGTCGAGAACGCAAAATCAAGCGAACCGACGGCCCACGCGCCCACAAAGACGACAACCATGCTGCCGAAGATGACGAGCGGCTTGCGCAGCGCGGCCGTGATCGAGTAGTCGTAGGACACGTAGATCTCGCGGTCCCGGAAGTCGTCCACCAGGTTGCGCGCCTTGATCGTGACCGAGGTGCGGCCCACCGTGTCGAGGAACGTCTTGAAGACGTCAACCGATGCCTCGGTGATGGAGGTCTCGGGGACATCAGTCCAGAGCTTGACGTTTCTGTTCGGCTTGTCAGCTTCCTGTGCTTCACAGGACGAATCGGAAATGACTTACTCGGCGCCCTCGGGGAGCAGAATGCGGACGTTGATCTGGCCATACTCGACACCCTCGGGCTGCTTGGGACCCTCGAGGAAGGGGACGTTCAGGACGTAGCCGCCACCGGCGGCATTGCGCACGAAGTTCTTGGCATCCGAGTTCCAGCCGACAGTGAAGGGGTACTTCCACCCGCCGAAGATGGGGTAGCGAGGCTTGGCCTCCAGGAGAGCCTCGCGCCTGCTGCTTCGGAACTTGGAGGTCGAGACGTTGCCGATGACGTCGGTGTAGTAGGGCTGCTCGCTCCCGGCCTTCAGCGGGAACCTCAGCTCCTTAAGGGCGTAGGTGGTCGGGTTGAAGTACTGAGCTTGCGCCCACTTGACGCGGCTGAAGAGGTTGGACAGGTTGGCGCCGCGGTGGAACAGGGTGTACCGCTCCTCAAAGGCGACGTTGCCACCCCAGTGGCTGACCTCGATGTCGCGGTCGAGGTTGGAGACGTGGCTCACGGGCTTGGTGAATTCGAAGCGGACCGAGGCGGGCGACAGAGCGCCGGCGGGCTTCGCGTCGAAGGGACCGTATGTGAGCTTGGAGCCGTCCTTCTTGGGGAACTCGGCGACGTCTCCGGTGCCGGGCAGCTTGGTGTAGTCGGGGATGTTGGCCGAGTGGCTCTTGAGCTCGGTCTTCTGCTTGGACGTGGGGTAGACCGAGGGGCAGTAGATGGAGAAGTCGTAGACGAGGTACTGCTGCTCCTCTTGGCTGATCGAGGCCGGGAGGGGCGTGTAGGACTTCAGGTAGTAGTAGGAGATGCCGAGGGTCTGCTGGCCGCCGGTCTTGAGCGGGGCAGGCAGGTTGATGCGGAAGTACTGGAGGTCGCTTTCGTCCTGGTTAGTACGAAGTGGCAGAAGCGCGTGGTCATCTCCACAAGCAAAGCTCACCTGGTAGGGTCAACCTCAACAACCTCGACAGTGAAGGGGCCCGCTTCGTCGTTTTTCCTGTCCTTGACCTCGAAGCCGCCCACCCTGGACATCTGGTCCGCAGTGAACGGCAGGTAGTACTCGCTCTGGGGCTCCTTGTCGACATTTTCGATCAGAACGTTGATCTGCTCCTTGACATAGTTCTTCTCGAGGGAGATGATGTGGACAAGGTTGGCGTTCTTGAAGACCTGGGGAGGCTGGAAGGTGGTGGTGTCGACCTTGGAGGTCTTGTCGGAGCTCGCGACGGCTGCGGAGAGCAGGCTGAGGAGCCCCGTGGCGATGGTGAAGGCTCTCATTGTCGGACTTGGTCGATGAGCAGGCTCATTGACTGAGAGACGCGGGTGCGCAGTGTTGGAATGTGGCGGGCTAGGACTTTGTTGCACGGGAGAAGGCCTTACTCCATCGCTTGACTTGTGCAGTGATCTGGCTCTTGCAACTGCACGACGACAGCTCTCGATTGGGGAGTTGACAACGGGCTACGTTGCTTGACGCACGGGCCATGAACGTGCAATCAATTGGAGATGGCTCGAGCGTGCATCCACTCTCTCGTCTCCCGTCAGCCACATGCCCAGCCACATGAGCTTCCCCGACTACGCCACATCTCTGTCCACAGGTCTCTAATCTCTAAATTTTTTGTTGTGTTGATGAATCCATTGCTGAGGTGGGGGGGGGGGGG
>NMXN01000010.1:0-44721 GCA_002851775.1 Verticillium isaacii | reverse complement strand
GGGGGGGGGGGGGGGGGGGGGAGGTGGTGCCCGGAAATACGTCACTTTACCCAAGCTCCCGTCGCTCCCCTGCACAGCTCAACGGCATTTGCATCGTCGCTTTCGTCGCTTCCGACATCGTGTTGGAATGCAAGAAAGCACGAGTTTGGGAATCAGAGGGCAACCAATGTAACCCCTTGGTGAGGTTGAGACGGTCGAGATCCTAAACCCTTGACGATTCCTCGATACCCCTGGGGTCTGTCAGTCTGCCCACCCACCAGCATCAGTCAACAAGTCGGTCTGCAGAGACAGGCAGAGTCAGCACATTGCCGACTTGCTTTTGCAGCGAGCCTCTCCCCCCCGCCAGCGTTGAAAACCCTTGTCTCGTCGTGCCTAGCCCGCCTGCTAACAAGGGTCTTGAAATCACCAAGCAGCAACCGCCGCGTGATCAGCTGAGGATGTTCTGGGCTTGCTCGGGCTTGGACTTTTGGCCTGCATTGGCGTTTGAGTAGGAGGAGCTTGAGGCAAGGGTTCGGCGGGCGGTCCAGTGGGAACTCAAGACGTGGAACTCCGGGGGTCCGTCCAGGGCGTCCAGGCGTCCTGGCGTCCTGGCGTCCAGGCGCCGCCTCCCCTCCCCACGCATTCCCACCCAAGTCCCGACGTCAGCTCCAAAGCTCTTACTAACGAGTCGTCTTCCTCTCTCCTAATGACCTAGACATCCATATTCCCTCAAAACTCCATTGATTCCGTATCTCGGCCGTCGGCCCAGCTTCATCCATTGACTACTAACCTCACACCTTTCTTCCAACGCTCTGTCGATCCTTCACGGCGCGGAACTCCAATCCTCCAAGACCTCGTCACCTCCCAGACCCCTCACTACCCCTCCATCCCACCACACCACACCACCTCGACGTCAACATGGTCGGCATCGGTCCCAAGCCGCCTCCCAGCCGTAAGGGTAAGTCAGAGCTTTCAATGCTTTCTGCGTCTTTTGAATTGCCTGCCCAGAACCGTTGCCCCGAAGGAGAGCGCGTGGCCGCCGTGTTCCGGCGACTGGGTGCTCCTTAGGCGTGTCTGTCGCTGTGGGAAAACCTGAGGGTGCCCGGCCGTTCGTCACCCGCGTATCACCTCTCAGCTTCCCGTCGACGGCCAAGGTGTATGATCACGAGCTCAGCTGCAGGGCTGGGCAATGACAGAGATGGTGTCCCGGCGTCAGATACCACCCCAAGCCCGCTGTTCCCGTCAGAGCAGCTCATGCTGGCAGGGCTGGGCAGGGTGGGAGTAAACACTCCGCCCGCCGGTGTCACAGCACGAACCATGGGTCTGGTCGTGTCCCCAACGCCTGCGAAATCCCGAAACCAGTGGGCCTCAGACGTCAGATTCACCAAGGCCAGCTCTGGAAGTGCATCGAGGTATTTTATCGAGGGGTGATGGACCTCGTCTTCTCAGCATCAGCAGCGTTCTTGCCTCACCTCTCTCAACCTGCCGATAGGACGCTTCGACCAAGAGATCAGACAGAACGCGATCTCTTCCCACAGCCGCACAGCTGTTCAGACCAGACCACAGGAGAGACAAAGAGAGACAGAAAGAGAGCAGCACAAGGACATCTGCTCGATTGCCACCGTGACCGTTTTTGGCGCCCTGTCCCTGCATCATCTGGCCTGCCTCAACGGATTCTTCGTTCTACGTTCTTCGTTCTTCTTTCTTCACATCTCTTTCTATCGCAGAAGGCTGCTGTCTATCGCTGGGGCGCAAACAGTCCCTGTTGCTTCATCTGCGTGCGCCGAAACAGCACAACATGTTCGCTAACCACGATCGCACATCAGGCTCGATGGCGGAGCTGCCCCAGGACTTGGTCCAGGAGATCAGACATCTCGAGGAGATTCTTGTGGTCAGGGCCTCGAAGCTCAAGGAGATTACCAACCACTTTGTTTCTGAGCTTGAGAAGGGTATGTGCCATCCAGCCCGACCTTGACAAACGAACTTCGACTGACCCAGACAGGCCTCAGCGTTGAGGGTGGAAGCATTGTAAGCCACCACAGCAAACGGACCTGACCTGTCCGCGACTAACTTTGCCCCAGCCCATGAACCCGACCTGGGTCATGTCCTTCCCCGACGGCTACGAGACTGGCACTTACCTGGCCCTCGACATGGGCGGCACCAACCTGCGTGTGTGTGAGATCACCCTGACGGATAAGAAGTCCGAGTTCGACATCACGCAGTCCAAGTACCGCATGCCCGAGGAGCTGAAGACCGGCGTCTCCGAGGAGCTGTGGGAGTACATCGCCGACTGCCTCCAGCAGTTCATCGACACCCACCACCCCGACCTCCCCAAGGACCAGAAGCTTCCCCTCGGTTTCACCTTCTCGTACCCTGCCACCCAGAACTACATCGACGAGGGTATCCTGCAGCGCTGGACCAAGGGCTTCGACATTGATGGCGTCGAGGGCAAGAACGTCGTCCCCCTGCTCGACGCGGCTCTTAGGAGCAAGGTGAGTCCGCGGCGGCCTCGCGAGTCGATCCAGCGAAGTCTGACAACCTCCAGGGAGTGCCTATCAAGCTGTCGGCCCTGATCAACGACACCACCGGTACCATGATCGCCTCGGCCTACACCGACACCAAGATGAAGATTGGCTGCATCTTCGGCACCGGCTGCAACGCTGCCTACATGGAGGACTGCGGCTCCATCCCCAAGCTCGCCCACATGAACCTCCCCGCCGATGCGCCCATGGCCATCAACTGCGAGTGGGGCGCCTTCGACAACGAGCACAAGGTCCTGCCCCGCACCCCTTTCGACATCATCATCGACCAGGACTCGCCTCGCCCCGGCCAGCAGGCTTTCGAGAAGATGATCGCTGGTCTCTACCTCGGCGAGATCTTCCGCCTGATCCTGGTTGACGTGCACGACAACAAGCCCGTTGATTTCTTCAAGGGCCAGGATATTGCCCAGCTGCGCAAGGCCTACTCTCTGGACTCGTCCTTCCTGTCCGCCATTGAGGAGTAAGCCACAGAAGCCCCCGGGCTCGGACTACGTATACTGACTCGATTAGGGACCCCTTCGAGAACCTGTCGGAGACCCAGGACCTGTTCGTCTCCAAGCTCAACCTGAACGCCAACCGCGCCGAGCTTGAGTTCGTCCGCCGTCTTGCCGAGCTCATCGGCACCCGCGCCGCCCGTCTCTCGGCCTGCGGTGTCGCCGCCATCTGCAAGAAGAAGAACTACGAGACCTGCCACGTCGGCGCCGACGGTTCCGTCTTCAACAAGTACCCCCACTTCAAGGAGCGCGGCGCCCTGGCTCTCCGCGAGATCCTCGACTGGCCCGAGAAGAAGAACCCCGCCGACGAGGACCCGATCGAGGTTCTGGCTGCCGAGGACGGAAGCGGTGTCGGCGCCGCGCTGATTGCCGCGCTGACGCTGAAGCGTGTCCAGCAGGGCAACCTCGCCGGTATCCTGCACCCGGATAACTTCAAATAAGCGGCAAGCGTTGGACAGGTCGGAAAAGCGAGTCACGACGTTCATGATGATAGGGGCAAACATGCACAAGAGTAGCTAGATTGAACTTTGGACACGGCTTCTGCTGAGTCTTCACAGGAGAGAGCCCCTTCAGACCCGAGACGTAGCTGAATTTATTTTGAGAGTCCCCTAATATGCTGCTAGCCCATGAGTGTGCATATCGGCAGTCGGTACTCTGTGCATTCGTTAGCTCATTCTTCCGTCTGCGGCATCCAGGGGTTAACTCACTGTCGAGCGTCCAGTACCTCCTCCTCACCCCTTCCCACTCGCCCTTGTCCGCTTCCTCCATTCCCTTCAGATCGACGTCGATCACCTCCCACTCCAGATCCATACCGGCATCCACAGCATGCATCTCGACGACCTGGGTGTACACATCGTAGCAGATCTTGCGATCCGCACCCAGTCCGTTGAAGAAGCCAAAGCGGCCCTCCTGGTCCATCAATCCCGGGACGTACTCCGTGAAGAACATCTTCAGCTGGCTGTAGTCTTCACCGAAGGTATCAAAGTAAATCGCATCATACACCTCGCCAGACTCCAGCAGCGAGGGTACAATGTCCTGCCACCGGCCCCTGTGCACCTTGAACGCCCCCTCCTCGGGCCCGCTCGCCTCCCACGCGGCGCCAAAGTCGGTGCCTCCGTTGTCAATGTGCGCCAGCACGGCCGGGTGCGCCTCAATGATGTGGTGGCGCGCGGGCTTCGCCGCCGCGAACATGCCGTCGATGATGCCCATCCCGAAGCCAATGTTGAGCACGCGCTTGCCCTCGACGAGGGCCGGGTCCTCGGCCGAGGCGCGCAGCAGCACGTCGACGGAGCGGCGCATGATGGACGTCTCCCACGCCATCATGACGCCGTTGCGGTCGTCGTCGACGAGCTTGGCGTCGTCGTACGTGAGTCCCGAGGCGAGGTACTGCTCCGAGTTGACGTCGGTCTTGGCCTCGGGTTGGGCTTCCTTGGGCTCCGCGGCGGCCTCCGCGCCGTTGGCGTCCACGAGGGCCGGGGCCTCGTCGCCGTCCTCCTCGACGTCCATCTCTACGACCGAGCCGCCCGAAGATAGCTCCTCGTACCCGTCCAGCAGGCCGAAGAGCAGCTCGGCGCGCACGCCGGCCTCGACGCAGGCGCGGTAGAGGGCCGCCTGGCCGAGGCGGTCGGCGACGCAGCCGGGGGTCTCGTTGTTGCCGTCGACATCGTTCCAGATGGCGCCGGCGAGGAAGAGCTCCTGGACGGTCTCCTTGGCTTCGGAGGAGACGGTCTCGTCGGCGTCGGGGGAGGGGTCGGCGGGGCCGCAGGCGCGGATGGCGGCGTGGAGAGGGGTCTCGCCGGTGTTGGGGTCCTGGAGGCTGGCCTTGCCCCGGACGTCGAGGAGGGGCTTGAGGTCGGAGGTGTCGTGGGCCCAGGCGTGGTGGAGGAGCAGCTTGACGTCTTCGGGGCAGGAGGCGGAGATGCGGGCGGGGAGGGAGTCGTCGATGGGTGCGGCCGCGGCGGCCGTGGTGGATGCCATGCTGGGCTGTCTAGAATGAAGCACAAGTCTCGAAAAAAAGAGGAAGAAAAAACAAATGGGTACGTGTGAAAGACTTCGGCAGATTGTTGGCCGCTGACTTGGGCTGTATCGTGACAGTTGCACGCAAGCAAAACTTGTGATGGTGGGGTTGATGATGGTGAAGCTTGGCCTAACGACCCCGCCATAAATTTTTGTGACGTTCCAGGTCAGGTCGGCCCAGGCGAGCGAGGTCCAGCGTGCACGAAGAGTTACAAGGCTAGAGCCTTTTCAGGGGATGCCCCCCGCTACTGGGCCTCGCCCCGCCCCATAGGACCCCCCTAGATTGCCCCCTAGCAGAAGTGGGCAGACAACCGGCCGACGGCACCTGCGCCTGCGCCTCAGCGGGCGGCCAGAACAAGGTAGAGCACACGTGCATCTCTGTTCCACCTGATTGGTCAATCCGCCGGTTGCTGGCTGAAGAAAGTGGAGAACAGGCATGTGAGAGCTTCTGAGCCAAAGCTTCATCGTCGAATTGGCAGTCTCCATCCGAGCGAGGGAGGTCCTGGTTAAGCCTGACTTGGATTAACTTCGTTTGCCTTGTCTGCTGCCCCCGTGCCGACCAGCCATCCATCCAGTCGTTCAGTCCGCGACGAGACCTGGCATACCCAATACTGCTCGACTCAAATTTGTCCCTAGCCACTGCGGCTTTTCGACGGCGGTCCTCTCCTCTCCCTCGTCCCTCGCTACCTCTCGCTCAGGTACTTTCAGCCTCCGTCCGCCCAGCTCCATGCCCACCCTCGCCCCCTCATGCTAATTGTCCAAGATCTCAGGACCCGACAGAGATACTGGAGGTCAACCCGACACCGACGCCCCGATATCCCCTGGCGCGCACCACCAGGCATCATCGTCATGAAGTTCGGCGAGCAGCTCCGCTCGAGCATCATTCGAGAGTACCAGTGGTACTACATCGACTATGATCTCCTAAAGAAGGAGCTCAAGAACGCCACTGGCCCCTTGCTGAACGAGACCGACAATGCCTCGTCCGCCGAGCGCCGCCGCGACTGGACCGAGGAGGACGAGACGCGTTTCGTCAAGAAGCTCGAGGCCGAGCTCGACAAGGTCCACACGAAGCAGCAGGTCAAGGCCATGGAGATCTCACGGCGCATCGCCGTCAGCGAGAAGGAGGTCCGCAGCGTCGTCAGCCGCCTGCTGGAGCGCGGTCCCCAGGAGACAGGCCCTAGCGAGGAGGAGTTCATGCTGCTGGAGGAGGCCCTCAGCGACGTCATTGCCGACGTCCACGACCTCGCCAAGTTTGTTCAGCTCAACTATACCGGCTTCTACAAGATCATCAAGAAGCACGACGTAAGACCACTGCGGCCCAATCGCGTACTTGGATCCCGTTGACTGACCGACCCAGAAATTGACCGGTTGGCACCTGAAGCCCGCATTCGATACCCGACTCAAGGCTAGGCCGTTCTACAAGGAGAACTACGACGCCTCGGTCGTCCAGCTGTCCAAGCTGTACGACCTCGTCCGAACACGCGGCAACCCCGTCAAGGGCGACAGCGCGGCTGGCGGAAGCCAGGGCAGCTTCGTCCGCAACACGACCAAATACTGGGTCCATCCTGACAACGTCACGGAGTTGAAGCTCATCATCCTCAAGCACTTGCCGGTGCTTGTATTCAACGCCAGCAAGGAGTTCGACACGCAGGATTCTGCCATCACATCCATCTACTACGACAACCCGGACAAGTGGGATCTGTACGAGGGCCGTCTTAAGAAGACGGAGGGTGCGGAAGCTATCCGTCTGCGGTGGTATGGCGGGATGCAGAGCGAGAACATCTTCGTCGAGCGCAAGACGCATCGAGAGGACTGGACGGGCGAGAAGTCGGTCAAGGCTCGTTTCTCCATCAAGGAGAAGAACGTCAACTCGTACATGCGCGGCGAGCTTCTGCCGGCAGCCATCTTCGAGAAGGCGAGGAAAGAAGGCAAGAAGCCCACGAAGCAGATCGACGAAGACCAGAGGCTGGCGGCTGAGGTTCAGTACTCGTGCCTGAGGAAGGGCTACAAGCCTGTGTGTCGGTCATTCTACAACCGAACGGCCTTCCAGCTTCCTGCCGATGCGCGCGTGCGTATCTCCCTCGACACCGAGCTCACCATGGTCCGGGAGGACAACCTGGACGGCGAGGAGCGATCAGGCGACAACTGGAGGCGCATGGACATTGGCATCGATTGGCCCTTCTCGCAGCTGCCGCCCAAGGACATTGTGCGGTTCCCGTACGCCGTCCTCGAGGTCAAGCTCCAGACGCAGATGGGCCAAGAGCCGCCCGAGTGGGTGCGCCAGCTGATCTCGAGTCACCTCGTTGAGGCGGTGCCCAAGTTCTCCAAGTTCATTCACGGTGTGGCATCTCTGTTCCCTGAGCGCATTGACCTGCTGCCTTTCTGGATGCCCCAGATGGACGTGGACATCAGGAAGCCCGTGACGCACGACTTTGGTATTCACCGGGGAGGCCACTCGGCCAACACGACAACTTCAGACGACGATGACGACGATGAAGAGGATGATTTTGACTCGGACGATGAGGAGCTGCGGTCGACAGCTGTCCGCGCCGCTTCGGCCAGCCAACGGGCAGGCAACGGGGAGTCGAGCAGGACAGGCGCCGGTCACGGAGCCCGTGTCGATGTCGAAGACCAGACGGCAGACGGGGTTGCTGGGGTTGACGCAGACTGCATCTACGACTCGGACGAAGAGTATGACGCGAACGAAGCCCTCGAGGAGGCGAGACGGGTCGGCGGCTGGACCTACTACTCGACACTCGCGAAAACGAAGGGCGCAGCTTTTGGCCACGAGGCGCTCGAAGTTCTCAAGTGGGTGATTCCGCACCCTCGCGGATCCGTCATCCCGCGGAGGGAGGTGCAGACGACACTCTTCGGCACGGGCGAGATCCAGACGAAGAAGTTCAAGGCGCCCAAGGGCAAGAAGATCTACGTCCCTGTGCGTGTCGAGCCCAAGGTGTACTTTGCGGCGGAGAGGACGTTCCTGGGCTGGGTAAGTCTGCTTTACCAGATGCGTGTATTACGTGACTAACTTTGTTCCAGCTCGAGTACTCTATCTATGTTGGTACGGTGGCCGTCACGCTACTGAACTTCGGCACGAGCCCTACGAGCCCGTCCTTCATCGTCGCCGGCGTCTTCACGCTGCTTGCCATCATGTCCCTCTGCTACTCGGTGGCCATCTATCTATACCGCAGCAGCGCGATTCGCAACCGAAGGAACATCAAGTTTTACGACCGCTGGGGCCCGAGCGTTCTTTGCGGCGCCTTGTTCGTGGCCGTCTGCCTCAACTTTGCGTTCGAGGGCCGGGATCGTGAGATTTGGTAGCTGGATGAGGTGCGTCTGGGATGGGTGTGGTAATGGCCTGGCATGCGAAAGCCATCAGGGTTGCGGGGAGCATCTTGTACTATTGCGGACTGCAGAGTGAATTTGGATACAGTTAGTTACAAGGACAGCAGCGACTTGAGTCGGAAGAAAGCGAGAATAAAGACCATTCAGCGTCCAGTCCGGGTCCCGCTCCCGACCTTTGGCCTTTGATGAATCTCGGCCTTTGATATCCGTGGACGTGGCGGGCAGCTGCACGAAGCTTTGGCTAGTTCCGAGCTCAGCTCATCAGCCCTACTCTGGTCCGACTCGCGGAGAACGAACCGTCACCTGTCACGAGGACGGGATCCAAGAAGAGAAAGCAGGCTAGTGCACGTTGTGTAACTTTGTCTCGGCGGATGGGCCAATGGCCTGACGATCGTAGCATCTCGGCTGCAGATGCATAAGTACGAAGCCGGACCCATCTCTCGACAGCATAAGAGGGGTCAAACCTGCTCAGTTTGTCCCATATCTCGGCGCCCCATCCTCACTGACCTGGAGGTACCGCGGATATCTACATACGAGAACAACCTCTTCCTCTTCCCAGCTCGCACGACCAGTCTTTCGGCCACAAGTATGACCGCCCTCGTTGCGGATGGTGTTTTCGGCCGGTGTGTTCCTCCCGAGTCCAAGTACGCCATCACGACGAACCTACGAGGCTGGGACAATGCGATCAAGCTACGCGAGGGAGACAAGGGGGTCATGTCGCAGATTGTGCACATCTATCCGCGCTTTGGACCCTTCCAGGATGTTGGATTGGTAGGTGGACATGTCGCGAGATATCCTTCTCGGCATGCACAGCGGTCCGTACTGACTCTAGCCGTAGTTCTTCGGAGCGTTGGCTGAGAAGCTGAAGATCGCCGAAGGCCAGGCGCTCTTTGCGTTTACTGACCCGGGCGCCTTCAAGATGGCTTCCACGCACATCGTCAGCCCCCTCCGCCACGAGCCGACCGTCTCCCCGGAGGAGCTGCAGTTCCATGTCGTCGAGGTGGCCGGCGTCCGACTGTTTGTCGTCGCCTTTCCTGCCGCGAAGACACCGGGTATTCTTGGAGCCTGGCAGAACCCGGGCATAGGACCTTCTATCCGCCTGTCGGAGTATCTCCTGTCTCAGATTGACACCTTTTCCGTTGTCAAGCCGAGCCATGGGGAAGATTTCCGGCCCCCGGGAACATTCCTCCCCGAAACGGAGGACCACGGCAAGTTGAGGGACCGGGTATCCGGGCTGCTCCGCCGTGCAGCCATCGACCCGGAGCAGACCAAGGTCACGTCAGACGACGTCTACCTGTACCAGACGGGCATGGCCGCCATCTACGGAGCCCACAACCTGCTGCTCTCCCACCGCCCCGGGACCGTGGTCATCCTCGGCATCGCCTTCCACAGCACCATTCACTGGCTCTCCGAAGCCTCGCCCCACGGCTACAAGCAGTTCGGGCCCGTCGACAGTGCCGGCCTCGACGCCTTCGAAGCCTGGCTCGACGAGGAAGCCGCCCAGGGGAGGAAGGTGACCTACGTCCTCACCGAGTTCCCCTCCAACCCCCTGCTCGCCAGCGTCGACCTCCGCCGCGTGCACGCGCTCTCCCAGAAGCACGGCTTCTTCTTCGTGATCGACGACACGGTCGGCTCGTTCGCCAACGTCGACATCCTCGCCTGGGGCGACATGGTCGTGTCCAGCCTGACGAAGACGTTCTCCGGCTACGCCGACGTCATGGGCGGGTCGACGGCGCTGAACCCCCTGGGACCGCGGTACGCCGACCTCAAGAGGCTCTGGGCCGCGGGCTTCCGCAACGAGCTCTTCGGCGCCGACGCCGCCGTGCTGCTCGCCAACTCGGAGAATTACCTCGAGCGGACGCGCACGGTCAACGCCAACGCCGCGGCCATGGCGGCGTTCCTCGCCGCGCGGACGCGGGACCGAGACCCGGCGTCGCCCGTCCTGCGCGTGCGGTACCCGACGCAGCTGCCGGACTACGACGTCTTCCGGTCGTTCCTGCGGCGGCCGACGGAGGACCTGCCGGAGCCGGGGATGGGGTGTCTCCTGGCGGTGGACTTTGCGAGCGCCGCGACGGCCAAGGCGTTCTACGACGCCGTGCAGTTCTACCCGGGGCCGCACCTGGGGGCGCCCAAGACGCTCGTGCTCTGCTACGCGGAGCTGGTGTTTGGGAAGTATCGCGAGGAGGCCGAGTACCACCGGGGATACGGGGTCCTGGGGGAGAGCCTGAGGATCTCGGCGGGTTTGGAGGCCGTGGAGGATCTGGAGAAGACGCTGGAGGAGGCGCTGGAGGCTGCCAAGGCGGTGGGAGCTAGTTGATGTGGTCGTGATGCCGCCTTGCTCTGGCCTCTTGCTACCACACAACGTGGCATGCATGCCCAATTCAGACATGGCTTCCAGATCAACGGGCCATCTTCAGGCCGCGGATCATAATCAGCATCTTCAACACTTTTACGTTCATCATCACCGTGAAGCCAGGATCGTGACATTTCGCATGCGAGGTGGGCGCTTCCTTTTTTGCATCTGCACCCAGCCCGGCGACAACGTGCCCAGTTCGATTTCATCCATAAAGTAGATCAACCGCCTGTAGGCCAGATCCGCAGCCATGATCAGGCCTGAAGGAAGGTTGTGGGCCGGCTCTGGAAACTCGCTTGTTGTATGTTGTATGCGACCCACCAGTATGGGATCGGAGCCACGATGGAGGTTACTTGTGAGCTGAGCAGACAGCTGTTCGCCATCACGACCTCGCTGATTGTAGAGTCACGTGGCTCATGTCGAGTCGTGGGCCTCTGTGCTGCCTGCCTTGGGTACCTACCTTACCTTACCTCATGTAAGGCCTTCCCATGATGCTCTCAACTGCTCATCTGCAGCGGGTGAAACTTCCTCGACGGTCTGGGATGGCGAGAGCGAATGTCAAGCTGAGAGGGGGAGTTCAAAGAGAGGCGAGTGTCAAGCAGAGGTGCATGTCAAGCAGAGGTGCATGTCAAGCAGAGGTGCATGTCAAACAGAGAGGCTCTCCAATGTACATACAAGCCACTGGGACCAAAACGCAGGCACCTGTGCACTCTGGGTTCCAGGGCACGTCGCATGTTGACTGGGCAGGCACCCTGAGAGGATATACTGGTAAATTACGTGAGATGCAGCACCAGCCTTACCTCGGACCTGCACCCCACTGAAGCCCCTGAGTGGACCGACCAGGCCAGTGGACCAGGGCGCAACGGTCCCGCCGTCGCATCCCACTGTCAGTGGCCGAGCCCGCCAAGAACGGAAGAGTCGGGCCAATCAAGCACACCAAGCTCATCTGGCGCCTTGTCCGCCACCTAAGACCTGCCTAGGGACCTACCTTCAAGGGTGCTTATTACCAGCGGGCTAGTGGTGCAGGTCGGTACGTACCTCCCAAGGCCAGTAACACGTTGATCTTTAATCTTGCCCAGGTCTCTCCGATCCAATTCAACACTCCCATTCCTGCTCCCTGGTACCACCCGACCATCGACGACCTCGCCTCCCGCCTGCTCTGCTGAACACGGAACCCGCCCCGTCAGACATGCCACGGCGTCCAGAGTCGACCAGCTGACACATCCAACCACCCGACAGACCCAGCCTGCTCTCGATCGACCCTCTCCGACGCGGCGGCCTCGACAGCGCATCTACCACCGAACGGGTACCCCCTTTACCTGGTCATCCATGAAGTCTGCTGGCCCGTACAGGTAGCCTCTTCGAGTCCCGGACCCCAGAGACTCGCCGCCCCGGTCTGGCCCCCCCCCCTCCCGCTTCTTGCCTGCACCGACGACGAGATGCAGTGGCCATGGCGAGGCGACGGCGATGACCAGGCCAGCTCCAAGAAGAACGACTCGCTGCTGCCCATGTCCAACCACACGCCAAGAATCACCGGACCGGGATTCACTCACGATGGTTTCGAGAAGGAGACCCCGACGAGGCCGACCTACCACCGCACCACGTCGGCGCAATCAAGAGTGAGCCACGCCCGCCGCCGATCCCCGCTGAGCGCAGGCTCGCAGACCCATGAACGCAGCTGATCCTCCGAGAAAAAAACAGAGCGTCGCCGAGCAGTACTCCTTCATGACCCCCGCCGAAACTGCCTCCCGACTGCAGACTTCCCTCACACACGGTCTCCCGCCGGCCGGCGCCTCAAGTCGCCTCCACGACTACGGGCCGAACGAGATCCCCCACGACCCCCCCGAGCCCCTGTGGCTGCGCTTCGTCAAGCAGTTCCAGGAGCCTCTCATCGTCCTGCTCCTCGTCTCGGCCGGCGCCTCCATCTTCCTCGGCAACACCGATGACGCCGTCAGCATCACCGTCGCCGTCACCATCGTGGTCAGCGTCGGCTTCGTGCAGGAGTACCGGTCCGAAAAGTCCATCGAGGCCCTCAGCGGCCTCGTCCCCAACCACGCCCACCTCATCCGGGGCGAGCCCAAGCCGGCGCAGCTGAACCGTGCCGGGTCCTGGCCCGCCGGTTCCACGAACGCCCAGGCCGACGGCGCGCCCACCGACACGGCCACCGCGATCGAGGAGGCGCTGGAGGTGGCCTCCTCCAAGGTCATGGCCGCCCAGCTGGTGCCCGGCGACCTGGTCCTCTTCACGACAGGCGACCGCATTCCCGCCGACATTCGCGTCACCAAAGCCGCCGATCTGACCATCGACGCCTCCAACCTGACGGGCGAGAACGAGCCCGTGAGGGTCACGGCCCACGCGCGCGCGCGCCCCGTGCTCCCGACGCACCTCGGCGGCAGCAGCAAGCTCGAACCCCCGAGCCCCGCTGGATCGGCCGTCTCTTCGAACCGGGACGGCGGAGAGGATGGCGAGCAGAACGTCGCGTACATGGGCACCCTCGTCAAGTCGGGCTACGGCCAGGGAATCGTCTTCGCGACCGGCGGCAACACGCACTTCGGCACCATCGCCACGAGCGTCTCGGGGACGGAGAGCCCCCGCTCGCCGCTGCAGCTGTCGATGGACGATCTCGGCTCGCAGCTGAGCAAGGTGTCCTTCGTCATCATCGGCCTCATCTCCTTCGTGGGCTGGCTGCAGGGGAAGAAGCTGCTCGAGATCTTCCAGATCTCCATCTCCCTGGCCGTCGCCGCCATCCCCGAAGGCCTGCCCATCATCGTTACCGTGACCCTGGCCCTCGGCGTGCACCGCATGGCGGGACACCACGCCATCGTGCGCAAGATGCCCAAGGTCGAGACCCTCGGCTCCGTGAACGTCGTCTGCACCGACAAGACGGGAACTCTGACGATGAACCACATGACCATCACCAAGATGTGGTGCTTCGGCTCCATCGAGGCCTTCGACGTCGACTCGGACGACGAGGCCACCGAGACGAAGCCCGACGCCGCCACGCTGCGCATCCTCCGAATCGGAAACATCGCCAACAACGGCCGCCTCGCCCGCCAGTACACGGAGAACGGCGCCGCCGCCCGGGCTGTGCTCTCCTCCACGCAGGGCGGCGACAACCCCTCCACGTACACCAGGTGGACCGGCCAGCCCACGGACGTGGCCATGCTTGACCTGCTCGACCGCTTCAAGGAGCACGACGTCCGCGAATCGATCGGCACCCGCGTCGGCGAGGTCCCCTTCAGCTCCGAGAGGAAGTGGATGGGCGTCACGATCGGGGGCGAGGGAAAGAACGACAAGGACTTCTCCTACATGAAAGGCGCTATCGACCGCGTCCTCGAGGCCTGCGACACGTATCTCACGCGGGACGGACGGGAGGTCGTCCTCGACTCGAACCGCCGCCAGGAGGCGCTGGATGCCGCGGAGGAAATGGCGTCCAGGGGTCTCCGGGTGCTCGCCTTCGCCAGCGGCGCCGTCAGGTCCAGCAAGAACAAGCCCGCGTCGCACGGCTCCTACTTTGCCGGCTCGGACGACAACTACAAGGGGCTGACCTTTGCGGGGCTGGTCGGCATGAGCGACCCGCCCAGGCCCGGCGTCGGCAAGTCCATCAGGCGGCTGATGCGCGGCGGCGTCAAGATCATCATGATCACCGGCGACGCCGAGACGACGGCGGCCGCCATCGGGAGGCAGCTCGGCATGTCCGTGCCCAAGGCGGTCGAGCACGGCTCGAGCCAGTCCAGCATCCGCCCCGTGCTGCGGGGCGACGAGATCGAGGCCATGTCGGAGGAGGAGCTCGCGCAGGCCATGCAGCACACGAGCATCTTCGCCCGCACGAACCCGGACCACAAGCTGAAGATCATCCGGGCGTTCCAGTCGCGGGGCGACATCGTCGCCATGACCGGAGACGGCGTCAACGACGCGCCGGCGCTGAAGAAGGCGGACATTGGCATCTCCATGGGCCTCCACGGCACCGACGTGGCCAAGGAAGCCGCGGACATGATCCTCACGGACGACGACTTCTCGACCATCCTCCGCGCCATCGAGGAGGGCAAGGGCATCTTCAACAACATCCAGAACTTCCTGACCTTCCAGCTGAGCACGAGCGCCGCGAGCCTGTCGCTCGTCTTCTTCTGCACCCTGCTCGGCCATCCGTCGCCCCTGAATGCGATGCAGATTCTCTGGATCAGTACGTTGCCGCGCGAGGCTCCGAACAACGAAGAAAAGACATGCTGACCCCTGACAGACATCATCATGGATGGCCCCCCCGCGCAGTCTCTCGGCGTCGAGACGGTCGACAAGGACGTCATGAACCGGCCGCCCCGGAAGCGCGGCGACGCCGTGCTCACGCGCACCGTGCTGTCGCGCGTCATGACCTCGGCGGCCATCATCATGACGGGCACCATGCTCGTCTACCGCCACGAGATGCTGTCCGACGGCGAGGTGACGCGGCGCGACACGACCATGACGTTCACGTGCTTCGTGCTGTTCGACATGTTCAACGCGCTGGCCTGCCGCTCCGAGTCCAAGTCGATCCTCCGCGGCGAGATCGGCCTCTTCTCCAATGTGCTCTTCAACTGGGCCGTGGCGCTCAGTCTCGTCGGCCAGCTGCTGGTCATCTACTTCCCGTGGCTGCAGGAGGTGTTCCAGACGGAGGCGCTGGGGCTGCTCGACCTGGTGAGGCTGGTCTTGCTGTGCAGCACCGTGTTCTGGGCGGACGAGTTCAGGAAATACTGGAAGTACTCGAGGAGGAGGTTAGGCGGCAGCTACAGCCAGGCCGTGTGAGGAGCTTTGTGCATAGTAGATAATGTGGCATGGGGCCTTGTAAGATGACAGATGAGATATATACACTCTGTACAACTGGCGTCTGTCGTGTGTCGTCTTCATTCGAGCTGTGCTGAGCTGACCTGATGAGTTGTTGCGCACTCACCGAGACTGTCGGTGAGACGGTGAGATCCACACCGAGCAGCCACCGAGCACCCACCGAGCACCCACTGAGCACCCACCCCCACCGAGCATCACACCGAGCCCACCTGGCATCGGGCCAGCTAAGGTCCCCTGTTCGACCTTCGACCTCCGACCTCCATCCCCATGCTCGAGCTCCAACCTGCCACCAACAACCCAAATCACCCCCGACACACCTCACAACGGCTGGCGAGCTCCGGCAGCTATGCACAACCCAGCCCGCTCACGCCAATGTCCGTCCCTCCGAACGGCGTGCCCCCCGCTCGCCTCAACAGCGACCATGTCTCCTCCCCGAACACCCCCCTCCTCCTCCTCCCGAACCACACGCAAGCCGCGGCAGGCACGACAACCACGCCATCCATAGAGGCCGCCTCGACGGCCGACGAGGTCCGCGCCGCCCTCTCCTCCCTGCACGCCCGCGAGTCCAGCATCAACTCCCGGCTGCACACGCTCCTCGGCTCCCAGGCGGACCTCGCCCGCGAGCTGGGCCGGCTGGACCTCCTCCGGGCCTCGCTGGGGGCGCAGGTCATCGCGGCGCGCGGCGTGGGCAACAAGATGCTCGCGGGGGCGGCCGAGACGGCGGGCGGGCTGTCGGGCCGGGTGCGGCGGCTGGACCTGGAGAAGGGCCGCGTGGAGGCGACGCTCGAGGTGGTGCGGCAGGTGGCGGAGCTGCGGGCGTGCGTGCTGGGCGTCGTGGGCAGTATGGGCGCGCCGCAGGACTGGGAGGCCGCGGCGGGCTACCTCGCGCGCGCGGCCGAGGTGCCCGAGGCCATCACGCGGGGGCGCTTCGCCGCCGAGATCGTGCCGAGCGTCGAGGTGCCGGACGCGCCGTGGGTGACGCTCGAGAACGCCCGCGAGAGCCTCTGCGGGCTGTTCCTGCGCGAGTTCGACCGCGCCGCCGGCGAGGGCGACGGCGCCAAGGTCACCCGCTTCTTCAAGCTGTTCCCCCTCATCGGCCGCACCGACGTCGGGCTCGACGTCTACGGCCGCTACGTCTGCCAGGGCGTCGCCGGCACCGCCCGCTCCGTGCTCAAGGAGGGGCCCGGCGGCGCCTCCGCCCGCCGCGACGGCTTCTTCTACGCCAACGCCCTGACCCGCCTGTTCGACCACATCGCGCGCATCGTCGAGGGCCACGGCGGCCTGGTCGAGCGCCACTACGGCGCCGGCAAGATGGGCCGCGTCGTCGAGCGCCTGCAGCAGGAGGCCGACGTCCAGGGCGGCATCATCCTGGACGCCTGGGGCGACGAGCGCGACGTCGGCCGCCGCATCAAGGACGTCAAGAGCTACCCCTTCTCCTTCCTCGTGCAGAGCTTCCTGCCCCCGCAGCGCGGCGGCACGCCCCGGGTCAACTCGCCGGCCACGGCCATGGGGTCGACGAACCAGCGGAGCAGCGAGGACGAGGGCGTCAACATGAAGGAGGTCGACGGCGTGCTCAGCGAGATCGCCGTCATGCTCGGACGCTGGTCGCTGTACGCCCGCTTCCTCGCGGGCAAGGCCAAGGTAAGAAGCCGCGGCTTGCGAGTTTTTGTACCGCTGAACAAGGTCTGACCCGATGCTTAGGATCCTGACGCGCCAGAAGACGCGGACCTCGTCATGCCCGACGTGCTCGCCAAGTCCAACCTCAGCCGGAAGGTGTCGGACAAGCTGACGACGCCCTACAACACCATGATGACCTTCTTCTTCCGGAGGTCGGTCGAGAAGGCCTTCCAGCTGGACGAGCAGCCGGCGGGCCTGTCCCTCAACATGAGCAAGCCCATCGACAACAGCTCGCCCAACATCATCTCGGCGGTGGACGACGTCATGTACGTGGTCAGCGCCGTCATACAAAAGTCCATCTCCACGTTCCAGCGGGGCGTGGTCACGTCGGTCGTGTCGGCGATCGAGCGCGTGCTCACCGCCGACTTTGTGGGCATGGTGCAGCGCAAGATGCGCGACGAGTCGTTCCCGAAGCCGCTCGTCGCGGGGGGGTTCCCGCCCGAGGACAGGATCATCCAGTTCATCGTGCTCATCAACAGCCTCGACACGGCCAACGAGTACCTCACGCGCATCATCCACAGCAAGACGGGCGGCGGCGAGGATGGCGGCCCCGACGATGCCGGCGAGAAGGGCTCGCTCCGGGAGTCGTTCCCCTTCGAGAGGGACGCCGCCTTCGTGGCGACGTCCCTCGGCACGCTCCTCACCAACTTCACCGCCAAGACGACCGAGCTCATGAACGAGGGCCTGCAGGTGCTCTTCAACCAGGTGGTCAAGCCGCGGCTGCGGCCCGTCTTCAGCGACACGTTCCGCGACACGGACTACTCGCTCACCGAGGACGAGCTGGCCGAGTACGCGGAGCAGGCGGACGAGAGCGAGGAGCAGCTGCTCGAGCAGGTGCCGCGGCGGTTCGAGCACGGGTGGGACCAGCTCACGCGGCCGATCGCGCGGCTCATGACGCCGCACACGTTCACGGCGCTGCACGACATCACGGCGCGGTACCTGGCGCGCGTGCTGGAGCAGCGCGCCTGGAAGAGCCGCGCCAGCGCCTTCGGCGTCATCCGCATGGAGCGCGACTTCTCCGCCATCGTCGGCACGGTGGCCCGCGGCAACTACGGCGTGCGCGAGCTGTTCGCGCGGTCGTCGCAGATCCTCATGGTCGCCAACATGGAGGACGACGAGTGGCGGGAGCTGGCCATGGGGGATGCCGACGACGACGAGGACGGCATGATCTGGGTCCTGACGGAGGAGGAGAGGCGGCGCGCGCGGAACCTCGTCAGAGAGGGGTGACGTGCTTGGCGTGGGACATAGATGACCAGCTGAAAGACCGGCTGAAGAGATCAGCTGAAGAGACCAGCTGAAAAAAATCACGAGCTGTATGAGAGCGCTTGCTATCTGGACTGTTGTGCGGTTTTGGTGTTTGGGAAATGTGGTGTTGCCCCTGAACCGCATGCTGCCGTCACGTTCACGAAGCCACGCCTGCGCCTTTGGCTGGACACGGATATCAGAAGATGACTGTTCACTCTGCACCTTTCGCATATTTCATGGCGTCATGTCGTTCGACCAATGGCTAAACCGCTCGGCCTGAAGACTGGCGAACTGCAGAGCGTGCACTGCAGCATGTTGCACCACCGAGACGTTTTCCAGCCACAAACCAGTCACCCCAAGGCCCCGTCTCGCGCTTCTCGTCACAACGCCGCCAGGCCCAGAACATGCAGCAGATCACCCCCTTAGGACCATGCTTCTGTCCCCAAACCTGAGCCCACGAAGATCTCTGCCACCGGTTTGTAATCGATGCCTGTCTCATGCCGCCGGGTGACATTCTCTCCCGTTCTGGCCTAGCCTGCGGAGCGGGGAGTTGCGATCGACCTCGGCGGACTTTGGTTTGGGTTTGAGTCCGGGAACCGGCCTTTGGTCTTTGGATCGAGTTCGAGGGCGAGGCATGAGGTGGGACTCGCCTGACCAAACAGTAGAAGTTCATCCGGGCTCGTGGGAAACACACACAGGTATGGTCCATCAAGCCATAATCTGCCATCTAAGGGTCTGTCTGCCACAGCCGTGCGCAAGGTAGACATGTCGCGAGTTGGGAATGAATGCGTAGTGATTATCAATTATTACTCGTCTTGTCGTTAACCAACGCCTGGGAATATTCTAACACGAGCGCCGCACATGAACCCCCTACACCTTCGGAATGAAACACATAAAAAAGTACCGTGGCATCAAAAAACACCCAAGCATCACGCGTGCGCGTCGAGCTCCTTCTCCGTCCACGCCCACAGCGCCTCCTCGAGGTCCCGGTCGCCGACGAGCTTGCTGCCCTTGCCCGGCACGCCGACGGGGAAGTAGAACTCGCCGGACCTGGCGTCGGGGCTCACGGACGCCCACAGGTGGTTCTTGGTGCCGGTGGCGAGGCTCGTGGAGAAGAGGCCGAAGACGGGGATGAGGGGCTTGAGGAGGGGCCAGCTGGCGGCGGGGCCGCTGGCGAGGTTGGTCTTGACGACGCCCGGGTGGAGGGAGACGACGCGGAGGTCCGGGTGGCGGCGGGCGAGGGCGGCGGCGTGGTGGACGTTGGCGAGCTTGGAGATGCCGTAGCGCGTGATGGTCGAGGTGGAGGCCATGTCGGTCTTGAGCTTGGCAAAGTCGTACGTGTCGGTGGCCGGGGCGCTGTTCTCCATCAGGGAGGAGACGTTGACCACGCGGACGTCCTGCGGCGGGGTGGTGGCGGCGGCGGTGCGCTTGAGGACCGGCAGGAGGAGCCGGGTGAGGAGGGCGTGGCCCATGTGGTTGGTGCCGAACTGGATCTCGTAGCCGTCCTGGGTGGTGGCGGCGGGGACGGCCATGATGCCGCCGTTGTTGACGAGGAGGTGGAGCTGCTGCGACTGGGCCTGGAAGTCGGCGGCGGCCTTCTTGATGCTGGCGAAGGACGTGAGGTCGAGATTGATGTACGTGATGGGCGCCGCGTCGGGCACGAGCTTGCGGATCTCGTCGATGGTGGCGAGGGCCTTGGGCTCGGAGCGCGCGGCGAGGTAGATGTGCGCCGGGTTGTGCTTGCTGAGCTGGTGGATGGTCTCCTTGCCGAGGCCGATGTTGCCGCCGGTCACGAGGATGACCTTGCCCGTGAGGTCGGGGATGTCCTTGGCCACGTCGAACGACACCATGATGCTGCGGAGGAAGCTGTGAGGTGGGAGGTGATGCAATTAAGGGAGTACGTTGTGCTGTGTTGGAGACTGGTGAAGTGGTGAAGTGGTGAAGTGGTAAGTGGTGATCATCACGGGAGGGGCATGTTATATAGGAGGGGCATGCTATATACTAAGGACAGACATGACCACCTCGCTTCTGGGACCTTGGGTCTTTCGCATTCGCTAGACATGAATCCGGACCCTGCAAGGCACATGGCCTATATCACACTCCCGTCGGGCTGTCTGATGTGCCGGACCGGGGTCGTTTCGTGGCTGGTCTTAACCCCACGGTCCCGGTCTATGTCCTAACTCCGAGACAGGTAACGAAACGGACCTAGGCCCGGGACCACCCCTGCTCAGGGCCTCTCGGATGTGACTGGCACGAACCGATCGTCGTTGTCGCCATGCTGTGCCTGCGGTGATGAAGCATAATAAACATGGCTGATGCGAGAGCAAAGTGCAATAGGAAGACGGCAACCTCGGGTGGGGCCGGCCAATTGGCCGGGTGTCAGCCGGCGCTCGGGGGGCACAGTCGGCGCGATCCGCGTGCCGAAGTCCGGCTGCGTGTGGAGGCGCCATGGATGCGTCGGGTGAGAGTAATTTGGCATGGATGTCGACGACATGATAGTTTACAAGTCAAAACTCTATATTGTCCGGGGTAGCGACCCTCCTGTCCGTCTTGTTGTCGTGATGTGGGCAGATGTCAAGGTACATCGACGTGCGTGTTGAAAGCCCCTTACCTTAGGTACCTTGCCATACTCCTGGCTCAGACACCAGCTCAGAGCAACATTGCCTGCTTGGTCTGTCCTAAGTACCTTATATGACCGAAAAAACACCAAAAAATACAATACAAAAATTCAATCACCCGTGAGCCTGGCCTGGACCTGAGGCTGCTGCGCCTGTGAGAATGCGCGATGAGCCTGCGCTGTGTGAATATCGCCATCATTCTGGGGGCTTCGAGACCATCTTCACACCAGCTCGACGATGAAGGGCACGTGAATTTTGACCACGCGAGAATGGAAGGAAATCATTCTTGCCTTTCATCATCATAAAAATAATATATCCCTGCGCTGCGCCGTGGTCGGGCGACAAATGCGTGGCCAGCTCTTGGTCAAACTCAGCCTGTGGAAATTTTGCGCAACGAGAAAATCTTCTCCATGACTCAACTCAACATCAACCATCAACACTCTACATCACTCATCGCCAACCTCATCACCACCGCTTCACCTCACTCGCATTATCATCGCTCCGAACACCTCAAGAGTGAATACACCCTGAAAAGTCGAGTCTCCCGCATAGCAAAACTCAGTCGCCGCCTCGAGCCGCCACATCTCACGTTGGCTCTCACCAACCTCACCCGTGTTAGTAGCCGCCGGCTCACGACCCTCGCCCGCTCCGCCCGCCCCTACACACCGGCAACCCGTCCCTACACACCGGAAGCGCGCCCCGCCATGGAGACGCGGGTCGTCAAGGTCAGGAGCACCGAGCTCGGCCACTTCGAGCCCGCCGGCGAGAGGCTCGGACGCTGGAACGTCGCCTCGGACCCCGTCGCCACGGCCGAGCTGCGCGAGGCCGCCGCCCTCCTGCGCACCAGCGACACCCCCGTGGCCTTCCCCACGGAGACCGTCTACGGCCTCGGCGCCGACGCCACCCGCTCCGCCGCCGTCCAGGGCATCTACGCCGCCAAGGGCCGCCCCTCCGACAACCCCCTCATCATCCACGTCAGCGACCTCACCATGCTCCGGCGCTTCCTCGCTCCGGCGGCCGGTGCTGGTGCTGACGCCGGTTCTGATGCCGCTGCCGCCGATCCCATCCCGGCCATCTACAGGCCCCTGCTCGACCGCTTCTGGCCCGGGCCCCTGACCATCCTCCTGCCCCTGCCGTCCCCCTCGCCCCTCGCCCCCGAGGTCACGGCCGGCCTCCCCACCTTCGCCGTCCGCATGCCCTCCTCCCCTCTCGCCCTCTCCCTCATCGCCCTCGCCGGCGAGCCCCTCGCCGGCCCCTCGGCCAACGCCTCCACCAAGCCCTCGCCCACCGCCGCCGGCCACGTCCTCGACGACCTCGCCGGCCGCATCGAACTCATCCTCGACGCCGGCCCCTGCGCCGTCGGCGTCGAGAGCACCGTCGTCGACGGGCTCTGCGACCCCCCCGTCGTCCTGCGCCCCGGCGGCGTCAGCCTCGACCGCCTGCGCGCCTGCCCCGGCTGGGAGCGCGCCGTCAAGGGCTACCGCGACGCCAGCGAGGAGGGCGCCGGTGCCGCCGCGCCCCGCGCCCCCGGCATGAAGTACAAGCACTACAGCCCGCGCGCCGCCGTCGTGCTCTACGAGGCCGGCGGCGCGGCGGGCACGCACGGCGTCGCGGACGAGGACCTGCGGCAGGCGCTGGCGCGGCCCCTCGACGCCGGCAGGAAGATCGGCGTCATCCGCACGCGGCGGTGGAGGAGCGTCGGGGCCGTCGCGGGGGGCCAGTTCCGGCGGGTGCCGGTCGCGGCGGTGGCGGCGGAGGCCGTCAAGGAGGACGGCGGCGACAAGACCGTGTTCGAGATTGTCGAGGGCGAGCTCCGCGGCGAGGACGGCGAGGCGCTGGCGACGGTGCTCGACATTGACCTCGGCGAGGGCATCGCGGGCATCGCGCAGGGCCTGTTCTCGGCGCTGCGGGAGCTGGACAGGCGGGGGGTCGGCGTCATCTTCGTCGACGGCGTGGACGACGGCGACGACATTGCGGCGGCCGTCATGAACAGGCTGCGCAAGGCGGCGTCCGAGACGAGGGCATAGGCCACGAACGGAGCAAGGTGGATAGAGGCACACCCATAGACAGAACATCACGCGGAGCAGGTGCACATAGATGGACAGCGACACCATCACGGGACACCCATAGAAAGACACCTCGCAGCATGGTAGAAAACGTCAAATCATCATCTCGCCCCTGCAGGGGCTTCTACTTTTCATGACGAACAATGCATGCATGCCCTGTAGAACCCGAACTCCGTTGCACCCGGCCGGCCACGCTGCCCCGTCCCGCCCGCCCCCTTACAAGCCCTGCCGCAGCCAGTCGGCCAGCTTGGACTTGCCTAGTTGCGCCAGGTTGTTGACGCCCTGCTCGCTGAGGTCGATGCGGCGGAGGTCGACGTCCTGGGCGGGGGCCTTGCTGACGCGCTGGACGACGATGGTCGGGTCCGTCTCGAGGATGATGCCGTCGTCGATGATCTCGTCGATGGCGAGCGAGACGAGGTCCTGAAGAGTTAGCTTGGAATTCGATTTGCCGGGTAAGTACCAGACGTACGTAGTTCTCGATGCAGGTGCGCTTGTCGACGCTGGACCTGTGGTGGGCGAGGTTAGCCTCGGCCTTGGTTGAGGGGGTGTAGGTGTAGCCTTACTTGAACAGCAGGTGCAAGCTGTCCCTGATGCAGAGGATGGCGTTGTACAGAAGCCTAGCACATGTCAGATCCGTACTGAGATTTGGCATCATGTCGACCTACACCTCGTTCTCGTCCACGCTGCCGACAATGTACAGCATGACGTCCGACTCCATCTTGAACACTTTCTCTCCGCGTCAGCTAGCTGCCCACAGCATCGAACACGGTATTTTGCTCACGGCAGATCCTGTTGTCGTAGAGGATGATGTCGCTGGTCTGCTTGGCCGTCTTCTCGAGGAGGCCCTTTTCGAAGGTCTTCTGCGACTTGACGTCGGGGTAGGGGTTGGCGTGGGGAGAGGCTGCCGCACGCTCGTCAGCTCGGGTCCTGCTCGTGGCTGGCCGGGGCACCGTGGAACATACTCTCCTTGCCTCCGGTCAGGACATCGTGGGGCGCATTGTAGTACCTGAGGCGGGCGTCAGTGGTGGGCGGCGGCGGAGGCATCGGTGGTTGGAGGGGCGTACTTGGCGAAGAGCCTGGTGCCGTCCTCGGTGTTGAGGATGATGACGGCGTTGACCGAGAAGAGAGAAAGAGCGGGCGCCATGTTGGGTGTGTTGGGTCTGCAATCGGGGATCTGGATTCGAGTATCGCGGTGAGCTTCGGTTGCGATCCGTCACAGTAACAGTTCCAGTTCCAGCACAAGTGTCCAGCCTGGCTCGCTACTGCGGCCTGGGCGCATTGGACACGACGGCAGCTCCTCAGGGTGCGGCGGGGTTTGGTTGAGCCGATCCGGTGCTGCAGCTCCCCCGGTACGTACCTCGCCTTACCTCATCTCATCCCTGGCGGGGCACTCAGGTACATCCCTTTTCGTACCGCGTTAAGTGGCACGCGTCGACCACCCCTGAAACGCGTCGGGGTTGCCCTAGTGAGCGTGGGAGCGCGTAGAGTGCCAATTTGCTGTTGCCAGCCCACTTCGACTTCACACCCCTCCCTTCCTGCCCATCATCAATCCGCCATCCGCCCATCCAACCTCAACCCTGCCCCCGTCGCATCTGCTCTCGATCGACAATCGTTGCCCGCCCACGCCGCCAACATGTCGTCTCCGAGCAAACGATCGACCCGAAGCTCCCAGGCCGGCACCCCGCGCCGCTCCACCAGGAACGCAGAGGTCCCCAAGAGCAGCCCCGCGCCCCCCGCCGCCGACGATGCTGCTGAGGCCCCAGCCGGCTCCCAGACGCCCCGACAGAACCCTCCCGCCTCGCGCCTCCAGTCGAGCCCTCTATTCTACCAGTCCTCGCCCGCCGCGAGCAGCAACCGCCGCACCGGGCCGGCCCTCGGCGATGTCTCCTCGCCCCTGCGACACATGACCAACAGCCAGAGCACCGCTGCCCCGGCCCCGAGCTCCCCCTTGCGGCAGCAGACAGAGACGCAGTCCATCGATGGAGACGGCGACAGGACACCCCGTGCGAGCGGGACGGTTCGAGGTGAGACTCCGCAGGCCGGCGTTCGATGCCGTGACACGCAGCCCGACTGACACGCCGCAGATTCGTCCCCCGTTCGATACGATCCCAGTTCAAGCCCCGGTCGATCGCGGCCCGCCCAGTCCGAGCTGCGCAGCGAGAGCAGCGCGCTCTTCGTCGGACAGCGCGCCGGGTCTGCCTACTCTCGAAGCCGCCAGGAGATGGGCCTGTCCGCCCAGCCGATACGCCGCATCTTCCTCAACGAGTCTGGCCGAGTCACCCGCGACGGCAGCGCGCCGGGCTCCGACCCCGCCTCGTTCAGCAACCGCGACCCCAACACGTCGGAGGCTAACCGCCTCGGTGGCGCCAACGAGGCTCTCGTCTGGGGCACGAACATCTCGGTCGACGACTCGTTCACCGCCTTCAAAGACTTCCTGCGCCACTTCACCAAGAAGTACCGCATGTACAAGGACGGCATTTCGGAAGCTGAGGTCAGGGAGGCACCGGATGCCGAGTCGAAGCCGTACATGGAGCAGCTCCAGAACATGCTGCTCCTGGGCAACACCAAAATGTACCTGGACCTCGCCGACGTCAACGCCTACCCCCCCACGCGCAAGTTCTGGCACCAGATCCAGTCGTACCCCCAGGATCTCGTCCCTATCATGGATCAGTCCGTCCACGACATCATCACGGAGCTCGCAGCCGCCGAAGACATGCAGCGACGCTCTCAGAGCACCGCCGGCCGGGGCTCTCACCAGATCGGCATGAGCTCCCAGAGCTCCGAGCCCGTCTTTCCCAGCTCCGACCGACCCGACGGAGCCCCTTCTCCGGGCGGCCAGCCGGAGCAGCAGTCCATGGAGGATGCCGTTTCGCAGATGGTCTACAAGGTCAGGCCGTACGGCCTCGACAAGACGACCAACCTGCGCGACCTGAACCCGTCCGACATGGACCAGCTCGTCAGCATCAAGGGCCTCGTCATCCGAACAAGCCCCATCATCCCCGACATGAAGGACGCCTTCTTCCGGTGTAACGTCTGCAACCACTCCGTCAACGTCGGCCTTGATCGCGGCAAGATCAGCGAACCCACAAAATGCCCCCGGCCGCGCTGCGGCTCCGACAACTCGATGCAGATCGTCCACAATCGATGCACCTTTGAGGACAAGCAGATCATCAAGCTCCAAGAAACGCCGGACTCCGTGCCCGCAGGCCAGACGCCACACTCCGTCTCCGTGTCCTGCGGCCACGACCTGGTCGACTTCTGCAAGGCCGGTGACCGTGTCGAGCTCACCGGCATCTTCCGATCCAGCCCCGTCAGAGTCAACCCCCGGCAGAGGACGATCAAGAGCGTGTACAAGACATATGTGGATGTGCTGCACGTGCAAAAAGTCGACAAGAAGAGGATGGGCATGGACCCCGCCACGCTAATGCTGGAAGGAGATGACGAAAACGAGCTCGAGGGAAAGGAGGAGACGCGCAAGATCTCGGCGGAGGAGGAAGCCAAGATCCAGGAGACGGCCGCCCGAGGCGACATTTACGACCTGCTCTCTCGATCGCTGGCTCCATCGATCTACGAGATGGACGACGTCAAGAAGGGCATCCTCCTGCAGCTCTTTGGCGGCACCAACAAGACCTTCCAGAAGGGAGGCAGCCCCAAGTACAGAGGCGACATCAACGTCCTGCTCTGCGGTGACCCGTCGACGTCCAAGTCGCAGCTTCTCGGCTACATCCACAAAATTGCGCCCCGCGGCGTCTACACCAGCGGCAAGGGCTCTTCCGCCGTCGGTCTGACCGCGTACGTGACGAGGGACCCCGAGAGCCGGCAGCTCGTGCTCGAGTCGGGCGCTCTCGTCCTGTCCGACGGCGGCGTCTGCTGCATCGACGAGTTCGACAAGATGTCCGACGCCACCCGTTCGGTGCTCCACGAGGTCATGGAGCAGCAGACCGTGTCGGTGGCCAAGGCCGGCATCATCACCACGCTGAACGCGCGCACCAGCATCCTGGCCTCGGCCAACCCCATCGGCAGTCGCTACAACCCGGACCTGCCGGTGCCGCAGAACATCGACCTTCCCCCCACGCTGCTGTCGCGTTTCGACCTCGTTTACCTCATCCTGGACCGCGTCGACGAGAAGACGGACCGCAAGCTCGCGCGCCATCTCCTGTCCCTGTACCTGGAGGACACGCCCGAGTCGGCCGCCACGGAGCTGGACATCCTGGTAGGTTTTACACAGTCCCCCCCCTTGCATCCGCAGCCACTAACGAGCCGCACAGCCCGTCGAGTTCCTCACCTCGTACATCTCGTACGCCCGCGCCAACATCCACCCGACCATCTCGCAGGACGCCGCGCAGGAGCTCGTGGAGAACTACGTCGAGATGCGAAAGCTCGGGCAGGACGTGCGCGCGGCGGAGAAGCGCATCACGGCGACGACGCGTCAGCTCGAGTCGATGATCCGGCTGGCCGAGGCGCACGCCAAGATGCGCCTCGCGACGACGGTCACGCGCGACGACGTCAAGGAGGCCTGCCGCCTCATCCGCTCGGCCCTCAAGACGGCCGCCACCGACTCGCAGGGCCGCATCGACATGAGCCTGCTCACCGAGGGCACCAGCTCGGCCGAGCGCCGCCGCCGCGAGGAGATCAAGGACGCCGTCCTCCGCCTGCTCGACGAGCTGACCAGCGCCGGCCAGTCGGTCCGCTACGGCGAGGTGGCCAAGCAGCTGAGCGACGGCGCCAGCGTGCCCGTCGAGCAGAACGACTTCAACGAGACGATGCGCACCCTCGAGATGGAGGGGCTCATCATGATCAGCGGCGAGGGCGCCCGGCGGAACGTCAGGCGCGTGACGGCCGTCGCGTGAGGCGCCTGCCAGCGTGTTTTTGATGTTCACGAGGTCATGCGGATGGACGGGACGGATGGGTGGGACTGCGGTTCACGATAATGGGCGTCTCGTTGGGAGGACACGACGGTTAGGGGGCATGTTTCTTGCGAGCTTCGATATCTGTTCTTGAGCAATGATGACCACTTCTGCCAAATCCCGCGCCCCATGCTGCCGCCATTCGTAACTTCTCGTGCTGCCACCCTCTCTCCTCAGCACTAAGATGCTTTTGTCGGGTGGGCTGCAGGGGGCTGGCTGTTGGTTGGGCCCCGGGCGGGCCAATGTCGTTTGTTGGTTCCATGCAGTTGGGACTCGCATCGCCGTCGCCCTTTATCCTCACCTGCCTCCGTCCCCACCAGCCCTCGACGCTCGCTAATCGGGGCTTCCTTTGACGGTGGCGGCGTCACGAAGAAACGACGAGCCCGGAGGCGCACCCTTTCCGTCTTTGACAACTCGGACGGATCGCTTTGTAGACGCCGAGCCTAGCGAGCTGACGCTGTCACGCCGGCCCTGCACCCGGAGTCTTTGCCCCGGCGGCCGAACCACCACAACATCGAGTGTCAATTAATCTATCCTGACGGCTACAGTATGCGGGCGTGATTTGTTCTTGTGAGATCGGATCGCCGCGAGCCCTGTACGACGCTGCGATGCTACGCCACGGACATCCGCGACTGGAGGGCACCCAGCCGCCTTGTCGAGAATCTTTGTTTTCCCCCATCATGCGTCGTCCCCGCCAACTCATCGGCTTTTTCACAAAGGGGCGGTTTTTCGATGGGCTTCTTCGCAACGAGGGCACGAGTGGCCCCAACGATGGCCTTTGTTGGCCGCGGACTTCCGCAGGTGTTCTAAAGCGCGGTTCCCTTGCGGCATCCGTCCCAGCGCGCTTCATCGCCGTTCACGCTGGCATCAAGCACTCGCCCACCACGGCTCGCACGACATGAAGCACAGGAAACCGAGATACGTCCTCCGTGGCATGGAGGCCAGCGCGCCCCCCAGCCAGCCCCTCCCGCCGCTGCCGCCGAAGAGGAGACCCGGCGCGCTCCGGGCGCCCGCCTGCCGATGGACCGAGTCCGAGAGGCCCAGGAACAGCGCCCCGGACCTGCCAGGGCCGTCCCCGAAGTGGCAAACCGACAGGATCCCCTCGCAGCCGGCATCCGAGAGGCGGCCCTCGTCAGAGGGCTCCGGGGGACGGGCGTCCTTCGAGAGCGGCGTCCTGCCGGCCACGCAGCGGCCGCTGCTCGAACGTGCGCAAATGACCCCCGCGCTGCCCCTGCGCAGCGCTGACCGACCGCGTCCGGTTACGACCCGCAAGCTGGCGCTCCTGACGGGCCATAACCTCGAATTCCCGGACAACGTGCGCGAGCAGACGGTCACCCTGCCGCCGGTCGATGACGGGAACGGCCGCTGCAGCGCGGACGGCCACCCGCTCTCGGAGCCGGCGCGCACGCTGAGCATCATCGAGGCCGAGACGCCGCGTCGCGAAGCGCCCTGGACGCCCGCCTCGCCGGTGCCGTCACGGCTGCAGCACCAGCACCAGCAGCAGCGGCCGAGCCTTCAGCTCGACCGAGGGTGGCCGCGGTCGTCCAGCCTCAGTCTGCACCACTTTGAGACGATCCCCGCGCGGCGGAGCAATCACAACGAGCACAGCGTCGACCGGGCACGCGACCTCTACCACGCGACGGCGACGCAGATTGCTGTGCTGACGAAGGGCACCGGGGCCGACTCGCCGAGGGAGACGCTCAGCTTCGCGGCGAACGTCATGCAGACGGGGCGCAAGGGGGTTCCGGCGCGGGTTCAGACGGGGGAAGCGGGGTGGGCCGGCGGGGCGAGGACGGCGTGTCCGCCCAGGTCGGGGGGTTCGTGGTTCGACATGGAGGAGGACAAGCCCGGGGCGAAGGAGAGATGCTCGGATGCGTTCTCTAAAGTGCTGAAGAGGGGCGGGGGGCTGTGCTCGCCGGTCTGGGCGAAGCAAGGCGAGGGACGTCTGCGTGACCGGAGCGGCTCGCCAGAACCGGCGATTCCGATGAGGGCGCGGAGGGCGAGCGGAACGGACACGCCGCGGCCGCTGCTCTCGTCCGATTCAGGGTCTGGTCCTGGATCGCCGAGGCTGCTGCGGAAGATCAATGGACAGTGGAACGAGCTGCTGGCGCAAGCAAAGAGGACGGTGAGCGAGGCTGGTGTTGGTATGTCGAAGGAGGAGAGGCGGCGGCAGGAGCTGAGGGCAAAAATCAGGGTCCTGCCGGAAGGAGCGTGGCCGTGATATGCTGTAGACGGGAAACTAATGATGAAGTTGGATGATATTCCATGTCGTTGATGAATGATCGATGGGCGTCTCTGGTCTCCATGATGGTTGGTGCTTCCCGTAGGAGGTCTGCGTCACGTGGCTTGAGGTTTGGATGAACACATGCACGGGGCAGGCACAGAATCATACCGAGGCAGACACAGGCAGGCGCGATGGTGTCGGAGGAGCCCAGGCAGGAGCTCCCCTGGCCGGTGGTCGAACAGTTGCCCCGCCCCCGCATTTCAAGCCGCGAAGCCGGCCACGGCACGGTTGAGCCGATCGCCGGAGCCCCACCAGGACCCCGCCCCTCCCCCCCTCCAGGTACCTGCCCAAGGTACCCTGGACTTTACCCACCTCAGGTCCCTGTGACGGGCCTAATCCTCTTGTGACGACAATCCTCCAAGACTCATTCCGTTCTCATCTTACCTTCTTCACCAACATGAGTGCCGAACCGTTAACCCCGTCCCTCGAACCCGGCGATATCCGCGAGAAGACTACAACCCCGCCTGACATTACGACCCAGCACATCCCCAAACCCACCGAGGAGGACCTCAGTAACTTTGTCACCTACCTGCGGAAAGCCTCGGCTCCTCTTTCCGAGGCTGACGGCACCGACCTCCCCCTCGAACAGGACACCGCCTACTGGGATGCCACCACCATGTCGCCGCTGACAGCTCAATCGGCTGCCGCCCTCGCTCGCCTGCGCGCGTACCGGCCCCCGCCCCTCCCGACCTGGGACCGCCTCCCCGCCAGCCGCCGCGCTGCCGTCCTCCTCCTCCTCTTTGCCGACCGCCGCGGCGACCTGCGCGTCGTCATCACCATGCGCGCCGCCAGCCTGCGCAACTATTCCGGGCACGCCGCCTTTCCCGGCGGCAAGGCCGACGACGTCCACGAGACGCCATGTACCGACCCGTTCTCCCCTTTTCCCCGTCGGCACCCCGGCTAACGTGCTCTTCCCAGACCAGATCGCCCGCCGCGAGGCCTACGAGGAGATCGGCCTGCCCAACATCGACCACCCCCTCCCGGCCCCCTTCCGCATCGAGCCCCTCTGCGAACTCCCCTGCAACATCGCCCAGACGCAGATCGTCGTCCGGCCCTGCGTCGCCTTCCTCCACGCCGACCAGACCCCCAACGCCAACCGCACCGCCAACCCCGACCCCGCGTCCCCGGCCCCCGGTGTCGAGGCCATGATCCCGGTCCTCGACGCCAAGGAGGTCGCCGCCGTCTTCTCCGCCCCCTTCCACAACTTCCTGCGCGCCGACGACGAGGACACCCGCCGGCCCCAGCCCCCGGGTCACTGGTACGATGGCCGCTGGATCCGCTTCCGCGACTGGCCCTGGCGCGTCCACAACTTCTACGTCCCCGTCGATGCCCAGCGCGTCTCTAAGCCCGACCCCCCCGCCGATGACGCCGCGCGCGAGAGCGACCCCCAGGCCCGCCTCGCCGAGAAGCTCGAAGAGGAGCACGTCGCGCGCTACAAGGTCTGGGGCATGACGGCGCACATCCTCGTCGACGCCGCGCGCCTCGCGTACGGCGAGCCTCCCGACTTTGAGCACAATCCTCACCACGGGGACGAGGAGATCATAACGACTGTCGAGAAAGAGGGCGGCTTCTTCGACACGAAGAAGGTCAAGGCCGAGGCCGTGGCCGACCCCGCCATGAAGGACGAGCCCAAGGCCGGCGAGCCGGCCAAGATGTAGACAGCCTGTGTAGACAGCCTGTGTTGCAAATGCTGATATTGACGATGCTGATGTAGATATCCCCCCCCCTTAGCCCCTAGAGACGAATGACATGAGACCCTTTCCAAATAAATAACCCTGCGTGCTTCGTCCCGTGATCAGTGGCACGCGTTGTCCTTAGTCGAGGACGTCGAGTTGCCGAACAGGAGATAGCCCACAAACGCCCCGAGAGCAACCGCCACCATGACCCACCCGTTGTACGTCATGAAGATGAGCCTTGCGTCGTCAGCACCCCCGCCCTCCGTCCGACCGGAAGAGAACACGGTACTCACATGATCATGAAGGCGTAAAAGTTCTGCAGCGCGTAGAGCGCCGCCTTGACGACGTGCGCGGTCTTGCTCGCCTCAATCTGCTGCGATCCTGTCCAGAGGAAGGGCGTGTTCTCAGTAGCGGGTTCTCCGTCATCCGTGGCTTCGCCGACACGTCTTAGCCGCCGAGCGCTAGACTCGAGGGGGGCATGACAAGGGGAGTGACTACAAGGGGGGACGACGTACTGGGGAGGTTGGTGACGCGCTTGTTGACGGCCGTCTCGTAGCGGCGGGAGGCGGCGCGGACGGCTTCGTAGCCGGCGGTCAGGGCGACGACGAGCAGTAGCGAGAGGATGAGGGAGAGGGTCGAGTCGATGCGCCATTGGCGGAACACAATACAGAGGTTGTTGGTGTCCCAGGTGAAGAGCATCTGGAGACATGGCGGTCAGTGCCTGGAATCGATGCGATGGAGGGGGGGTACGTACGTTCATGCTGCATTGGGCGCCGCCCATGTCCCCGTGGTCCATTCCGCCGTGACCGCCGTGGTCCATGCCACCGTGGCCAGCGTCGCTGTGGTCCATGTGAGAGTGGTCCATTGTGTGGTTGTCCTGTTCGGCAGGGAGCTGTCGTCGAAGGCTGGTCGGTAGGAGGATGCGGTGCGGGGGTTGCTGCGGTCGGTCGAGTGTTTCAGCGTCGAGTCGGGATGGGAAAGATCGGTCAGGCTTGAAAGATAAAAAGCGTTGAGATCGAGGTAGAGGGAGCGGCGTCGATTTAAGTTGGCGCTCGCAGGAAAACGTTCTCAAATGCGCGCAGGTGGTGTGAATAGCTTCGAGGTTGCCGCAGTCGCTCGACGGACGGCACGAGGTCAGAAGGTGTCACTGGCGGCTGAGGCGTTCCAGGTACATGCCCCATCTGGTTAGTGGCTATTACCAGGTATCAGATCCAACACATAAAGCGGCTGACTAAGGAACTCTCGTTCAAAAGGGGGTCGACCCACGGAAGCCAGTTGACCTGCTCACCAACGACCCATTCACACGGAATAAGATCAAGCACCGCGCTGGATTGCTCTGCAAACGTTCGTTCGTCTAATTCCGCCAGAGACGATCAAGTTTGTTCGAATATTTTCCTCAGGCCTTTCTGGGTAGCGCGGTGATTCGCGACGAACTCCTAGCATCGCGGCTCGGCAATCCGTTGCTGCGCTTAGTTGTTCTTGTTCTGGTCATAGCATGGATCGCAGAACACTGAATACCGGTCCCCGATCAACATTAAAAAACTATGCGCACTTTGCTACAGGCCTGTATTACCATTCGCTAAAATATCTCCGAATGATATGTCCAATCTCTGTCTTTCATCCAGCCTCCCCAGGACATCGCTGCGTCCGAAGGACAATGCCTTCGGACGATAGACCAAATCTGACCTACTCAAGTACCTGTTCCCGAGGTCTATTGGTGGTTAGAAGACGAGGGCGAAGGCTTCTGTACATGGAGCTCATCAAAGGTGTCACCTTGGAGAGCCAGTGTGGGTCGCTTCCGACTGAGTGATGAAAGACGTTTGTAAGAAACTACGAGCTATCTTAGCCAGCCTACGCAAGGTACAACAGGACCCGGACGACCGTTTGGCACGGTCAACGGTGCCGCCCGCATCAGATTCTTCGGGGTCAAAGGCGATTGTTTGGCACAGATTCTCTTCAGTCGTCGTGCTACAAGATAGTTCGTTTTGGCAGTCGGCAACTTCTCTGATGAACCTGAAAACGGTTGGAACGTGTTAGTCAGGGGTCAGTACGCTTCCCCGGTTTGACCTGACCCACGAACCGCTTAGTCGTGCATGCCGTACGTAGCCCTGGCAATGTGCCATGGTTGAGTGGAATCAATTTTTTCCCCGTGCCTGGGGACGGGAATGGGATGGGATTTCTTGAGCTTCATATCTAGCAAGCATGCTTCTCTAACACGTATTTGTAGTGTTATCGTGAAGAGCAACCTCAAGTCGTCAATTGATGCCCACTGCCTTGTAAGTCTCCACAGTCTATGCCTCGGACCCAACAATGCAAAGAACAGAAGGTCGTACCGATTCCTGGGAGGGCAGGTCGAAGCGGGCCCCGGAACCGCACGCCAACGCTAATCCTATCAAGCCTCCGGGTGGAGAAGGACCATCGGTTTGTACGCCTGGGGAGTTCCCCTCCATTCTCACAGGTCAGTCTCCCATCAAATATCACCAGTACAAACAGTCGACATGAGGGCGTTTCCGACTGGATGCTGGACCTGCAAACTCCGACACCGCAAATGCGATCTTCGGATCCCCGCATGCAGAGAGTGTCGTCAACGGTGCATCCCGTGCCACGGCTACGGCCCAAAACCGGCCTGGATGGATGGGGCGGCCGCCGAGAGGCAGGAACTCGCTCGTATCAAGGAGGCCGTCAAGCGGCACTACCAGCATCTTCGACTGAACCAGACCCGCGATCGGCAACCTACAAGGGAGGCGTCGTCAATCGCTCGAGCACCTCTTGGAACCCTCCCGTCCCCTCCGCATCCACAGCATGCCCCAGTCAGGGATGCTCATGATAAACCCGAGCGCAACTACGACTTGGAGCCTGGTCGCGTCGAGCATGGACGCGGCCAAAGACCTGCTCAAGATGTGAGGAGTGCAGTAACTGGCATTTTGCGTCCTGCCTCCTCATGCGTCTTCCAGCCTGAAACAGCATCCTTACTCATGTATTATCTCGACCACGTTTTTTATTGGCAATTCCCCTACTTCCGCCCCTGTTCTCGGCTAGGGGATCGGGGCTGGCTTCTGTTGTTCCTCAGCAACAACGGCCCCCTGTATCATGCCGCCCTGGCGCTCTCCGCTCTTCATCGGAATGCTGTGCAGACTGCCCGGCGAGTGGACCGCCTCCGAAACCAACAAGTGTTTGAATATCACTCGCAGGCGTTGCGGGAACTTGGCGAGTTCTCGCGCTGTGCTAAGGTGGATTCCCCTCTTAGTAACAAGGCTCAGCTTGCGGAATTCTTAGCCTCGAGTTTGATGCTGATCAGTTTTGAGGTAAGGACCGGGGGAGTCATCTCAACGAGTGCTCCTGGAGGAGGCCACCCGACTCCGGCTAACATGAAGTGATGCTCCAGGTCTTTCACGGGGCAAAACATGACTGGCTCCCACACCTCGATGCCGTGACCGCCGTTCTCGGCATGTATTCATCAGCCAACATGGTCGGCCATCCGACGGCCTCCAACAGTTCAGTTTCTTACCCTGACAGCGAGGGTTGCGATCTAACCTCGGAAGAACCCCAGCCAGAACTTGGCTTTCTGATAACGCAAGCGATCTGGTTTGATATCCTAGCGAGTGTGTCCACGGATCGAGTGCCACGGATCGCATATCGGCAATGGCTCGAGGTATTGAGACTCGACATGTCAGACCTGATGGGGTGCTACAACTGGATCATGACCTCCATCGGCGACCTGGCCCACCTTCAGGCGTGGAAAGCAGACATGAAGGAAAAAGGGACCCTGAGCATGCCGGAGCTGGTGACGAGGAGTCGGGAGATCGAGACAAGACTACGGGACGGGATTGCTGAGCTGGAATCGGCGATTGAAGTGAGTGCCCAAGCAGGTGAAGCTTGTCCTCTGCGACACAGATTGACTGTTGATTTGTCTCTAGGAAGCGGTCGAGGCTGCCCAGGCTGCCTGGGTCTCCTACATATTTGCGCTCGCCTCGCTGGTTCTATCAAGCACCATCGTCTCGGGGCCCTGGTCATCTCTCCCTGAAATCAGGGCGACAGTTGAAAAGGCTGTGCGTGTGCTTCGTGGATGGCCCCGAGCCATCTCTCTCCAAGGCTTGGTCTGGCCTCTCTTCGTCCTAGGCTGCATGGCCGAACCCATGCACCAAGCCTTCTTCGAGTCGTTCCTGGTCAGCTTTGTCGAGGAATGCAGGGGCTGCGGGAACGGCGGCACGGTCCTTAAGACCATGCAAGATTCTTGGACGTTGCAAAAGCACCGGGATGGGGACTGGATGGATATGGCATTCCGTACAGGGACTCGCGTGCTGTTGATATGAGCCCCCCCAATTGGGAGAGAGACTGATGCTCATCGTCACCTGGCTGGCAGCTGCCACATACGTTACCGACTCAACATGAGCGGCATAAACAATGCAGTCGGATCGGAGAGGCTGTCCGGATGCCCTCACATCCAGCATCAGAGGCATTTCATTGTGAATTGGTCGTCCGCTTGGAGTCTTCTGGGAGGGCAGCTCGAACCGGGATGCCGAGTGGCCCACCTCGAATAGACTCCTGGGAGGGCAGCTCGAGCCGCTGACGTCCGTCGTGGGGAATTCTAAACCGCCAACCACGACCCTAGTCGTCACCCTGGCTCCTGCCTCCAATGGCTTGGCAAGTCGAAGTAGTTGTATCGCCCCTGATACATCGGGAGCCTAAGTGTGTATCGTCCTCGACACATCGGGACACTGCGCCTGTCGAAAGTGAACATAAAAACCCCTGCCTCCTCTCTTATGTTCCACCAGCCCCTCATCAAGTAGCCACGCACTCTCGCACACCCGAGCTCCATACCTACAGCAATGAAGTACGAACGCATGCCCATCGAGATCGAGTCGCCCGAAGAATTCGGATACGACAAGATCAAGTACAACCTCTCCGAGAGCTCGATCGCCGATCAGACCCTCGAGTCTCTGGACCTCAAGATCCCAAACCTCACTCTCCTTTACAACGAGCACCGCGGAGAGACCGAGCTGCGAAGGCTTGTAGCCGAAGATGCCAACGTGAGCGCCGCCGACGTTCTCATCACCTCGGGTGCCGCTGGTGCGCTGTTCATCATCACTACTTCGCAGCTGGGCACCACGGATCCGTCGCAGCGCAACCATCTCGTCGTAGTTCGCCCCAACTACGCGACGAATCTGGAAACGCCCAAGGCCGTGGGCTGCGAAATATCGTACATCGATGTCACCTTCGAGTCCGGCTTCCAGCCGAACATCGATGACATCGAAGCTGCCATCAAGCCCAACACTCGGCTCATCTCCGTGACGTGCCCGCACAACCCAACCGGCTCATCACTTTCCCGTGATGCTCTCGATCGGCTCGTCGCCATAACCAAACGAAAGGGTGTTCTGCTACTCGTGGACGAGACGTACCGCGATATCGCGTTTGGCGAGAAGCTCCCCGTCGCGGCCTCTTTGGGCGATCATGTCCTGAGTGTGAGCTCACTGTCAAAGTCGTTCGGCATTCCTGGCGTACGCATCGGTTGGCTCATTGCCACCGACAAGAGGCTTCAAGAAACCTTTCTAGCCGCGAAGGAGCAGATCAGCATCAGCGGCAGCGTCATCAATGAATGGATCGCTACGCAGGTTCTCTCCCGACGTCAGCAGATCCTGGCCCACACGACAGACGAGATGAGGATCCGGCTCAAAATGGTAGAGTCGTGGATTGAGAGTGAGGAGCTTTTGGAATGGGTCAAGCCTACAGGCGGCGTCGTCTGCTTCCCTAGGATCAAGAAGGAGCCCAAGGGCGGACTGCCGGCGTTCTACGATAGGCTTCTCAAGATGCATGCCACCTACGTCGGCCCCGGTCACTGGTTTGAGCTGCCGGACAACTTTTTCCGACTTGGATATGGCTGGCCCACGCGTGAAGAGCTCGAGGGAGGTATGAAGGCGATTTCGGCTGCACTACGGGGCGAGTGAAGGAGGAGAGACTGAGCACTAGCGAAAAAGAAAAGCAATCAAGAAATCTGTCTTGATTTTTGGTGATTAATATTCGAGAACATTCAGTCATCAGTCCCTTGGAAGGTCATAAGCCGTGACCAAAGACCCACTACTCATGAAGCTGACGCTAAACTCTTCCCTGGAGTGTGCTGAGCCTTACTAGGTAGAGGACAATCGGGACAGATTATCAACGGCTACACTGGAGCTGCGGGGTCTTGTTCATCTACTACCTTGACGGTCGCTTGATAGTAAGATCCATACCAGTCACAAGAGAATGCTGCTGGGGTATTGGTAACGGGCAAAAGTGTACAAGCGTTCGGTGGGATTATGATTCAGCACTTGCACCACTGTGCCGTCAAAATGTCTGAACTAAGGTGAGCATTACGCTGGAGACCATCAAACGTCGAAATCGCGCTTCGCCAATGCCACGATGCTGAACTTCAAGTTGCCGTTCGCCACCTCAATGAACCGCTTGACTCCGTTCTTCAGCGCCTTCTCGCTCAGCATGTCTTCCTCCTCTGCCAACTCGCCACGGTCGACAGGACCATCCGTACCGCCCTCCAGCTCCCACAGGTGTCCGTCCTTACCCTTCGTGAAAGCGATGAAATGCAGATCCACGGGGTCCGTCGCGGTCGGCGTGTTAGAGTCTCCCGTCCTCGCGGCCCGCATGTGGATCTCCTCGAGCGCCTGGCTGTCATAGAGGACTTTCGCACGAGGGACCACGGTCAGCGGCTTTGCTTGCTGAATGACCTTGTCCAGCACAGAATCCTTCCTTAGGAAAGACCGCGCCTCGCCGTTCGCAATTGAATGTACCAGAGCGTATAGACCGCACGCATTGCCGATCGTCTGATTGAACCAAAGCACGGGGTCATCGCCCGTCTTGTCGTACGTTAGGCCGTCGGTGTCGAGGCGCGTGCCATCGGCAGAGCGAATGGTGCGGTACACGTCGGGCGGCGTGATGAATATGAGAGCGTATACTGGACGAGGTATGAAGGCAAGCAGATCTGGGTCGTCGATATTGAAGACATCGTAGAAGGCTAGGTCGTCTGACAGGCCGAGGTCGTGGACCAAGGCGGTGAATACCTCGGGGCTGTTCTCGAGCGGAATGAATATCTTCTTGCCCGAGGCATTGACATGGACGCCATCGGTCGGCATATTGACTCTGATGATACGGTGGAATAAATTTGGGTCAATTCACCGTGTTCGAATGGCTATTGGGTCACTCGCGTGAACGTTGCTGATGGAGATCAGTTCAGGGCGTGGTGAGGGGCCAGCGACGTCAGACGGCTCAGGCAACCAGGTACGCGCAGCGACCCCATGGGAATATCCAGGTTGACCAGTCACGGGCGCCCCAAACTCGTGAAATTTCACGTGACTCGAGACGAGGGGCTATAGTCGACTTTACCTCTGTTTTTGCCACATGATTGCTGGGCATTTCAACTCTCCTGTCACTATAGTAGACGGCATCGTCAGCTTGTTCCAAGGCGAACCCCCCGCCAAGTTCCCCGCCCCGGGGTCGCGAAGGCCGATTCCCCAGATCTCGTAGCTTGTATTTGGTTTGGATCGTCAGGGGCGCTTAAGACAACTAAAAACAGCTGGTAACACCAAGTCTTTATTCCGAATTCGAAGATGCGAAGAGCGGCCATAATACCCCAACCATCTTCCAGAATTCGTGGCACAAAGCTTGCGGATGGTCAAACTGTAGGCCCATTGTATGCATCCGAGCCACCTATTGCATACCAGTATACCGGGCCAGCCAATAACGGCACTAGGCTACGCTAACCAACTTCACAGCGGAGCAAAGAGCCAATCACGCAGACGTACACAGACCACAATCCATCGAGGAGAAAACTCCACACAACCACCGATCTCAAGAAATAAAGAGCAAAATATCAAAAACATACAACACCGGGTATTCGCTGGTCGTCACCGACCCAACTACTGATCCAGCCCTTACTGGCTTATCTAGGGGAGAGCGGACGGGATCCCGAGTTTTCCAGCAGGTATGGTCGTATGTGCTTGGTTTGGTGTTTCGCAGCATCATGATGGTTTTGGACCACACATGATTCTCACAGTTTCCCTCCCCTGGGAAAGGCTAATGTAACAGTCTCAAGGAACCCCTTCCTCCCAATCACACGCTCAGCTTGTTATGGTATTCCAAGTCAGCTGGACATATATTTTCCCATGACTGTGTCTTGGGTTTGACGACAGCTGGGTCGAGTGTTGTAAATTTCTGTCTCCCACGTGTATGTACGACTTTAAAGCAAATGGCACTCACTACCTGGAAGCGATGAATATTCGGGCCACCCCGGATTATAACATTGAAAACATGAACCTGGCTGAGGATGTTTTCCAGGGTTAGGAAATCATGATCCCGACGTGGGAAATTTACGTTTCGCCCAGCGGCCCAACCATCGAGGTCACGGGTACCATTGACGAGGTAATCGAGCAGGTCTACAAGTTCAATATTCACCATGAGGAGGACTTTGACATCGCCTATCTCCCCGCCAACAATGACGCCGAGGAATTTGAGGCACCTAGCGTCTCTCCCCGCAGACTGAACCCTCTCGAGAGGTTTAGGGTTCAGCGGAGCCAAGACACTCTGCAACATCTGAGGCTGGAACGATAATTGCACCGTCACGGTCGTGAAGCATGATATTAACTACCTCCGTGGCGTCGGTGGTCGGCCTACGGCGGGACCTAGACCCGGCCAGTGTGCGCGCGTCGCATGCCACAACGGCTACCGCACAGTCTGGTGCAACACCACGAGTCGTTCGTACTCATGGCTTCGAAATACGGCGGCTTGTAGGGGGCGCGACTTCTGACCTTGCGCGACACGACATTAGGCCCGCTCAACTGAGACGCTTGTCTCCTTCGGATCCATCGCCGTGCTCAGCACATCATTGATTTCTGCGACACACACCAAAAGAAGTGGACTATCAACGACCAGGCCTTCCACAAGACTCATTGGAATGTCACTGTCCGTGGACAGAATTGCTGAATGGAGCAATAATGCCATTCTGTCGAGACCTGTAACCCGCTGTTGTCTTCCTATGACCGGCGCGAACTGCCGACGTACCTCGTCGGCACTGAAGTAGGCGGAGCTCGCGTGGATCCAGTCTGGTTCCACCTGAGTGAAGGCGTTCTTCAGCTTGCGCACGTGGCGTGGGTCGATTTGACGGTTCTTGCCGACGGTTCAGGTTGTTGCAGATGAAAGAATGCTTATTTCCGTCGGCTAGAGCATCTTATCTGAATTGATCAAGGTGTCCCACAACATGGCTCGCAAGATCCTCCACCCCAGCCTACTCCACAAACCCTCGCTGTCTGTGTAGAAGAGCGCATTCTCTCTCTCTCTCTCTCTCAATCACATGTTTCTTCGTCATCCTCTTGCGTTCGTGTACTTGTTCGTCACGTGGATGTTAATATCGAGACACTGTCAAGGTCAATTGTTGCGCAACGATCAGACCACGACAGCTTCTCGGTCATCCTCATGCACGCCAACGGAACTTAAGAACAAGATGTAAGATTGACTCGTACTTTCTGGAGGCTTTCGGCCTAGATACCGCGGTGGCGTTTTTGTGCCCTTAATCGAGCGGAAGGATGGCCGCGGGTATATTCCAGTTACCCAACCATTCGGCACACCGCACCCACTACCGTTAGCTTGTACATTTGGTCTCCATTTGATTAACGCTCTTCGGCAATTTAGATCAGATAATTTTTAGCGAAGCCGCTTTGCGCAAAGACCTCAGTATCTCGCGTGATTCGTGCAGTAAATAGCGGCACTATTGCTGGAAGAAGTGGGTAGAATTAAAGTTAAAGTTAGGGTGGTGGATCTTATCTCTAAGATCAGTCGCCGTAGAAATCGTTTCCGGGCCGTTATCGCACGACACACGTGGTTCCGAAGGATAAAAGAAGTCAAAACACCTTACCCTAATCTCTCGGTTCTCATCAAACTCGTCACATTCTATGTCGAACTCAAGGCATTTTCGCCTTGGCTGCTTTCATCATGGATGTCAACAGCTATGCTGAACGAGGCCCCGCAGCTTTGGATGAAGGCACTAACAAAACACCTCACGAGGTGGTAGTCCTTCCGGATGAGAAACTCGACTCTAGATCTGAAGACATCGACACTCGGCCGGTTATTTCCCTGAAATGGAGGCTCGGATCGGTCCTGCTGATCTGCCTCATCAGCTTCGGCGCTTCCTGGTCCGCTAGGCTGACCTCATCATTGAAGAGCACGATTAAGAAGGAGCTAGACATCAACAACACGCAATTTGCATTGCTAGAGGCCAGCGAAGAGTTCTTGGTCACTCTCCTGATCATGTTTTCTGGCATCGTGACAGACCGGATCGGCGGCGCTGGTACGTCGAGTTCCTTAAGCCCCGCTCGGCTGTATCGTGCTCACAGCTGACAAAACGGCGCAGGTGCCATGCTCTACGGGAATTTGATCATGACGGCGGGAGCACTCATCATCGCAGGCGCAGCGACTGGCAGGTCGTTCCCCCTCATGATATTTGGAAAGGTCACTGCAGCACTAGGCGACATCGCCACGCAAATTGCTTATTACAGAGTCTTTTCATCATGGTTTGCCCCTGGTGAAGGATTGGGAACCACCATTGGTCTTCAAATCGGAATCGCCAGAATTGGCGGATTTGTTGGAAGCTCCACAGCCAACGTCATCTCCAAGGTAACCAACTTTGCAAATTTCGCTCGAGGAAAGCAACCCCGTTAACCTTGACGTAGAATACAGGGAACTTTGCCTGGGTATTCTGGGTTGGCGCTTGCGTCTCAGTCTTCACTAACCTATGCACGCTGGTCTTCTTCATCTACACCAAAGCTGCCCGGAGACGCTTCCGGGCGCCGCCTGATCCCGCCACTGGCGAGCCTCTTGTTGAGAAGAGCGACAAATTCGAGCTGCGCAAAATTCTCGAACTGCCTTGGGTATTTTGGACTATTATGGCTTTTTCCATGGTCCAGACGAGCTGTTCCAATGTCTACTCTCAGAACGCCACAGAGCTGGCCGAGCACCGCTTCGGGGTGGATGCAGTCGCTGCTGGCTGGTACGCCTCTTTGTCCCAGTATGCTGGTAAGTCAAATGTGCTCTCTTTGAAGTTTCTCAAGTCCACAACATTAACCTCATACCATAGGCTTTTTCCTGAGTCCGGTTATCGGTGCTATTATCGACAAATATGGCCACCGTGTGACGCAGATGGCTATTTGCGGCGCTGGAATGCTCCTGTCAATGGGACTTATCAATTGGGGCACGACAACCAGCAGCGCCGCAGCTTCGTACGCATTCTACGCCATTTTTAAGACTTTTGGACCGGTAACCATCATCGAGGGAATTCGGACCAGCATGTGGCATCCTGAAGTATTTGGAACCGCCTACGCTGCCAAGGTGACGATGAACAATGCGTACGTGCTGTCGAATTTCCACGACGATTATTCCCAACCAATGCGATTCTCAACTAACTCCTCGAAAGGACTAACATCATCATTCGCATCATCACCGGCGTCATTCAAGATGCTGATGACAACTCTTATGACCGCGTCACAGTTGTCTACGTCTTCCTCGCCCTGGCCTCCACAGTCATCTCATTGACAATGCTGGTAGCTTCTTTCTGGGCTACTGACCTTAAGATCTTGCAGTTCACACGAAACCAGAGAATTAGGAACGGAGACTTGATCAATGAGAGGAGGGCGGAATGTCTCGGGCCCGCTGGTGTGAAGTGCAGAGCTTTCAGCAAAGCTTGTTTCATCGCGCTGTTGGTGTATGTGCTGGGCAGCTGGTCAGCCTGGATCTGGGGTGCTGCCACGGGAAACAACTGATAGGTACCCGGCCATCAGTCCAGGTGTCCTGACTGAGCATCAAACCAACGGAGAGAGCACCTTTGGCAGTTTCATGGAGCTCAGACAATGACGACCACTGCTTCACCTTTGTGGGTGTACGTATCCATCAGTGTTTTGTGAGGCTTCCGGGAAGGCAGTCCTCCCAAGAGAGCATAGGAGGCCAGGGCTCAGCCATACTGCCTACGAATATCCTCAGCGTGACCTGCGATAAGATTGATATAAAAACCTTTTACTTTGCCAGTTACGTGATGTATAAATAATCCCTGAGCCTTGACTAAGAGAGCCTTAGCACGGCTACGCTTGTCAAACTCGAAAGACCAATCCGCAAACCAAAGCCGACCCACACACTAGAGCAGCCAACTACCATTTCAAATGACTTTTAATTGCATCGGCTGGGATTCGAGACAGATCCCCTTCCGCAAGCACTCCCACCCCAGCCCTTTTATAGGCCTGAAGAGATCCGTTCTTAGAAGGCTTGATGAGGAGGCCATGATACTCGTATCTCACTGCCCAAGATGGTTGCATTCCCACCACAACATATCGCAATGTTCGGATTTCGTCTGATGAAATGTTCTCCATGTCTTCCTCACCAAAAGTCAATCGTCTCCTCATGGGGGTTTCTCTCGTTGAATTGCTTTGTTCCTACAGGTTTGAAGCCACCGGCGGAAAATTCAAACCGAGTTACCTCGCATCCTGGACTCGTCTTTTTTTTTTCTTTTCTTTTTCTTTTTGGGTGTTTCGAATCCTTCAAAACTGTTGAACCAGATTAGATAGCTGACTCCGCAGGGGAGCAGGCAATGGGCTTATGTAACCCCACGGAGCTTACAAGAGTGGCTTTCCTGCTCGGAGGAAAGCCCAATAGCTAGAAAAAACACATCACATCTATC